>CM062811.1:254878526-255250549 GCA_031772625.1 Pinus tabuliformis
CGAACTATTGCAATTCCTTGTTCATGCATGGGATTCAACACATCAGGATTTTCACATAGGGGACAAAGTGGTCCCTATTATGATCGATGATGTTTACTTTCTTACTGGATTGTTGAGGCGAGGTGCCCCCATTTCAATTTCAGGATTTGCCCGTGGAGGTGAATCAGTGAGAGATTACATTCGACAGTTTTGTCGGCCAGGTACACAGCCTAGTAATGATGGGAAAATAAAAATCAGGGATGTAAGTGATTTTCCTTTGATAACTATCCTTTTCACTATCACAAAGTTGGCTGGCAGTGTGACACTTCATCTGGCGAACAGATCATATATGCCGTATGTACTAGAGTGTCTTGAGCCAAAAGTATTAAATTGGTGTGAGGCCATGCTTTCTTCACTGAAAGAACAAGTGATAAAGGTAAAAAGTGGTAAGACGAAGAATTTTAGCTATTGTTCAATCTTAACCACTTTTGCCTTAGAAAGAATTCTATTGATGCAACCACAACATGTAACACTGGGTGTAGCTGGTCCTAGAGATCCACGAATGCAACGGTGGGACGAGTTGATCGGTAGACATGCAGGTCAGTCAACAATCATCTTTTCCATTGGATTCTTCAGTTGGCTCGATCGAAAACACATTGTCATCGAGGAGCATCCATACTCAGGGATGGATTTTCATGGAGATCCAGATTTGATTCTACCAGTGGGCGCTCAATGGGGTGCTATAGGTAAATTTTTGACCAAAATGTTTTTTATTTTTTTTTTTTAGTTTCTACATGTTTTTGTGTTTTGATGTTCTAAGAATAAACTAAAATCATTCTCATGGATGCAGATGTGGGTACTGGTTGACCTATGAGGTACCAACAGGAGGCAGGTGGGCTAGCAAGGAGAAACATTGGGAGAGTGGTCCTCCAGGATATGGAATTGGCCAAGACCTTGGCAGAGTTGCAGGATCATGTGGAGGGATTAACCCTTAGTATTTCGGATGTCTGGATCGAGGAGTGACCTATGAGGTTGCAACACCATAATATTGGTGTTCCAGGCCGTTCGATGCGGCTCTTGCGCATGATAGCTTAGGCTGTGACCTGTTATCATGAGCATCACTAGGTCTACTTACGATGTTTTTGCATGCATTTTGAGTTTTTAGGTCAGATGACCAAACATGTCTTGGACAGAAATTTTGTAAAAACTTTTAAAACATCTATCTATTTTTACTTTCAGAGTTTTTATATGTATGGCTATATGCAATCCTATTCAACTAATGATGTGAATTGAAACTTACTTTTACATGTGTCGCAAATGTCTGTTTAACACATAGTTTGCTAATGAGTCGGTTAACGTGTTAAAGCTTCTGGAAATATGTTGATATTGCATGTACTCAAAATTTCTTTCCAAAAGACGAACTCTAAGGAACATGCGAAGAATTGTTGGATTTCAGATGGTATAAACGTTTGTTAGTTGTAGTACAGAGAGTTGTGAATTCAGCCTAATGATGGTTCGGCGGATGCTAAGTGAAATGGCATCAGAGAGAAGTTCGATCAATGCACTATACTCGAAAATATTGTTCGTTGATCCTCCGATACAAATCCCTTGAAAAGTCACTAACTCGCCACTTGGAGTGAAAATGGCCCATGCTGTAGAAGATAGGTTCTGCGTACTATGACTAGCACCATCGGTGTAACCAACAAATGGTTCCAAAGGTTCTGACATCTACAACAAAATGCAAAGTGGATTACTTAACCACATAAAAACTCTAAAAGACACACTGGCACACACACATGCAATTAAAGCATATATATAGTGATTTTTACCACATTCAATTAAGCATAGTAACATTTGAGATACAACCCATTTTTGGGTTGTGACAATGGAATTACATCATAGTCTACCAACTTGTAGGCTCCTTTTTCCAAAACACGCTTGATAATATAAGGACCCATCCAAAGTGGTTCAAATTTCCTTGCTCCAAGTTTATCAGCTTCCTGATCGTAAAGCAAGACCAGATCTCCTTCTGTTAAAACACGAGGCTTGACATTTATATCATATTACGCATTAATTCATTTCTTGTGCACTTCGTTTGGCAATGCAGCTTCACGACAGGTTTCATCGAGATGGCTAAGTTCCAAGAAATGCGCTTCTTCTTCAGAAGTGTTGGGTAACATGTCAATCGTGAGTTTGAGAGATGAAATTTTGCATTGTATCACAAGATTGCCTCCAGACCATACACCAATGGAAAGGGTGTGAATCCAATTTCATTTTTCACCGAGGTTCGATATGCCCACAAGGCAGAGTATAGGATTAAATGCCAGTTTCGTTTATGAACCCCTATCATTCTTTGAAGCATTCGTTTCAGGACTTTGTTGATGGCCTCAACTTTTCCATTCACTTGTGGGTAATACGGAGTAGAACTATCATGTGAATGTCCTAACTTGGCAGTTAACTCACTCATCATGTGATTGCGAAAATGCGACCCATGACTTATAACTATAGCCTGTGGTACACCGAACCGGGCAACCACATGGTTGAAAAGGAAAAGAGCAGTCATTTCACCACTGTTGTTTAATGTTGGCATCACCTCGGCCCATTTAGTAAAATGGTCAATGACGACTATAATGTACCCATGCCCCCCGACTGAGGTGGGGTTACATGTCATGAAGTCAATGCCCCATTTGGCGAATGGTCCAACAACGACAACAGGATGCAATGGTGCATGTGGTAATCTAGCTTTACGGTCATAGATTTGGGATGCATGACAGTTTCTGATGGAAATTATGCAATATTTGAATATACTAGGCCAGAAGTAACCATCACAGAGAATTCTCTACTTGGTTGCATAACCAGATAACTATCCACCACAAGCACCTGAATGGAAATCATTCAAAACTTTCTCAACTTCCTCCTGAGTGAGGCACCTTCATAAAATTGTATCAATACCACGATGGTAAAGAGTGTCGCCAACGATCAGATAATCTTTGGCTTGGTATCAGATATGTCACTGTTGCAAGCGAGAGATATCTGGCCAGAAAGTTTGGGTCTGGAGATAAATTAGTATATCTCCATACCATGCGTCAGATGACGAAATCAGTAACATAGATTCATCCAAAATTGACGGTTTTGATGTTGAATCGATAGAAGTTGAGGGAAGGTCGCAAAGTAGCTCGGCGAAAACTAGAGATTTCTTTGATTTGGACTTGATGAATTCCATATCAAGATCTTGCAAAATGATGATCCATTTTTAGTATTTCCCCCCAGCAATTGATGTGACAAAATATATGTCATAGGGTTGCAATCCGAAATGACAATGGCCTTTCGGAGTAGGATATAGTGATGAAATCTCTGTATATCTTGAACAACTGCCAAAGCTAGTTTCTTGAGATAAGATTACTTACTTTCTGTATCATTGAGATTTCGGCTCAAATAATATATCGGATGTTCAATCCCATCTTCTGCCTGGACTAAAACCATTCCAATGGTTGTATCTGTAATGACGAGATACAAGAAGTAGTTGTTTTGATAATTTAGGGAATACATTAATGATGCTCTAATCAAGGTATCTTTAAGAGCATCAAAGGAAGCTTGTGCAACCTGATCCCAATGGAATGGTATCCCATTTTTCAATAAACGAGTAAATCCTTTAGCCATTTCAGCATAATTGGGAATGAACCTCCTCAGAAAGTTAGCCTTCCTTTAGAGTCTCTGTAATTTTATTAGATTAGAAGGTGGAGTTAAACCAAGGATTGCCTGAAACTTAAATGGATTGAGTCAAATTCCCTCCTTAGATACTACGAAGCCAAGAAAATGACCAAAACCAACACAAAACACACATTTGTGTGGATTGAGTCATATTTTGTAGTGTCGACACCATACAAATATAGCTCTCAAATGCTGCGGGTGATGAGTCTGCTTTCATGAATGAGCAGGTAAATCGTCAAGGTAAGGTTGAACAATATGTTTGATGTCATGGAAGGCATAATTCATTTCCCTATGAAATGTGGCCCTTGCATTATTCAAACTAAATGGGAGTTTCCGATAGGCGAATGTGCCCCATGGAAAAATAAAAGCAATTTTTTATTGGTCCTCTGGGAAGATATTGATTTGATTTTAGCCGGAAAATCCATCCATAAATGAGAATATTTCGCATCTGTCATATTCATCAATAATTTGGTCGATAAAGGGAGTGGGATAATTGTCTATTGGACAAGCCTGATTTACATCCCTATAATCGATGCACACTCGTATTGTCCCTTGTTTCTTCATGATAGGAAAAATATTGGAAACCTAGTCAGTCAGAGGAACAGGGTAAATGAAACCAGCATGCAAAAGTTTTTCAAATTCTGCCTTAATTGAAGTAGCCTTCTTTGGATGAATAGGTCGGAGGCATGTCGTACTAGCTTGACATCAGGATAAATTTTGATTTCATGTTCAACTATACTAGAGTCAATTCTTGGCATCTCCGCGTATGACCATGCAAATATATCTCAAAATTCAGGAAAGAGAGCATGGTAATATCAAGTTCTGATTTCCCAACATGAATGTTTTCTACAACGTTAGGTTTGGTCGAAATATTGATAGAAATTTTCTCTTGAATATTTGATAGGTTTTGCTTGAAATCTATTGTATCTATGAAAACTGAATTCGAAAGGAAATTGACAACTGAAGGGTGGTTAAGTTCATGTGAATAATATTCGATGTGATCCGAAAGATTGGAACGATGATGATAATCCTCCCATGGTTCTCCTTCCATCCTCATTGATTGGACGATTCCTTCATCAGTAGAAAATATACGTGAAAAAGGATCGGAAGAGGTACCAAATTCTAATCATGATCTACCCATACAATTGACGAAAATGGATTTGGGTTTGCCATGCAAGCCAGAAAGATTGATTGCTATGCTAGCTCAATAGGGTTTATCGGCATGATTTCAGAATTACTATCAACTTCAAAACTATTGTTAATCTTCCTTAAGTCAGATGAAGTGGAAGATATCATGTTGCAAGTCTCCACTTTTGCCACTTCTGCCAAATTTGATGGTGGTGGTAGTGAAAAAGTACCCATTAGGGAAGAGTCTTTAAAGAGACCTACACCAATGTTTTGGAGGGATAACTGGGGTTCGTGTACCAATGGAATGCTTCCTGGAACCTATGAACTAGAGGCAAAGAAGGCGAGTTGGTCGATAATTGTGATTACACCTTTATGAGGAAATGCAATCATACGAAAGTATGTGAAACCACAACAACCATGGCATAAACCCATGGTCTTCCTAGAAAAGTGTTGTAGTCAAGGGGTTCGTCAACTACCTCAACTTCAACTATTACCATTTTTCCCCCTAGTTCAATTTGTAGATTACTCAATATTCCATAAGGCGTATATGTGCAACCGTAAAAAGCTTTTAATGTTGTTGGCGAACGTGAAAAAGGCGGTGAACCAAGTGTTTTCCAGCAGCTCATTGAAAACCACAAGATTGGAATATTGAGTAATCTATGGGTAGTCCAGTGTTGAGTGGATACATAGGATGGTAACCAGATGAACCAGCTTGATGTGAACTTGATGGGTCCAGTTGTTCGGTACTTGTAAATGAGGAACCAGATAAAATTCCAGTAAAGGACATTGGTGAACACCAAGGGCTAGAAGCAACACCTGAGTAGGTTCTTGATAAAGATTGGTAACCCGATGGGATGGACGGAACACCATACAAGTGTGACTCAGGTGTGGTAGTAAACATCGAAGAGGTTGCGACAAAATATTCTGTCGTAGCCGTAACAGATGGTACAGTCTGGGATGTTGACTCTGCGATAGTCAAATGTCCAAATAAGTTTCCTAATGAATCAATAGGTGTCTTGAAGTAAGCAAGATCAAAAGGAGCAGTGAAATGAGGAGTATGAGGATACAGATAAAGTCCAGTTCCAAAATGGAATGGAGTTATGGGTGATTCTAGCTCAGGTTGCCTTCTATTGAAATCAAACCAGGTGGAAGAATTTCACCATTTGGTCCATAAAATATTTTTGGTTTTTGCTCAAGTAAATAGGAGGTCTCCACAATTACAAATGTCTGAGGATCTATTGGTCGATCTTCTTCTGGTGACGTAACAAATTTTGATTGTTCCACCTCAAGATCCAAATGTTTTGGTAAAAGAAAAAGTTTAGGTTGAGCTTCGTGAACAACTTCTGGTTCAGAAGTAACTTCTGATTGAACAAAGGTGGGTTTAGGATCTAGTTTTGGTTGAACAGATTTAGGTTGAGAAGTAATTTCTTGTTGAACAACATCATATTGAGAATCAACTTGTTGTTGAACAACTTGGGTTACCATTTCACTAGATTCAACTCTAGTTTCCTCAGGTAATTATGGAGATTCCACTTCAGTAATAGATGTACCAGTAACCATAGGAGTAACTAGGGTCACGGTACTTACCGGTATAGGTGTTTCTGGTAATTCAGATGAAGAACCAAATGCTTGTGAAGTACTAGGTCCAGTCAAACGAGACCGCTTTGACTGAATAGGTGTAGCTTTGGGCGGTAAAGGCTGTTTACTCACTGCTCTCCGTGAACGATGGGGTAAGGGTTTATTTTCCTCCATGATTGCTGATTCATTTTATTAAAAAAAAGAAATAAACAAAAAGGGGTAAGCTAGGAAAAAGGTTTACCAAGCAACTGTGAACTGTAGAATACCTCCTGGCGAACCAAGAAGTACGGGCAAGCAATCTCCCCAAATGCTGTGTTCGGTGTATCATAGTGTACAAGGTGGCCGAATTGGTTACCTAAGGATGGATAGAAACCTAGTGTTGTCCTCCCATATATACGCAAAAGTATGTGGAGGCCCAATCCGTATTAGCGTTGTCTAATGCAAAACCACACAATGAGAGCATTCCCATATACTTTATGTACTGTAACACCGCCCTATATACCTGAAGGTATGTGGACGAGTTGTGATATACTCACGTACGTGGAATGAGATATCACATTCGGGATGTTTTGCAGACAAGTTAGCGACAACTGCTATGTTTTACGACACCAGAACACGTCTCTAGCCTAGAACCTCTAAATGTTTTGTGTTAGATGACAATGCTCCATTAGGTAAAGTGATGTTAATTTTAAGTTGATCTCGCTTAGGAATTTTCCTTTCAAGGTTCACCACGTGATGTAATTTCAATTCCTAGAATGCAACTAATATGATAAGCATTCTTTCCATTCAATTTAACAATTAAAATCTTAGCTAATAGGAATAGAGAAATCAGATTTCTTTCAATCGAAGAGAAAAGAGCACAATCTAATGCAATTTCCCTAAACTATTCCTATGAGCACACACAAAATTTTTCAATGCACGATGCAAGTTTTTCTTTTCGATTCCCTTAATGTTATGATGAACAAAAAAGGAAACTAATACACATACAATCAATCAATCTTTATACAAGAATGAAGACTTTACGACAGTTCTGTTTCGAAGGAAAAGAAGACTTTTACAACACTTTCTTTCGAACAAAGATTAATTGACTATAATCTAACCTTGACAATGAATCGATAATGACAAATAAATCATTTAAGAAACATTAATCAATCAAGTCAAAGTAGGGCTAGCAAAGGGGATACAATCTTGATTTCAGAGACATGATAATCATTGATCATTCAGTAAGCAATCAAATAGAGGAAATTTGGTAAAAAACCCTATCCAAAGGTGGAAAACTCACCCAAGGAGGATCAGCACAGCCCTGAATGGGAGACGATGCACTTCAGAGCACTGTCCCTAAGCCAAGGGTGTTTTGCAGCGCACTATCTCACAAGCCTGCACTGGTGATAGTAAACCATTTCAAGAGGCAACTAAACACAGTTTTTGACCAAAATTCACTTCAACAAGGCTGAAATACAATAAATGAAAGGAAGTAAGGTCTGTTGGAGTGTCCTAGGATGTGATAAGCTACTTGGAACGAGGATCATTCCCCAGTATGGTCGCCAATTTATTATGAAGAATTTGGTATCTATGGATAAATACTAATTCCCTAGACAATAGCTATATCTAGAACAACAATTTAAAGAACTTTAACCTTTTCCTATAAACAACAGATAAGAAAAAGAGAATGAGAGGACCTACTTGTAATTTTTCTTTCCTCTTGTCTCCTTTGTATTGGTCCTATTGCTCATTCCCATACTTAACACACTTGAGAAGTACATGTAAACATCAACAGAAGACAAAGAACCAATCAAAGCAAAAGATCTATTGATTACAAGTAAACGAAATCAGATACATTCACACATATAAGCATCGCATATCAAGATAAACATATGGAAAAAGGTGTAAATACTTTATTGAATAGAAGGAAGAATTACAACCATGAAGCCTGATTCGAAGTCACTCCTCTAGCTTTGGTTCCATCCACATCACATCATAAGCATGAAAATCTGGCAGCATAACAACACTTACAATAGTATCAATTCTCAAGCTAACATTATCTCCTTACAATCATCAAAGTCCAGCCCCTGATCACTTAGATGAGTGCTCAGTTTATAGGAAGATAGGGGAGGTTTTGTTTTCAATGAGGGTATTGAATGGCCTTCCAGACTTAGAATTTGTTCCATGGAGGAAGGGATGAGAGGATAGGAGGTATCTTAACTCATTCCTCATCCATTTTTGAGCTCATACAAGATGATAAGTGTGGGAATCTTCTAGAAGGCTCTAGAAGATAAGAATATTCCCTAGACCCTATGTGAATTTTGCTCAAACTCGCCCATCGTAGGTCAAAGAGGGCCTAAGTGCTATGTAGAGTACCCTGGCATGGACTTAACTGCTCTGCAGTGCACCCTTGCACGGGCCTAACTGCGTTAGTCCCTCTAGAGGACATTTCAGGATGTCTTCACACCATGAAACTATTTGGGAAGGAGGCATTCAAAAAGTTGACTTGTTTAGGGAATGTAGCAACTGCAATTAGGGTTTGATGAGCCCTAAAACACTGATCTGGATGATGGGAGTGATGTGCCCAAATGGATTTGTAACACATGGCCACCACAAAGATCCAAAAAATTGAGCCTGAAGGTCCAGAGGAGGGGGAACGACTCTTCCACTTCCAGATGTGGGTGAAGGGTTCTCTACTGCAGTTCATTGTCAACAACGGGATCCAAAAGAACCTCATTTCAGCAGAGATCGTGAAGCAGCTTAGCCTAAATACTACAAAACATCCACATCCATACACCATCAGGTGGCTTCATGAAGGATGAGATCTTCGTGTCAGGTAGAAGTGTTGCCTTCTGTACAACATCAAGCCCTTGACAGATGAGGTACTGTGTGATGTTGCTCCTCTCAAAGTTTCTGATGTATTGTGAGGAAAACCATACTTATGGAAGTGACATGATGTATATCACTCTATACCTTTTTCTATGATTATTACTTTTGCTAATACGTTGTACAGGATACCGGAGGTAGCCTCACCTACCGCCATCTCTTTGATCACTGCAATGCAATGCAGTAAGGTCATTTCCCAGACCAAGATTTTTTTTTTTTTTCTCATGACTGGCCCCCAAGGAAAGAAGAAGGTTGTGGTCATGACTTCCACGTAAGATTCCTTGCACAGCAGCAACAACAGATGGACAAGGTCATGGAGGAGTAGAGAGATATTTTTTCCTCACCCACAGGGGTACCTTTGCACTATCAAGTCAAGAACTCCATCGATCTAATCCCGGGTGCATCTCTGCCCAATGGACCAATCTATCAATGCTATTTTATGTAGAACGATGAGATCAAGAGGAAAATTTAGGAACTACTACAGAAAGGGAACATTAGGCCAAGCTTATCACACTATGGGAGCCTGATTGTATGGGTACAGAAGAAGGATGGGACCTGGAGGCTCTATATTGACTATCAGGCGCTAAGCAAGATCACTATTCAGAATAGGTACCCAATCCCGCGAATTGATGACCTTCTGGACTAGCTCAAGGGGGGAAATATTTTGGCAAGATTGACTGAAGTCAGGTTATCACCAGGTGTTTATCTAACCCTCCGATGTGGGAAGATTACCTTCACATTCAATGCCCCTCCAACCTTCATGAGACCAACACCCCTCCAACCTTCATGAGACTGATGGATGACATCTTGCTACCCTTCACCAATGCATTCATGGTGGTGTATTTAGATGACATCTTGATCTTCAACTGGAGTTGCGAAGAGCACCCCCACTATATTCGATAGGTCCTTCAAACCCTTCGACAACACAAGTTGTGTGCTAACTTGGAGAAATGCACCTTTGGTCTAACCCAGTTTCAATATCTGGGGTACATCATTGATGAGTAGGGTGTGCATGTGGACCCATCTAAGATACAAGTCATTCAGAATTGGCCAACCCCAACCACTCTAACAGAGCTCCACATCGTTTTGGGTCTTGCCAATTTCTACCCTAGGTTCATGTTGGGGTTCTCTCATATCACTTGGCCTTTAAGTCAAGTCATCAAGGGCAGAGAAAATTTTTCTTTTCTTTTGGCTAGAAACTCAATATCGAGCCTTCTTTGAGTTGAAAAATAACCTATGTTCTGCACCAGTGGTCATGTTATTAGACCTGCAAAAACCACTTGAGATTGAGACATATGCCTCTAAATATGGTATTGGTGAAGTTCTTACTCAGCATGGGCATCCAGTGGCTTACCACAATGAGACACTTTCAGAAATAGTCTGAAGGTACCCCACTTACAACCAAGAAATGTATTCCATTGTGCAGGCCTGTTGTCAATGGAAGCATTACATTCTGGGGATGGAAACGGTCATTCACACAGACCAATAGCCTTTACAGTTCATATAGACACAAGGGAAGTTGCAGAACGATCACCATCAGAAGTGGTCCACCTATCTGCAACAGTTCCATTTGAACATTAAGTATCAGAAGGGAAGCACCAATAATGTCACTGATTGCCTCAGTCGACCGTTGGTCATGGCGCTAATCACTATGGTTGACTCCTGTGGGCATGAGACATCAGGGTGGCAGCATTTTTACAAGAGTGATCCAAAATTCACTAGCATATACCAGACACTCTTGGAAGGTGTTAGGTTCCCATATTGTCTATTTTTGTTATGCTCTTAACCTGCAAAACAATACCCAAGCAAAGAAAAGATACCGAGAACACAGAATATGCGAAGAAAATATACCCAGAACACAGAATAGCAATGATTTTATTATTCAGAGAGAAATGTTCATAGGCCTCTTCGAGGGGGCAACCTCCAATAGAGCAGAGCTCGATTACAAAACAAGACACAATGCTCCTCGCAGGGAGTCTCTATCCTTTATATATGACTCATACATGCAATACCACGAGCCAATATCGTGGGTTTTATTAATACCATCTATCTAATACTACCGCCTATTTACCATCTATCTAATACTTCCGCCCATTTGCAACTAACTGTGGTCCCGTCATTAATTGCGGGTTAACCACTTACAAATATTAATATGGGCTTTATTGACTCTTGACTATGACGTGATCCCAAGACATAAATAAGGGGGTTAGGGTGGGACCCTAACATGCCCTCCCCCTTAAGACTAGCCTTGTCCTCAACGCTGAAGCTGCGGAAACTGCTGAAGAATAGTGGCTGGTTCCCAAGTTGCATCTTCCGGAGAGGTGTCTTTCCATTTGACGAGGACCTCCTTGATCATGCGGCCGCGCAGGTGCTTGTCTCGTGTGTCTAGAACCTGTTCAGGTTGAAGCCATATTGACCCTTCTTCGTCCAATTCAGGTAGACTGGCTTGAACTCGACAATTGTTCCCAATCACTTTCTTGAGGCACGATACATGGAAAACTGGGTGGATTTTTGCTGTAGGTGGCAAAGCCAACTTGTAAGCCACTTCTCCAATGCGCTGAAGTACTTGGTATGGTCCATAGAATTTTAGGGAGAGCTTTTGACAACCCTTGTCTTTGAGTGATGTTTGCTTATATGGTTGCAGCCTCAAAAAGACCTGATCCCCTTCTTGAAATTGGCGCTCTGAGCGATGTTGGTCAGCCTGTTGCTTCATACGGTTCTGAGGTTGATGAATATTCTCGCGCAGATGGGCAAGCATGGTTGCGCGGTGTTGTAGGAGTTGATCCACGGCTTGCACTTTGGAGCACCCCGTGAGATAAGAAGTAGGGGAAGGCGGAAGTTGTCCATAGACTGCTTCATAGGGAGTCATTTTGGTGGTGGCATGATAGTTGGTGTTATACCACCACTCCGCCAGAGGTAACCACTGTACCCAAAGGTGTTGCTTTTCTGAAGTGAAACACCTAAGGTAGGTTTCTAGACATTTGTTGACGGCTTCGGTTTGACCATCTGTTTGCGGATGATATGAAGTACTGAGTTTGAGTTGAGTGCCTTGTATTCTGAAGAGCTCCTGCCAAAAATTACTGGTGAAGATTGGGTCACGGTCGGATACAATAGAAGTGGGCATGCCATGCAATTTGAAGATCTGATCCATGAAAGTTTGAGCAACCAAGGTTGGTGTAAGTGGGTGGGGTAGGGCACAGAAATGAGCATACTTCGACAGTCGGTCCACAACCACCATGATGACTGACTTGTTCCTAGACTTTGGAAGACCTGTAATGAAATCCATGGAAACCTCTGTCCAAATTGACGCCGGAATGGGCAATGGTTGTAATGTGCCTGGTGTGTTGAATGTTTCCCCTTTGTGGCGTTGACAGACGTCACATTCTGCTACGAAAGTAAGGATGTCCTGTTTCATGCCGATCCAAAAAAATGATCTTTTGGTGCGAGCATACGTCTTCTGAAAGCCCGAATGTCCTGCAATGGGAGATGAGTGCAATTCTGCCAAAATTCGACTTTTGAGGGTGGATGTTGGCGATATTACGACTCTGTCCTTGTAGCGAAGAATATCAGTCTGCCACGAGTAGCCCTTGCTGGAATTTGGTTCTACCTGCAATTGAGAAATGAGTTGGGAGAGCCCTGGATGTGAAAACCATTCCCTGCGAGCCTCTTCAATCCAGTCTGGAATGGGGAGGGAAATTGTGAGCAGAGTACTTTCCTCCTCAAATTGGCGCGACAATGCATCTGCTACCCTGTTGTCTTTCCCTTTCTTGTAAATGATCTCATAATCATATCCCAGCATTTTGGCTAACCATTTATTTTGTTGATGGGAAGATAGGCGTTGCTCCAAAAAATATTTAAGACTGTGATGATCTGTGCTGATTTGGAAACGTCGCCCCAACAAGTAAGGTCTCCAGGTCTCGACTGCATGTAAGATGGCCATCATTTCCTTCTCGTAGGTAGATTGGCCCAGATTCTTCCCACTTAGTTGTTGGCTGGTGAAGGCCAATGGTTGCCCTTCCTACATTAAGACCGCTCCAATACCTGTTCCCGAAGCATCACATTCAATGACAAATGATTTGGTGAAGTCCGGTAGTGCTAAGACAGGAGTGGAACACATGGCGGTTTTTAGAGCGGTAAATGCCTGTTGTGCTTCCTCATTCCAGAAGAAGGAATTTTTCTTTAGGAGTTGCGTTATGGGCTTCGCTATGTGGCCATAGTTGCGGATAAATTTACGATAATAGCCTGTGAGACCCAAAAATCCTCTCAAGCTTTTCAAGGTCTTAGGTTGAGGCCAGTCTTGCATTGCCTGGATCTTTTTGGGGTCCACCTTGACACCTTCACGCCCCACAATGTGGCCCAAATACTCAACTTCTTCCATGCCAAATGAACACTTAGACATCTTAACAAATAATTTATGTGTTCGGAGCAGTTGCAAGAGTAGATCTACATGCTGAAGATGTGCCGCCCAAGTGCCACTATAGATGAGGATGTCATCGAAGAAGACAAGGACAAATTTTCTGAGATATGGTTTGAGGAGGTGATTCATAAGGCTCTGAAAAGTAGAGGGGGCATTACAGAGACCAAATGGCATGACGAGGAACTCATAATGGCCTTCATTAGTTCTGAAAGCTGTCTTGGGAATGTCGACTTCCTTCATGCGAATTTGGTGATAGCCTGAGCGAAGATCCAACTTAGTGAAGAATTGAGCCCCATTGAGTTCGTCCAGCAAATCGTCAACCACTGGGATGGGAAATTTATCTTTGACTGTTAACTTATTGAGGGCCCTGAAGTCGGGACACATCCGCCACTCCCCATCTTTCTTGAGGACCATGACCACTGGGGATGAATAAGGACTAATGCTGGGATGAATGACACCTGCTTCCAACAATTCCTTGATGATTTTTTCTATTTCATTCTTTTGGGTGAACGGATATCTGTATGGCCTCACATTTGGGGGTTGGGCCCCTGGAACCAATGTGATGCTATGATCATGTTCCCCTCGTGAGGGTGGAAGCTCATGAGGCTTGTCAAAGACCGTCCGATGTTTATTTAAAATCTGTTGCATCTCAGGATGAACTGGCAGAGACATGGTGTCTACTACCTGGATGGCATTAAATTGAGCTACCACTCCATGATGGCCCTTTTTTTAACAATTTTTCCATCCTATGCGAGCTGATGATAGAGGGGGCTCCTGCCTGAAGTCCACGGAGGGTATGTGTGGATTTGTTCTGCTTAAAACTCATATATAACTCCTGGAAATCCATTGTGATTGGCCCAAGGGTGCGGAGCCATTCAGCACCTAGGACAATGTCGCATCCCCCCATGTGTATGGCAAACATGTGGGTTTTCAACTGATAATCCCCCATTTGCAGTTTGACATTTTCAAAGCGGCCTTCACATTTTATTGTGCCCCCATCTGCAATTTGGACCTGGAAGTTAGAGACTGCCCTTACATAACAATGCGCTGCTTCGACGATTTTTTGATGGATGAAATTATGGGTACTTCCACTATCAATCAAGACTATTACTGGGCGATGTTTAAGAAAACCCCTGATTTTGAGAGTTTGAGGGGAAGAGATTCCTGCCAACGCATTGAGCGAAATAACTGGGTCATCAGGTACAAGCTCCTTTTGGTTGTCTTCTTCGATCGCCTCTGGTTCCTCAAGAGGTGGATCTTCCTCGGTGGAGCTGTAGTCAGTGGCATCTATTTGAAAAAACTTGGGCTCCTTGCATTTATGCCCCGGGGAATATTTTTCATCACAGTAGTAACATAGTCCTTGCTTCCTTCTCTCGGCCATTTCCTGAGGTGACACCTTTTGGACCTTAAGTGTTTGAGTCATGGTATGAGCTTGTGGGGGACACCCTTTAGTGGGGAAATTGGGGCGGCTGTATTGGGCTGTTATGGCACGCTCCACCTTACGGGCTACCTGGCAAGCCTCCGTCCATGTGGGAGGGTGGTGGAGTAGAACTTGAGCTTTGATGGCTTCTTTAAGACCACTGATAAAACATTCCGTGTAGAACTCATCTGAGAGATGGTCAGTGCGGAAGGCCAAGGCTTCAAAAGCAGTGATATATTCATCCACTGTACCCGTTTGTCGGAGCTTAGTGAGACGGCCCAAAAAGGAGTCTCCCTGTTCAAAGCGATCTCGAAGAGCTTTGGCAAATTGGGCCCAACTCGAAAAAGGTGCATTGCGACGTTGATGCCATTCTGCCCATTGCCATCGTTCATTGTCCAAGTACATGGTCCCTACTCCAATCTTTGTCCAATCATCTTGGAGATGATTCAATTTGAAATACTGTTCCATTTGTGCTAGCCATGTGGACGGGTTAGAACCATCAAATTTCTGCATATCCAACTTGGGAGGTCACTGACTATCCAACTTAGGAGGTGGAGAATGGGTGTGCCAAACATGAGGAGAGTGGCTAGACGCACCCTCATGGTGTATATGGTCATTATAGGGTACCTCAAGAGCTGGCTCCTTGCCCTTAGCGAGTGCTTGCCTTACCATGCTTGATAGGTCATCAAGCGAATTTTTGAGCTCGTTCATATCTGTTTCAAGTTTGTCTAGTCTTTCATTGGCCATTGCTTGAGCTCTAGTTTCTACCATACACCAACTTGATGAAAAATTGGGACCGCCAAATTTTTTTTTCTAAGAAATTGAATGGTACCACCGTGCTCAGCTCGTTGTCCTGATGCTGATGGGCTAGGTCACAAATAAGCACTTCGGAAGATCTCAGACTTTTTTTTTTTTTTTTGGGAAAACTCCTAACGGAGTTTTACTCCTTCCTGATCAATACTGCAGTCGCCAAATCCTCAAACTGTCAATGCCACCAAAAGTCCTGCGAAAATTATATCCAGGTACAGGAACCCTTCACAACTACTCCGATCTGGTGGATCTGAGATATCTGAATGGTGGAACAACTGCTGCTGCTGATCTGGAATATCCGATCTGGTGGATCTGAGAGATCTGAATGGTGGAACAACTGCTGCTGCTGATCTGGAATATCCGATCTGGTGGATCTGAGAGATCTGAATGGTGGAACAACTGTTGCTGCTGATCTGGAATAGATGATGTGTGATCCCCCGATAGAAAGGGAACTATGGTCTTGGGGAGTGTCAGGTGCTACAGATCGCAATATACATAAGGGTCTGACAGTAGTACTCGGCCCAATGTTTCAGGGCTCTAACTAAGGAGGATCGACCGTACCCTTAGCCGTACAACCCGACTACCCTATCGTACGGGCGAGTAATCTCTCCGAGTGCTGTTCTCGGTGTACTGTAGCAACAAGACGGCCGAAGGTTTATCTATGGCAAGGTTTCAAGGGAGCTAGGGGGCTTCCTATATACCTAGAGGGTACGTGGAAGACAGTCTGTGCGCGGTTTTGTCTAATGCGCTACTACTCGAAGGGGTACCCACAGGGGTTACAAGGGAGTCCAACAGACGTGACCACCTCTTGTATTTCCTATGTGCATGCCTCCCCAAATCCGCAGGTTTATGCGCTTAACGACAGATCTCGTGGTTTAAAGACGCCGGAACACGTCTCTAGCCAAAAAAAATTTGCTAAAATTTGGAGATCCCACCGAGCCCTGGAAAGTGCTCTGATACCACTTGTTATGCTCTTAACTTGCAAAACAATACCCAAGCGAAGAAAAGATACCGAGAACACAGAATATGTGAAGAAAATATACCCAGAACACAGAATAACAATGATTTTATTATTCAGAGAGAAATGTTCACAGGCCTCTTCGAGGGGGCAACCTCCAATAGAGCAGAGCTCGATTACAAAACAAGACACAATGCTCCTCGCAGGGAGTCTCTATCCTTTATATATGACTCATACATGCAATACCACGAGCCAATATCGTGGGTTTTATTAATACCATCTATCTAATACTACCGCCTATTTACCATCTATCTAATACTTCCGCCCATTTGCAACTAACTGTGGTCCCGTCATTAATTGCGGGTTAACCACTTACAAATATTAATATGGGCTTTATTGACTCTTGACTATGACGTGATCCCAAGACATAAATAAGGGGGTTAGGGTGGGACCCTAACAATTTTTGACCGTATATTTTGCCATTATATTACCCTCTTCAACCCTTAGTTGAAAGCCTTTGCTAGTGTTTTGGCTTAATCACTCCAAAAGGTATAGAGTAACTCTCCTCATTGCTATATGTTTAATTATTCAACACGTAATCATACTATCTTTATAATTGTTCCCTGAAGTTGATTAAGTGCTGACCAATTATTGCAACTGCCTAATTGGCAGGATCACATTTTGCAGTTGCTGAAACAGCGGAAACAACACAAACCGTGAAGTTGAAACAGCAAGAACAACATGAACCTCGAAGCTGAAACAGGACGAACAACATGCGCACTTTGAGGAACAGTTGAGATTTGTGTAACAAATCTGCATCGGCAAAGGAGTCTGACCGATTACTATATTGGTCGTAATGATCATGATCCACATGACTGTAACAATATTTTGTTATCGAGAACTGACTTTCCTATTTTTGGTACAAAAGGGTTGAATCAGAATGTATGAAAATCTTTTGTAATAGATGTCTCCTCTATAAAGAGGAGACATCTACATTAGAGGGAAAGACAGAAAAGAAGGGAACAGGCTGTAACACAAGAACTATAGTGAAGGGATGAGACTGAATCTCTTTTTATAATATGGTTTATTGGCAGATGAATACAATTATGTTCTGAGTATTTTATCTTAGTTCCTGTGTTCTGGGGAATCTTGTGAGAAGGACAGGGCCCACCTTCATCACAAGATTCACCCATCTTCTTTCTGTTGTGTGCTGTGTGTGTGATTTCTGTTTATATCACGAGTGCTGCTTCTAATGATATTTACTTTTGCTTAAACTCTATTTTCCTTTTTAACTGATTGATGCTGTATATGAGTGCCTACCGGTGATTAGGATTTATAGAGTGTATTGGTGAACTGGACAACAGAGGCAGGTGCTGAAAGTCCTTACTCTGAGGATAGGGTCCTGATCCTTTGTTGCAAGACAGCCATCACTTCCTTTTGCAGATTTGTTTCCTTTAAGTTATTTGTTCTTATTTCATTCCTACAATAGGATGTAACTGCTGTAACATAGAGTAGGGATTTAATAGATAGTAGAATGTTTATACTAAAACTTTTAATACCATTAAGATTGAGTACATACAGTACGTAGTCACTTTTGGAATAATCATACTTTCCCGGGTTGATAATTTATGTGGCACTCGACTGTTTTATTAATAAACAATTAAAGTGACCAACATTTTGGCGCCGTTGCCGGGGAAGGCGACTGAAGATTTTAAGGGTATTAACAATTTTCTTTTAGAAATGTAGGATGCATGAGAGGACACAAGAAGGTTAACCATTTAGGCGGCAAAGGCAAAGGAGGAGGAAGAAAAACTTTTATTGATGATATTATTTCAAAAGATGAGACATCCCAGAGGTTAAGCTCTCGAAGGCCACAGACCCAACACTCTTCCCAGACAGACTATCAGACAGAGGAAGTAGTGGGACCAGAGAGGGTTACAGAACCATCAGAATTTACTGAGGAACCGGTGGAAGAAGATGAAAGACTAGTAGAAGAACCAATAGAGGAAATTAAGGTGGAGGAACCAGTGCAGGACATTGAAATTCCAACAGAAAACTCCGAAGACCGGGCAAGCGCATCAGGAAAACAACCAATGGAGGATAATAATGAAGGACTTTTCGGTGGAGGTCGTAGAATAGAAGGAAGGGGAGAAAATTCTCTCTCCACCCTGGAATTCCCTATTGGAGATCTTCCTAGAGGAGTAACTCCTATGAAGAATATCCCACTTTCAGCATTACCCAATTTCCATGGGTTATCCACAGAAGATCCTGATGAATTTCTTTTTGAATTTGATATATTGTGTAGAAGCTATGACTATGTTAATGCTGCTCAGAAATTGAAGTTGTTTCCAGCTACATTAAAAGGGAACGCATTAAGATGGTTCATGAGCCTGGGAGCTCATGTGATTACAACATGGGACCAGATGAAGGAGAAATTTTTGGCTAAATACCAAGATTATTGTCGAACAAGAGAAAGGAAGGAGGAATTATTCAAGATGACTTAGAAGGAGGACGAAAGTCTGGAGGACTTCATGGAAAGGCTACAGTATAACTTACAACGATCTGATCATCCTGATATGAGTAAGGATATTCTCAAGTCAATATTGCTAAAAGGGGTACGAGATGATTGTTTAGATATGTTGAATATGCTTGGAAAAGGAGACATATCTAAGGAATCCTATGATGAGATTATCAATCTCTGTAAAAGATGTTCGAGAGGAGCAACAAATAGACCAAAGAGCAAAGATAGTACATACTCAAGAGTCTAGAAATCAGCAAGTGGAGGAGAAACACGGGCCGAATAGGTAAATTACTTGAAGAATTTAAAACTAAAATGTTAAGCTCTTTTGCTTCACAAATTGATACCTTGCAGGTTAAAAAGAAGCAGGCAGAAGCACAAGCTGCTCTGGCTATTTTCTGCTCTAAATGCAAGGAAAAACAGCCACTAAGGGAATGCCCCCTGGACAAGGTACCAATCTGCACTATCTGTGAAAAGGACCATGAGACTCAACAATGCCCTTCTTTGCCAGGAATAAAAGCAGCACTGCAGCCAACTGAAGAAGAAGCTGAAGCAAGGCAATGGCAACCGCAAGGACAAGGTACGAATTCTAACATGTCGTTTAATCGTTGGAATAATCATCCTCATTTTCAAACAAATTACCCACCCTTCAATCAAATGCAGTACCCACACTTTAATCAAATGAATTTCCCACCCATGCAGCAACCGAACCCTCCTTTTGTTGATCCTACGATGTGGAACCCCTGGGCTCTACAACAAACCTATTTTAATCAATGGAACCCAAATTGGACAGCTCCACAGATCCCATTTCCAAACCAATTACCTCAGTATCAGCAATCTCTCTCCTTACCATCAAATGCTCCACCAAATAATCAGACAATGGGACCCAGCTGCCTGTACAACCTAACCCCAACCCGAATAATAATAAAGCTCTGCAGGTAATTGATGTTCAAAACCAACTGGTTTCCCCTATGCGATTTAATGACATTCATTTACGCTCTGGAAGAATAGTTGAACCCATTATTGATGACATTACTTTTGATTCTAATAAAGAAGAAATCAGAAAAGAAAAGTCATCTAATGCTGAAACAATTGGATCATCCTCTAATAACAATGCTGAAACAGTTGAAACATCCTCTAAAAAGACTACTGAAGCAGTAGAGCCACCATTCCCTGAATGTTTGGCTCTTACCAAAACACTTGAGCCACCTGCTTTTAATCTGTTAGGAGAGCTGCAGAATTTATATGTTAAAATTCCACTCTTACAAGCATTGGGAGATGTACCGATTTATGCTAGAACTGTTAGAGATATTTGTATTAAGAAACCTGGAAGAAAAGCTAAGGACCCCCTCACAGTTCATGTGATGGGTGATCTAGCTGCTCTAATGTCAGAAAAAAACCCTTCTGTGAAATATGGTGACCCTGGTCATCCTACGGTCACAGTACAGGTGGGAAAAACTCTTGTTTCTAGAGTTCTAGTAGATCTGGGTGCTGCAATAAACATCATGACACTTGAAACTGCACAGTTATTACAGTTAAAGGATGTAATTAGGGAAACCCCAACCATTCTAGAGCTAGCTGACCGCTCCACAATCAAACCTGAAGGAGTCACTGAAGACCTGATAATTTCAGTCGAATCTTGGAACTACCCAGCTGATTTTGTGGTGTTACAGACCAAAACAAAGCTGGGGGGTCATCCATTGATTTTAGGGAGACCTTGGCTGGCTACAGCAGATGCCTTCATCAGCTGTAGGTTAGGTTCAATGACAATTTCTAATGGATGTGAAACCAAACAGCTTACTCTGTACCCTCATTCTACACCTATGATTAATAATGATAACTCTGTGTGGTTAGATTATGAGGACGATGAGACTCAACCCATCTTGACTGTTGGACAAGCCCTAACTTTTAAGGATTCAACCGAAGATGAATTAATTAGTAGCTTTATTTCTGAACCTTCTTCGGTTAACTCTGAAATACATGATCACTTGACTACAATCTTGGAATCTGAATCACAGCAAAATCTTAGAACTGAAGACTTATCTCAGACATCAGCTGACACCTCCTCCAAAAGTATAACAGTCGAAATCGAGCCTGGCAAAACATTAAATATAAACCCTAACCTAACAGATGCTGAAACACAACAGTTAATGAAGTTACTCCACGAGAATAAACAAGCATTCACATGGGATTACACAGATATGAAGGGAATTTCTTCTGAATTATGTACTCATCGTATTTATATTAAAGAAGGATCCCACCCAGTCTGTCAACCCCAACGACGAATGAATCCCAATTTAAGGGAAATTGTGAAGGAAGAACTTCAAAAACTGTTGAATGCAAGATTTATATATCCTATATCTGATAGTGAATGGGTTTCACCATTAGTAATAGTACCTAAGAAAAATGGGAAATGCAGAGTGTGTGTGGATTACAGAGCTCTAAATAAGGCTACTCAGAAAGATCATTTTCCCTTACCATTTATTGATCAAGTACTAGATAATTTTGTAGGTAAGAGATTCTTTTCCTTTTTGGATGGATTTAGTGGATATAATCAGATCAAGATTGCACCCCAAGATCAGGACAAGACCACTTTTATTAGTCCATGGGGGACTTTTGCCTATAGAGTTCTTCCATTTGGACTATGTAATGCCCCAACAACATTTCAAAGAGAGGTGATAGGAATTTTTTCTGATATGCTTAATGATTCCTTAGAAATATTTATGGATGACTTTACTCCTTATGGTGTGACTTTTGAATATGCTTTACAAAACCTTGAAAAAGTACTTAAACGATGTATAGAAGAACATCTTGCCTTAAGTACTGAAAAATGCCATATAATGATGAATCAAGGTATTGTTTTGGGACAGTTCATCTCATTCCTAGGAATTCAAGTTGATCCAGCTAAAGTACAAGTAATTCAGACTCTGCCTATTCCTAAAACACAAACTGATGTAAGAAGTTTTTTAGGACATGCTGGATATTATAGAAGATTTATCAAGGATTTTTCTAAAATAGCTTCTCCTTTGTTTGTGTTACTTATGAAAAATGCTGAATTTAAGTGGACTGATGGTTGTCAAAAAGCATTTAATGAACTTAAACATCAATTGTCTACAACTCCCATTTTAAGAGGACCTGACTGGGCACTCCCCTTTCATATATCCTCTGATGCTTCAGATACTGCAATTGGAGCTGTCTTGGGTCAAGAAGAAAACAATCTTCCCTATGCTATCTATTTTATTAGTAAAAATATGACCCCTGCTGAACTTAATTATACAGTCACCGAGAAAGAATTCTTAGCAGTCATTTATGCTATTAATAAGTTTCGACATTATATTACTGGTTACACTACTTTTGTGCATACTGATCACTCGGCCATTAAATATTTAATGAACAAATCAGTTACAAATTCTCGAGTTACCAGATGGTTATTATTATTACAAGAATTTGATATCACAATTGTAGATCGACCAGGTAAAGAAAATGTAGTTGCTGATTTTCTTTCTCAGTTAAAAACAGATGAAAATATTCCAGTGGATGATTCTTTTCCTGATGAATATTTATTCGCAGTATCTGCTCAGTCACCTTGGTATGCAGACATTGCCAATTACTTAGTTGCAGGGAAACTACCATCACACCTATCGCACAGAGAGAAAAGAAAGATCATTCAGCAAAGTGCTAGGTACAGTTGGATAAGTGGGTGTCTCTTTCACACAGGACTCGATCAGGAAATTCGAAGATGCATCAGAGAAGATGAAGTTTATAATATATTGAAGGCTTGCCACGATGGCCCTTATGGAGGGCATTTTGCAGACAAAAGAACAACACACAAAGTTCTTAGAATGGGTTACTATTGGCCCTCACTTTTCAAGGACGCAAAGAAATATGTTAGGGCCTGCGATAGCTGTTAGAGAATGGGCCAGCCTAATCACAGGGATGAAATGCCACTTAACCCCCAGGTAATACTTGAACCTTTTGAAAGATGGGCACTAGATTTTATAGGTCCCATCAATCCTCCATGCAATCAAAGAGTTTATATACTGGTTTGCATAGATTATATGACTAAGTGGGTAGAAGCTAAGGCACTCATCAAAGCTAATGAAGAATCAATGCTAACTTTTCTATTTGAAGAAATCTTTGTTAGGTTTGGTTTGCCTAGAGAGCTAGTTACAGATGGAGGACCTCCTTTTAATTCTCATGGCTTCAAAGATACACTCTAGAAATATCACATTAAGCATAAAATGACTACACCGTATCACCCCCAGCCAAATGGGCAAGTGGAAAGTACAAATAAAGTCATAGAAGCCATTTTAACAAAGATAGTCAAGGAGAATAGAAGGGACTGGTTTCAAAGGTTGCTTGAAGCATTATGGGCTTACAGAACTACTTGGAGGAACACTACGGGTTTTTCACCTTATGAATTAGTTTATGGTAAAAGTGTTGTTTTTCCTGTGGAATTTGAAATCAAAACCTTAAGGACTGCTTTAGCTGTTAACCTTGACTTGACTGATGCACAGACAGCTAGGTTGCCGCAGCTTCAGGAATTGGATGAAAAGAGGTTGGATGCCATCCATCAAACAACCATGATACAACAGCAAAGAACCAGGTGGCATGACAAAACTATTAAGCACAAGCAGTTCCAAAAAGGTAATTGGGCCTTACTGTATGACTCCCGTTTTGAAAAATTTCAGGGTAAATTAAGAACAAGGTGGCTAGGACCTTATGAAGTAGATACTGTTTTTCCAAATGGAACAGTCAGACTCCTAACGATTGATGATTCTATAACACCATTATTAGTAAATGGGTATCGACTTTGTTTGTATAAACATCCTATTTCTAAAGAGGATTTCAAAGCTACTTGCATGACAGACATACACTATGCCTTTTTGGGGGAACCGGCTATCCCTCAATGCACTTAATTTCCTGTTTATGTATTTATTTTTAGATTAGATTTCTTAACTAATAATCCCTGTCAAGGGTTGCCATGTTACAATTAATTATTTTGCAGATCTTAGCTTTCGATGGTGGTTGAAAAGAAAAATTCCAATATAGGAAGAATTAATCCGCAGATTGGAAAGCATTGCCATGTCATTCCAGATCATAATTCATTCCCTCTACCATTTCCCGTTGCCGAAACACCATTTCCCGTTGCCGAAACACCATTCCCCGTCGCTGAAACACCAAATCCCACTGCTTAAACACCAATCTTTTCCATTTTCCTAAAATGTCCCCATTTTTACTCCCAAGAATGAACTATTACTTCAACAGAAACATATCATTCTTTATTCAAAGGAATCAGCCATTTATCCTGTTAATAATATCCCTTCACTACTGCCTCTCGTGAATAATAAAAACCTCGTGTATAAAAACCCTCACACCTTACAAACCCTTTCTATAATGATCATTGACCTATTAAGGACGAGATAACACTTTTCGGCACAACAACCAAAGGTAATTGTAAAGGTATGCATGTTAAGTGTGAATATTAAATTGTAGTTAATGAGGAGATAGTTGACATGACCGCTAAAAGCATCGTACTGCCAACCATATCATTCAGCCACAGTTGGGGGGGGATTACCGAAATATTGTAATCATTACATAACACGCCGATCACTGCCATCCCTATTCCTCGCGGTTGTGTCTAATCCACCTCGTTTATACCTTATCACGTCATAATTTCATTTTGCAATGTTCTGCTCTGTTTCAACCTCGGAAACTCGGCTCTGCACTTTGTATTCTGCCTAAAACAGTAACTATGGGAGGAGATGCTGTTAGACATGAACTGGGCTCGACGGCATTACTAGAACTTTACCCAGACACATACCAAATCTTCCTACAAGCAGGATGGGTGGACTATTTCAGAAGACTTCTGGATTTTGATTTGCAGCAGGTTTTGGAATTTGCATGCAATTTGAGGGAGGGGTACTCTACTATCCAAGGGGTGAGAATCCCAGTAACAGAAGAAGACATAACACAAGTTTCGGGGCTTCCAACCAACGGTATTCGTTGGTTCAGCAGGAAGCATCTTATCCCCAATGCACAACAAGATTTCCTGTTACCTGGGGAGCAGGTGGAAGCCAAAGGCAAGGGTGTTGCGCTTTGATCACTACCACCACCTTGGCCAAAGGTTGCAGAATTCGTCAAGCATTACTTCACTTGCGAGGGTCGTTATCAGGTAGTCTACCAAAATGACTTTGTTTCATTAAATCATTTGCAGCATGGTTGTCTAGTAAATATGCCATATTATCTCCTTGGATGTCTAAAAAATATGGCACACTATACTGTGAACGCAAGGCACCAACTCCTCTGCCTCACGCACCATCATTTGGCCATTATCCCAAATGTCCCTCCTATCATTTTAAATCCCTGTATTCTGCATAGCCCTGAACCTTCACCTCCTTCACAATCAGATGCCGAAATACAAAGTGTTCACGATTTTGTGACATCATTTTTCTCAACAGAGGCAGCTGCTCCACAAGAACCAGCTACCGATACATTCAAACTAGACATCCAAGACGATATAGGACATGTGGCTGTTACACAAGAACCAACCACTGACCCAACAGGTGCCACACAAGAACCACCTGTTGGGAAGCAAAAAGAAGACGACTTGCATGTGGCTGTTACACAAGAACCAACCACTGACCCAACAGGTGCCACACAAGAACCACATGTTTGGGAGCAAAAAGAAGATGACTTGCAACCAACAGGTGCCACACAAGAACCACCTGTTGGGGAGCAAGAAGAAGATGGCCTAGGTGAGACTGATACACAAACTGACCCAATAGGTGATACACAAGAACCACCTGTTGGGGACGCAAATGATGAAGTTAATACTGAACAACAATTCTCTTCTCCTTTGGAATCTGCAACTATAGAAGCCCCAGTTACTCTAGCCTCCCTACAGGAAGAAAATGAGTTCTTAAAATCAGAAATTAAGGCCTATCAGAAAGAGTCAGCAATGGCTAGGGAAGCCTATAAAAAGGAACTCAATCTGTACATGTTAGCTCAGGTAGCATCTCAAGCTGAACAGAGTGTAAAGAAAGAGCAATACAGTGAATACATGTGCAGTGAATGTGGGGATATCTATACTCAAGCAGGATATAAGATAATTGCAGTCCCATTGACTGGAGCCAGCCCTGTTATATTCAAAAGGGAATACCCTGCTGTTACACAAGAACCAACAGGGTCTTCAAGAATTTCAGAAGAAGAAACAGAACCACTACGACCTACCCAAGTTATTGATGAGCAGAAACCAGAATCAAAATCTTTTACAACTGTGCATATACAAACTGAACCTCCCTGTGTCAGCAATGCTCATGCACAGACTTCCAGTTTTCAAGAACTAAGCAACACATGGAAGGTAGAATACGAGCTCTCCCAAGGAAAGGCATTTCAACAACAGAAGTCATTATGGCTTAACTATGCCTATAGAAATTGGGAAGCAATGGAACAGTCTCGTGCACAACACAAGGAAAATAAGCAATTAAAAGCCAGACTGTCCCTTATCTTCGATTTGGTCCAGCGCTTACTGGCTACAAGAAATCCTTCTTTTAATTATTCTGTATTCTTGAGAGAAGGCTTAGCGTTCCTCCAATTAAAAGCAATTAAGGATGGAAGACCACACCAGGTCTCTACACCATAGCAATTCATTGAGACTTTTACAGAAGCACCAAACAATTACCAGAACTTGTTGTGTGAACTCTATCTTCACAATGAGGCTATGCCTGAAGATAGAAAGATTAATTTACTTCCTATTTGTGGTGATATTCAAATAAGAGCTTTTATTTCCTTTTTGGCCAACCAGCTTACTTGGCAGAATGATTTTATGTCCGCAAAACACAATGAGGAGAACTGTCTTCTCTGGATTCGTCCAGAACCACAGAATGCAGCCATCTTCCTTATGGAACATCAACGGAATCTACGAGAACTAGGGATGACCGATCATATTAGGAATCTGCAAGCAGCAGTCTTGGAAGACTGCCAACATTATGTAAAAACTAAAGGACCCCTGGCCATAAAAGCAAATGAATTATTCTGGGAACACCATCCCAAAGAAAGACGGGAGTATCATCCCTACAATCCCCTCAATCTTCAGGTGGAAATCTCACGGATACCTGGTTATGTAAAATGCATGAGACAATGTGCTGAACGGTGGATTGGTTACCATTTTCATTTCCCTCTCTTATGGCTTCCTGGAGAACAATACAAGGCTCAATTTACATTGACTAAAAAGGAAGGGTTGGCAGCATGAAAGAGACTTCAGAATGTCCAAGGGTTCAGAGACATGGTTGACAGCACCTTTTACACTTACTGCATAAGAAATTTACACTATTCAGCTCAGTATTCTGATTCCGATTCAGAGTAGATGTTGCATGCGGACATGCAACATTTTCAGTTGGGGGGATGTTAGGTTCCCATATTGTCTATTTTTGACCGTATATTTTGCCATTATATTACCCTCTTCAACCCTTAGTTAAAAGCCTTTTCTAGTGTTTTTGCTTAATCACTCCAAAAGGTATAGAGTAACTCTCCTCATTGCTATATGTTTTATTATTCAACACGTAATCATGCTATCTTTATAATTGTTCCCTGAAGTTGATTAAGTGCTGACCAATTACTGAAACTGCCTAACTGGTAGGATCACATTTTGCAGTTGCTGAAACAGCGGAAACAACACAAACTGTGAAGCTGAAACAGCAAGAACAACATGAACCTCGAAGCTGAAACAGGATGAACAACACGCGCACTTTGAGGAACAGTTGAGATTTGCGTAACAAATCTGCATCAGCAAAGGAGTCTGACCGATTACTATATTGGTTCTAATGATCATGATCCACATGACTGTAACAATATTTTGTTATCGAGAACTGACTTTCCTATTTTTGTACAAAAGGGTTGAATCAGAATGTATGAAAATCTTTTGTAATAGATGTCTCCTCTATAAAGAGGAGACACCTACATTAGAGGGATAGACAGAAAAGAATGGAACAGGTTGTAACACAAAAACTGTAGTGAAGGGATGAGACTGAATCTCTTTTTGTAATATGGTTTATTGGCAGATGAATACAATTCTGTTCTGAGTATTTTATCTTAGTTCCTGTGTTCTAAGGAATCTTGTGAGAAGGACAGGGCCCACCTTCATCACAAGATTTACCCATCTTCTTGTTGTGTGGTGTGCGTGTGATTTCTGTTTATATCATGAGTGCTGCTTCTAATGATATTTACTTTTGCTGAAACTCTGTTTTCCTTTTTAACTGATTGATGCTATATATGAGTGCCTCACCGGTGATTAGGATTTACAGAGTGTATTGGTGAACTGGACAACAGAGGCAGGTGCTGAAAGTCCTTACTCTGAGGATAGGGTCCTGATCCTTTGTTGCAGGACAACCATCACTTCCTCTTGCAGATTTGTTTCCTTTAAGTTATTTGTTCTTATTTCATTCCTGCAATAGGCTGTAACTGCTGTAACACAGAGTAGGGATTTAATAGATAGTACATTGTTTATACTACAGCTTTTAATACCATTAAGATTGAGTACATACAGTACGTAGTCACCTTTGGAATAATCATACTTTCCCGGGTTGATAATTTATGTGGCACTCGACTGTTTTATTAATAAACAATTAAAGTAACCAATAGAAGGGAAGCAAGTTCAAAATTTTCACCTTCAGGATGCACTGTTATGCCACTTGAGACACATATTGTTCCTTCAAGTGAGCGTGCCAAGATTATTTTGGAGGTGCACTATAGTCGTGTCATTGGATATTTCAGAGTAGAAACAATAGTGGCAGTATTATAGAAGTATTTTTATTGGCTGAAACTTCGTCAAGATGTTGGAAAGTACATTAGATCCTGCATCGCCTGCACCATTTCCAAACCAACCATCAAGAAGCAAGGCCTATATACTCCTCTACCTACTCCTAGTCGGCCTTAGGAATCTATTTCCATGGATTATATGTTGGGCCTTCTTTTTACTAGGCATGACAACGATTGCGTTTTCGTGGTCATCAATAGATTCTCTAATATGGCCATCATGGCAGCCTGCAAGAAGAGTATCATAGCATAGGCTTCTAATCTCTTCTTTGAGTGAGTGTGGGTACAATTTGGGATCCCACAATCCATTATCTCAGATTGAGACAACATATTCCTCAGTGAATTTTGGTCGCGTCTTTGGTCAATGTTGGATACAAAACTTACTAAGTCCATGACTTTACATCCCCAAAATGATGGCCAAATAGAGGTTGTCAACATGATGATCGTACACATTCTACGCATGTACAACTTGAAGCATCCATGCACATGGGATGAAATGTCCCTTATGTCTAGCACAATTACAACAAAGCTCTTCGTAGTTCAACAAACCACAACCCCTTCCAGGTAGGGCTGGGGTTTTAGCCATTTTCCTCCATTGATGTGGCCATACCTTTTGCAGCCACTCAGGTAGATTTGGCTCATGTGCAGTCTAAAGTTATAAGGGCTAACAACTTCATTGAGTGCATTTAACACATCCGCCAACAGGTCCATGATATATTGGACAAAGCTAATACTAAGTGCAAGCAATTTTATGATCAACATCGAGTGCCGCACAAGTTCCAAGTGGGTGCCTAATTTTCGCTACATTTGCAGAAGGAATTCCTTGTTGGACCCCACCACAAGCTTCATCCACTACAATATGGGCCAGACACCATCACCAAGGTCATCGGTGACAATTCCTTCGAGCTCAACATCCCACTGTTCCTTGGTTTGCACCCATTGTTCAATGTAAATTGCCTTCGACCATACTGTCTACCATTGTTGGACACATCTGATAATGTAAAACAGCTCACACCAACAGAGTTCAACCCAGACTACATGGAATAGGGCACAACTGATAAGATCTTGGACACAGAGATAAATAACACTCAAAAATAGAGGATACAACTATATCAAGTTGTCAAAGCAGGCCAACTCCTTCACCAAGGGAAATGGCTCACCAGGGACCAAGTTTATCAGAAGTTTCCTCATCTCATGGAGGAATTCAACGCAATGGGGACCATTGCTTCCTAAGGGGGGAGGAATTATCAAGGTAGATATTGGTGGCCACTTGCCTATTCCACTTGGACCCTCACCATTGTTTCTTTCAGTTTTTCAGTTTCCTTAATTGTAGCACTGTTTACTATTTTTGGTAGTTTTTTCGGGTCCTGAACTTCCGGAGCCATTGTGAGGCCCTAAACGACGTTTTTTTGGGCAAAATTGCTCAGTGATTGGCAAAAAAATCACATCATCCACTATAGTCCCTAGAAGGATCTTTCCAATGAGGTATCATACGCGTCAAACAAAGATAATATGACCAAGTTACGACCCTCAGAATTTGGTTGCCCAACTAACCCCAATGGGGCCCATAAACTCTTGGTATTACATCTCCTCGGGTTAGGGTTTTGGTTGTTTAGGGTTTTCTATTATTGTTTAATGATAAAAATTCCCTTGAGCATCATTTTAACTCAGTTCAGAGGCATATAGCCACCACATCTCTTCTCATAGATAAGCTACCATCGCCTGAGCTATCTTATTTCAATTTTGTTTTTAAGCATAGTTAAATACTTTTCTATTAATGAAATGAAGTGGTTTTCTTCTGCATCTCTTTGTTTATCATTATATCTATAAGTTGTTGCATTCCTGTTTAAGTTTGGATCAGTGCTATCAGAGTGGTCTGCTCTTTCTCCATTTTTCTTGTCATGTTCCCAATGAGGTTAGGTTATAAAGAGTTAGGGCTCGATCCGGTTGAACCATTGTAGGATCAGCATCAAAAAACCCAAAAACCTCCCATGGTAGAAGAAAATAAAGATGAAGGGGTAGGCGATCCTTTTAAAATGTTGCTTGATGAATCACTTGAGTGATAGAGGGACGCGATGATTGATAACTTTTACCGGATCGTTCGACGGCTACCCACAGACGATGCATCTTCATCCTGCAACCACTCTGGAGGCATCACTCCTTTTAAGGTACAAATTAACTTCGTTATTCCCATATTTGAAGGACTGATAGATGTAGATGTCATAGATAAATGGTTATTTTTGCTGGAATGATATATTTCAGTTCATGACTTTTCCAATCGGGAAAAGATTACTTTTACACTTCTCAAAGCCACCGCACATGACAAGGACTGGTGGGAAACCTACTATGAACAAAAGGATGAGAGTAAACCCTTGCTGCTTTCAGTCGCACCCACTTGGAATTCTTTCTGATATGCCATCAAGGAACAGTATTACCCTGTCAGGAGCTATGAAGGTAAATGCATAAAGTGGACCATGCTATGACAGGGAAGGTACCAAGATGTGCCATAGTTCACAAATAATTTCCATACACTTCGCACGAAGATGGGTATCAAGGATACTGAGTGAAATTTGGTCATCAAGTACCACGCTTGTCTACACATGTACATCTAGGATGAGATGGAGTTCATAGAAATATCCTCGCTCAACACGGCATATCAATACACTGTAAAGATTGAGAAGAAGTTTAAATAGAAGAAGCGAGACTTTGGATCTCTGAATCCAAAGCAAGGGAAAGGCACCCCCAAACCACAGAAAAAGGACCAAGCCAAGGTGGGGCTACCCATGAAAAACCGCTGAAGCTGTAAGCAAAGAAAAACACCACGAAGATGAGGAAGGACACAATAAAATTGTGTGAGTTCCATAATATCTCCACTCACAATACAAGTGAGTGTCAAGCCAAGCAGTCACTTGTTTCCAAGCTAAAGGCTTCCGAATCAGACGTAGGTTTTAACTCTGAATCAGAACCTGATAAGGGAACTAACAAAGAGAAGTAGATCACTGATAAGGAGCCTAGTGGCACCATGGCCACCATAAAGATCCAAAAAATTGAAACTAAATATCCAGAGGAGGGGGAATGACTCTTCCACTCACAGATGTGGTTGAAGGGTTCTCCACAACAGTGCATTGTCAATAGTGGGAGCCAAAATAACCTCATTTCAGTAGAGATCGTGAAGTAGCTAGACCTACAGACTACAACACATCCATATCCATACACCATCAGGTCGCTTCACCAAGGATGAGATCTTCATGTCAGCTAAAAGTGCCACCTTCGATACAACATAAAGCCCTTCACAGATGAGGTACTGTGTGACGTTGCTCCTCTTGAATTTTCTGATGTATTGTTAGGATAACCATACTTGTGGAAGTGACATGTTGTATACAAGTCTAGACCTCATTATGTGATTATTACTTTGGCTAATAAGTTGTACAATATACCAGAGGTAGCCTCGCCTAACACCATCTCTTTGATCATTGCAAAGCAATGCAGTAAGATCATTTCCTAGACCAGCAAATTTAATTTTCTTATGATTTGCCCCCAAGGCAAGAAAAATTTTATGGCCATGAATTCCATGCAGGTCTCCTATGCACAACAACAACATATGGACAGGTTCATGGAGGAGTACAGAGATATTTTTGCCTCACCCAGAGGGGTACCTGTGCACTGTCGGGTCAAGCACTCCATCGATTTAACCACAGGCATGTCGCTTCCCAATGGACCAATCTATCGACGCTCTGTTTTGGAGAACGATGAGATCAAGAGGAAAATTCTGGAAGAACTGCAGAAAGGGCACAACAAGCCAAGCTCATCATCATGTGGGAGACCAATTGTACTGGTACAAGAGAAGGGTGGGACCTGGAGGCTCTGTATTGACTATCAGGCGTTGAACAAGATCATTGTTTGGAATAGGTACCCAATCTCGCAAATTGATGACCTTTTGGACCAGTTGAAGGCGGAGAAATATTTTAGTAATATTGACTTGAAGTTAGGTTATCACTAGGTGCCTATTGAACCCTTTGATGTGTGGAAGACTTCCTTCAAATCCAGGTAGGGCCTTTTCGAATGTTTTCTCATGCCATTCGGATTGACCAACACCCCTGCAACCTTGATGAGACTGATGGGTGAATTCTTGCAACCCTTCACCAATGCATTCGTGGTGGTGTATTTAGATGACATCTTGATCTTCAACTAGAGTTGGGAAGACCACCTCAACCATATTTGACAAAATTAACTTTGATATTCCCATATTTGAAGGCTTGATAGATGCAGATGCTGTAGATAAATGGTTATATCTGTTGGAAGAATATTTTGCAGTTCATGACTTTTCCAATCAGGAAAATACTACTTTTTTGCTTTTCAAATCCACCCCACACGAAAAAGACTGGTGGGAAACCTACTGTGAACAAAAGGACGAGAGTAAATCCTCACTATTTTCAACTGCACCCACTTGGAATTCTTTCTAAGGTGCCATCAAGGAACAATATTACCCTGTTGGGAGCTATGAAGATAAATACATAAAGTAGAGAATGCTATGGCAGGGAAAGGGACAAAGATGTGATAGAGTTTAGAAATAATTTCCATATGCTTCGCATGAAGCTGGGTATCAAGGATACTAAGTGACATTTAGTGATCAAGTATTGCGGTTGTCTACACATGTACATCCAGGATAAGATGGAGTTCCCCAACATATCCTCTCTTGGCATGACGTATCAGTACGTTGTAAATATTGAATAGAAGTTTAAATATAAGAAGAGAGACTTTGGATTTGAGAATCCAAAGCAAGGGAAAGGTGCCCCCAAACCATAGAACAAAGGACCAAGCAAAGGCAGGGATACCCAGGACAATTCGCTGAAGCCGCAAGCAAAGAAAAACACCACAAAGACTAAGAAGGACACGGGAAAATGGTGTGAGTTCCATAAGAGCTCCACTCACAATACAAGTGAGTGTCAGGCCAAGCAGTCAATGGTGGTAGAGATGAAGGCTTCTGAATCCGACACAGGTTCCGACTCTGAATCAGAACCCAATAAGGGAACTGAAAAAGGGAAGTAGATCATTGATAAGGAGCCTAGTGCCACCATGGCCACCACAAAGATCCAGAAAATTGACCCTGAAGATCCAGAGGAGAGGGAACGACTCTTCCAGTCACAGATGTGGGTGAAGGGTTCATCGCTGCAGTTCATTGTCAACAGTGGGAGCCAAAATAACCTCATTTTAGTAGAGATCGTGAAGCAGCTGGGCCTAAAGACTACAATACATCCACATCCATACACCATCGAGTGGCTTCGCCAAGGAAAAGATCTCCGTGTTAGCCAATAGTGCCACCTTTGGACAGTGTAAATCCCTTCACAAATGAGGTACTGTGTGACATTGCTCCTCTTGAATTTTTTGATGTATTGCTAGGACAACCATACTTGTGGAAGTGACATGTTGTATATGAGTCTAGACCTTGTTATGTGATTATTACTTTGTCTAATAAGTTGTACAGGATATTGGAGGTAGCCCCACCTATCACCATCTCTTTGATCATTGCAAAGCAATGCAGTAAGATCATTTCCTAGACCATGATTTTTTTTTTGTTATGATTCACCCCCGAGGCAAGAAGAAGGTTGTGGCCACGAATTCCAGGCAGGGCTCCTTTGCACAAAAACAACAGATGGACAAGGTCGTGGAGGAGTACATCGATATTTTTGCCTCACCCAGAGGACTACTTGTGCACTGTTAGGTCAAGCACTCCATCGACTTGACCCCAGGCGCCACTGCCCAATGGACCAATCTATCGATGCTCTGTTCTGAAGAATGATGAGACAAGAGGCAAATTCAGGAACTACTACTGAAAGCGCACAACAGGCCGAGCTCATCACCATGTGGGAGCCCAATTGTATTGGTACAGGAGAAGCATGGGACTTGGAGGCTCTGTATTGGGCACTAAACAAGGTCACTATTCAGAATAGGTACTCAATCCAGCGAATTGATGACCTTTTGGACCAAATCAAGGGGGAAAAATATTTCAACAAGATTGACTTGAAGTCATGTTATCACTAGGTGCCTAATGAACCCTCTGATTTGTGGAAGACTGCCTTCAAATCTAGGGAGGACCTTTTCGAATGGTTGGTCATCTCATTCGGATTGACCAATGCCTCTGCAACCTTCATGAGACTAATGGATGAATTCTTGCAACCCTTCACCATTGCATTCATGGTGGTGTATTTAGATGACATCTTGATCTTCAGCTAGAGTTGGGAAGAGAACCTCCACCATATTTGAAAAATTAACTTCGATATTCCCATATTTGAAGGCCTAATAGATGTAGATGCCATAGATAAATGGTTAATTTTGTTGGAAGGATATTTTTCAGTTTATGACTTTTCTAATTTGGAAAAGATTACTTTTGCACTTCTCAAAGTGGCCCCGCACGACAAGGACTGGTGGGAAACCTACTATGAGCAAAAGGACGAGAGTAAAACCACGTTGTTTTCAGCCACACCCTCTTGGAATTATTTTTGAGATGCCATCAAGGAAAAGTATTACCCTATCGGGAGCTATGAAGATAAATACATAAAGCGGACCACACTACGGTAGGGAATAAACCAAGATGTGCCAGAGTTCACAAATACTTTTCATATGCTTCATATGAAGCTAGGTATCAAGGATACTAAGTGGAATTTGGTGATCAAGTACCGCGGTTGTCTATACATGTACATTTAGGATGAGATGGAGTTCCTAGACATCTCCTTGTTCAGCATGACGTATCAGTACGTTGTAAAGATTGAGCAGAACTTTAAGCAAAAGAAGTGAGACTTTGGATTTTCAAATCCAAAGCAAGGGAAATGCGCCCCCAAACCACAGAATAAAGGACCAAGCCAAGGTAAGGCTACCCAGGACAACCCGTTGAAGCTGCAAGCAAAGAAAAACACCACGAAGACAAAGAAGGACACGAAAAAATGGTGTGAGTTCCATAAGAGTTCCACCCACAATAAAGTGAGTGTCAATCCAAGCAGTCACTGGTGGCCAAGTTGAAGGATTCTGAATCAGACGCAGGTTTTGACTCTGAATCAGAACCCGATAAGGGAACTGACAAAGGGAAGAAAATCATTGATAAGGAGCCTAGTTTCACCATGGCCACCACAAAGATCCATAAAATTGAGTCTGAAGATCTAGAGGAGGGGGAACGAATCTTCCACTCATAGATGTGGGTGAATGGTTCTCCACTGCAATTCATTGTCAATAGTGGGAGCCAGAAGAACCTCATTTTAGTAGAGATCATGAAGCAACTGGGCCTAAGGAATACAACACATCCACATCCATGTGAGATATTCGCGTCAGCCAATAGTGCCACCTTCTGTGCAGCATAAAGCCCTTCACAAATGAGGTATTGTGTGACATTTCTCCTCTTGAAGTTTCTAATGTATTGTTGGGACAACCATACTTATGGAAGTGACATGTTGTATATGATTCTAGACCTCGTTCTGTGATTATTACTTTGGCTAATAAGTTGTACAGGATACCAGAGGTAGCACCGCCTACTGCCATCTCTTTGATCACTGCAAAGAAATGCAATAAGATCATTTCCCAGAATAGGAAATTTATTTTTCTTATGATTCAGCCCCAAGGCAAGAAGAAGGTTGTGGCCATGAATTCCAAGTAGGGCTCCTCTGCATAGCAACAGCAGATGGACAAGGTCATGGAGGAGTAAAGGGATATTTTGCCTCACCCACAGGGGTATCTCTGCATTGTTAGGTCAAGCACTCCATCGATTTTACCCTAGGTGTGACATTGCCCAATGGACCGATCTATCAACACTCTATTATGGAGAACGATGAGATCAAGAGGAAAATTTAGGAACTACTACAGAAAGGGAACATCAAGCCAAGATCATCTCATGGTGAGAGCCTGATTGTATTGGTATAGAAGAAGGATCAGACTTGGAGGCTCTGTATTGACTATTGGGCGCTGAACAAGATCACTGTTCGGAATAGGTACCAAATCCTGCGAATTGATGACCTTCTGGAACACCTCAAGGGGGAAAAATATTGCAGCAAGATTGACTTGAATTCAGGTTATCACGAGGTGCCTATTGAACCCTCCAATATGTGGAAGATTTCCTTCAAATCCAGGGAGGGACTTTTCGAATGGTTGGTCATGCCATTCGGATTAACAAACATCCCTACAACCTTCATGAGACTGATGGACGACATAATGTGACCCTTCACCAATGCATTTGCGGTGGTGTATTTAGATGACATCTTCATATTCAACTATATTTGGGAAGAGAACCTCCACTATATTCGACAAGTCCATCAAACCCTTCAACAACACAATTTGTGTGCTAACTTGGAGAAATGCACCTTTGGCTTGACCCAAGTTCAATATCTGGGGTACATCGTTGATGAGAAGGGTGTGGATGTTGATCCATCCAAGGTAAAATTCATTCGGGATTGTCCAGCCCCAACCACTCTAATAGAGATCCATGGCATTTTGGGTCTTTCCAATTTATACCATAGGTTCATGTTGGGGTTCTCTCATATCACTTGGCATTTGGTCAATTCACCAAGGGCAGAGCGAAAGCAAAGTTGTTTTGGTTGGAAACCAAACATCGAGTGTTCTCTGAGTTGAAGAATTACCTCTGTTATACACCAATGCTCATGTTACTAGATCTGCAACAACCACTTGAGATTGAGATAGATGCCTCTGACTATGCTATTGGTGTGGTTCTTACTTAGCATGGGCGTCCAGTGGCTCACCATAGTGAGACACTTTCAGACACATTTTGAAAGTACCCCACTTACGACAAAGAAATGTATTCCATTGTGCAAGCCTACTGTCAATGGAAGAATTACATTCTGGGGAAGAAAACGATCATCCACATAGACCTTTGACCTCTACAGTTCATATAGACACAAGGGAAGTTGCATAATGATCACCATCAGAAATGGTCCACCTATTTGCAACAGTTCCATTTTAACATTAATTATAAGATGGGAAACACGAATAATGTAACTGATAGCCTTAACCGATCATCGGTCATGGCGCTAATCACTGTTCTCAACTCCTATGGGTGAGAGACATCGGGGTGGCTGCATATTTACAAGAGCGATCCAGAATTTGGAAGAATATACTAGTCACTCCTGGGAGGGAAGCAAGTTCCAAATTTTCACCTTCAGGATGCATTGTTATGCCACTTGTGACACATCTATGTTCCTTCATGTGAGTGTGCCAAGATGATTTACGAGGCGCACCATAGTTGGTTCACTGGACATTTCGAAGGAGAAAAAATAATGGTAGTATTGCAGAAGTATTTTAATTGTCTGAAACTTCATCAGGATGTTGGCAAGTACATTAGATTGTGCACTACTTGCGGAATTTCCAAACCAACCATCAAGAAGCAAGAACTTTATACTACTCTACCTACTCCTAGTTGGCCTTGGGAATATGTCTCCATGGATTATATATTGGGCATTCCTTCTACTAATCATGATAATGATTGAATTTTTGTGGTCGTCGACAGTTTCTCTAAGATGGCCATCATGGCAGTGTAGAAGAAGAGTATCACAATAGAGGCCACTACTAAGCTCTTCTTTGATAGAGTGTGGGTACACTTTGGGATCCCACAGTCCATTATCTCAGATTGAGATTGCATATTCCTGAGTGCATTTTGGTCAAGTCTCTAGTCGATGCTTGATATAAAACTTACTAAGTCCATGGCTTTCCATCCCTAAACTCATGGAAAAAAAGAGGTTGCCAACAGGATGATTGTACACATTTTGCACATGTACAACTACCCTATGTCCAACAAAGCTAAAGCAGAGCTCTCCACAGCTCAACAGGCCACAGCGCCTTTCAGGTAGGGTTGGGATTTCAGCCATTTTGCCCCATTGATGTGGCCATACCATTTGCAGCAACTCAGGTAGATTCGGCTCAAGTGAAGTTCAATGCTGAAAGGGCTAACAACTTCATTGAGCACATTCAAAACATCCAGCAATGGGTCCATGATATATTGGACAGAGCTAATACTAAGTACAAGTAATTCCATGATAAGCATCGAGTGCCACACAAGTTCTAGGTGGGTGATGAAGTTTGGCTACATTTGCAGAAGAAGCACCTTGTTGGACGCCACCGCAAGCTTCGCCTACTATGATATGGCAATACACCATCACAAAGCCCATTGATGACAATTCCTTTGAGCTTAGCATCCCACCATTCCTTGGTCTGCACCCAATGTTCAATGTAGATCGCCTTTGGCCATAATGTCCACCATTGTTGGACACACCTGACATTGCAAAACAACTGACACCAACAGAGCTCAACCTGGATTGCATGGAATAGGCCACAACCAATCAAATCATGGACAGACAGATCAAGGACACTCAATAATAGAGGATACAACTATATCGAGTTGTCAAAGAAAGCCAACTCCTTCACCAAGGAAAATGGCTCACCAGGGACCAAGTTCAGCAGAAGTTTCCTCATCTTATGGAGGAACTCAACACAATGGGGACCATTGCTTCCTAAGGGGGGAGGACTGATCGAGGTGGATATTGGTGGCCACTCGCCTATTTCTCTTGGACCCTCACCATTGCTTCTTTCAGTTTTTCAGTTTCCTTAATTGTAGCACAGTTTATTATTTCTGGAAGTTGTTTCGGGTCCTCAACTTTCGAAGCCGTTTTGAGGCCCTAAACGACGTTTTGTTTGGCAAAATTTCTTTGAAATTTCAAAATAAATTGCCTAAACCATGGTAGTTCTCAAATAGATATTTTCAACGAGGTATCATATGTGTCAAATGGAGATAATATGACCAAGTTACGACCCTCAGAAGTTGGCTGCCCAATTAACCCCAACGGAGCCCTTAAACTCTTGGTGTTACATCTCCTCGGGTTAGGGTTTTCTCTTATTTGTTCAATAATGAAAAGGCCCTTGAGCCTCATTGTAACTCAATTTAGAGGCATATAGCCACCACATCTCTTCTCAAAGATAAGATACCATCGCCCGAGCTATCTTTTTTTCCATTCTATTTGTAAGCATAGTTCAATATTTTTCTATTAATGAATTGAAGTGTTTTCCTGCTGCATCTCTGTGTTTATGATTATATATGTAAGTTTTTGCATTCTTATTTAAGTTTAGATCAGTGGTATCAGAACGGTAAGCTCTTTTTTTGTTTTTCTTTGCATGTCCCCAATGAGGTTAGGGTATAAGGAGTTCAGGCTCAATCTGGTTGAAGCATTGCAGGATCGACCTCGCAGAACCAAACAACCTCCCATGGAGGAAGATACAAAAGACGAGGGGGTAGGAGATCCATTCAAAATGTTGCTTGAGGAAGCCCTCGAGCGATAGAGGGATGTAATGATGGATAACGTTTCCCAGATCCTTCGACGGATACCCATAGGCGATGCATCTTCATCCAGCAACCACTCTGGAGGTTCCGGTCCTTTTAAGGTACAAGTTAACTTCGATATAACCATATTTTAAGGCCTAATAGATGTAGACACCATATATAAATGGTTAAATCTATTGGAAGGATAATTTTCAGTTCATGATTTTTCCAATCGGGAAAAGATTACTTTTGCACTTCTCCAAGCCACCCCACATGTCAAGGATTGGTGGGAAACCTACTGTGAACAAAAGGACGAGAGTGAACCCTCACTGTTTTTAGCTGCACCCACTTGGAATTCTTTATGAGATGCCATCAAGGAACAATATTACCCTATCAGGAGCTATGAAGATAAATACATAAAGTGGACCACGCTATGGAAGGGAAGGGAGCAAGATGTGTGAGAGTTCATAAATACATTCCATACCCTTCGCACAAAGCTGGGTATCAAGGATATTGAGCGACATTTGGTGCTCAAGTACCGTAGCTGTCTACAAAAGTACATCTAGGATGAGATGGAGTTCTTGGACATCTCCTTTCTCAACACAGTGTATCGGTATGCTGTAAAGATTGAGCAGAAGTTTAAACAGAAGAAGCGAGACTTTGGATCTGTGAATCCAAAGAAAGGGAAAGGCACCCCCAAACCACAGAAAAGAGGACCAAACCAAGACAAGGCTACCCAAGACAACTCGCCGAAGCCACAAGCAAAGAAAAACACCACGAAGATGAAGAAGGACACAAGTATATGGTGTGAGTTCCATAAGAGATCCAGTCACGATATAAGTGAGTGTCAGGCCAAGCAGTCACTAATCGCCGAGCTGAAGGCTTCTGAATCAGACGTAGGTTCCAAATATGAATCAAAACCTATAAGGGAACTGACAAAGGGAAGTAGATCATTGAAAAGGATCCCATTGCCACCGTGGCCACGACAAAGACCCTAAAAATTGAGCTTGAAGATCCAAAGGAGGGGGAATGACTCTTCCACTCACAGATGTGGGTGAAGGGTTCCCCGCTGCAGTTCATTGTCGATAGGGGGACCCTAAAGAACATCATTTCAACGGAGATCATGAAACAACTTGGATTAAAGACTATAGCACATCCACATCCATACACCATCTGGTGGCTTCACCAAGGACGAGATCTTTGCATTAACCAACAATGCCATCTTCCGTACAATATCAAGCCCTTCACAGATGAGGTATTGTGTGATGTTTCTCCTCTTGAATTTTATGATGTATTGATAGGAAAACCATACTTATGGAAGAGACATTCTGTATATGATTCTAGACCTCATTATGTGATTATTAATTTGGCTAATAAATTGTACATGATACGGGAGGTAGGCTCGTCTACTGCCATCTCTTTGATCACTGCAAAGAAATGCAGTAATATAATTTCCGAGACAAAGAAATTTCTTTTTCCTTTGATTTTCTCCCAAGGAAAGAAGAAGGTTGTGTCCATGACTTCTAGGCAGGGCTCCTCTGCACAACAGAAGAAAATGCACAAGGTCGTGGAGGAGTACAGGGATATTTTTGCCTCACCCAGTGGGGTACCTCTACACTGTCAGGTCAAGCACTCCATCGATCTGATGCCAGGCGTGCCGCTACCCAATGGAATGATCTACAAATGCTTTGTTCTGGAGAATGATGAGATCAAGATGCCAATTCAGGAACTACTATAGAAAGGCCACATTAGGCCAAGCTCATCACCTTATGGGAGCTTGATTGTATTGGTACAGAAGAAGGATGGGACATGGAGGATCTGTATTGACTATCGGTTGCTGAACAAGATTATTTTTCAGAATAGGTACCAAATCCCATGAATTTATGACCTTCTCGACCAGCTCAAGGGGGAAAAATAGTTTAGCAAGATTGACTTGAAGTCGGGTTATCACTAGGTGCCTATTGAACCCTCCGATGTTTGGAAGACTGCCTTCAAATATAAGGAGGGCCTTTTCGAATGGTTGGTCATGCCGTTTGGATTGACCAATGCCCTTGCAAAATTCATGAGACTGATGGACGACATATTAGGACCCTTCACAAATGCATTCATGGTGGTGTATTTAGATGGCATCTTGATCTTTAGCTAGAGTTGGGAAGAGCACCTCCACCATATTCGACAAGTCCTTGAAAACATTTGACAACACAAGTTGTATGAGAACTTGGAGAAATGCACCTTTTGTCTGACCTAGGTTCAATATCTAGGGTACATCATTGATGAGCAGGGTGTGCATGTGGACCCATCCAAGATATAAGTCATTTGGGATTGGCGAGAACCAACAACTCTAACAGAGCTTTGCAAAGTTTTGGGTCTTGCCAATTTCTATCGTAGGTTTGTGTTGGGGTTCTCTCATATCACTTGGCCTTTAAGTCAAGTCACTAAGGGTGGAGCGAAAACAAAGTTATTTTGGTTGGAAACCTAATAGTGAGCGTTCTCCAAGTTGAAGAATCACCTTTCTTCTGCACTAGTGCTCATGTTACTTGACCTACAATAACCATTTGAGATTGAGATAGATGTCTCCAACTATGCTATTGGTGTAGTTCTTACTCAGCATGGGCATCCAGTGGCTTACCACAGTGAGACACTTTTAGACACATTCCGAAAGTACCCCACTTATGACAAAGAAATGTATTCCATTGTGCAGGCCTGTTGTTAATGGAAGCATTATATTCTGGGGAAGGAAATAGTCATCCACATAGACCACAAACCTCTATAGTTCATACAGACATAAGGGAAGTTGCAGAACGATCGCCATCAGAAATGGTCCACATATCTGCAATAGTTCCATTTGAACATTAAGTATAAGAAGGGCATCACCAATAATGTTGCTGATTGCCTCAGCTGACCACCAGTCATGGCACTAATCACTGTGCTCGACTCCTATGCGCATGAGACATCGGGGTGGTCGCATCTTTACAAGGCCGATCTAGAATTCAGAAACATATACGAGACACTCTTGGAAGGGAAGAAAATTCCAAATTTTCACCTTCAGGATGAACTGTTATGCCACTTGGGACACATCTGTGTTCCTTCAAGTGGGCATGCCAAGATGATTTGGGAGGCACACTACAGTCGGGTCGCTATACATTCCAGAGTAGAAGAAATAGTGGCGGTAGTACAAAAGTAATTTTATTGGGCAAAACTTTGTCAGGATGTTGGCAAGTACATTAGGTCCTGCACCGCCTGTGCCATTTCCAAAATAACCATCAAGAAGCCAGGCTTGTATACTCCTGTACCTACTCCTAGTCAGCCTTGGGAATCTGTCTCCATGGATTATATGTCGGGCCTTCCTTCTACTAGGCATGACAATGATTGCATTTTTGTGGTCATCGACATATTATCTGAGATGGCCATAATGACAGCTTGCAAGAAGAGTATCATAGCAGAGGCCACTGCTAAGATCTTCTTTGAGCGAGTGTTAGTACACTTTGGGATCCCACAGCCCATTACCTCAGATCGACATAACAGATTCCTGAGTGCGTTTTGGTCAAGTCTCTAGTTGATGCTAGATACAAAACTTACTACATCCACGACTTTCCATCCCCAAACTAATGGCCAAAAAGATGTTGTCAACATGATGATCGTAAACATTTTGCACATGTACAACTCAAAAAATCACCACACATGGGATGCAAGTATCCACTATGTCCAACATAGCTACAACAGACCTCTCCACAGGTCAATAGGCCACAACCCCTTTCATGTAGGGCTGGGATTTCAGCCATTATGCCCCATTGATGTGGTCATACCATTTGCAGCCACTCAAGTAGATTAGCTGACTTGCAGGCTGAAGCTGAAAGTGATAACAAATTCATTTAGTGCATTCAACACATCTGCCAACAAGTTCATGATACATTAGAATTCCATGATAAGCATCCATGATAAGCATCGAGTGTCACACAAGTTCTAGGTGGGCGACAAAGTTTTGCTACATTTGCAGAATGAGCGCCTTGCTGGACCCCATCACAACCTTCGTTTGCTCCAATATGGGCCATACACCATCATCAAGGTTGTCGGTGACAATGCCTTCTAGCTTAGTATCCCATAGTTCCTTGGTTTGTACCCAATGTTCAATATAGATTTCCTTCGGTCATACTTTCCACCATTGTTGGACACATATGACATTGCAAAACATTTCACACCAACATAGCTCAACCTGGACTGCATGGAATAGGCCACAACTGATCAGATCATGGACACATAGATCAAGAACACTTGGCAACAGAGGATACATCTATATCGATTTGTCAAAGTAGGCCAACTCCTTCACCAAGGCAAATGGCTCACCTGGGACCAAGTTCAGCAAAAGTTTCCTCACCTCATGGAGGAACTGAACGCAATGGGGATCATTGCTTCCTATGGGGGGAGGAATGATCCAGGTGGATATTGGTGTCCACCCACCTATTCCACTTGGACCCTAACCATTGTTTCTTTCAGTTTCCTTAATTGTAGGTCAATTTACTATTTTTGGCAGTTTTTTTGGGTCCTGAGCTTCCAGAGCCGTTTTGAGGCCCTAAACAACAATTTTGTTTTTGAAATTTTTCTTAGTGATTGCTCTATCAATTGTATTGAATGTTGTAGTCCTTAGAGAGATCTTTCGAACGAGGTATCATATGCATCAAACAGAGATAATATGACCAAGTTACGACCCTCAGAATTTGGCTGCCCATCTAACCTCAATGGGGCCCATAAACTCTTGGTGTTACATTTCCCTGGGTTAGGGATTTGGCTGTTTAGGGTTTTCTCTTATTTTTCAATAATAAAAAGGCCCTTGAGCCTCATTGTAACTTAGTTCAGAGGCATGTAGCCGCACATCTCTTCTCATAGGTAAGCTAGCATCGCCCGAGCTAACTTATTTCCATTCTGTTTGTAAGCATAGTTCAATATTTTTCTATTAATGAAATGAAGTGCTTTTCTGTTGCATCTCCGTGTTTATGATTATATCTATAGGCTGTTGTGTTCCGTTTTAAGTTTAGATCAATGGCATGCATGAGGATCTGAATAATATCTAAGTAATTCGAGATTGGCAATCGTTGACCACTCTAAAAAAGCTTCACAACTTTTTGGGCCTTGCAAATTTTTATTGGAGGTTCGTGTTGGGATTCTCCCATATCACTCAGCCTTTGAGTCAGATTATGAAGGAAGAGCGAAAAAAATTTTTTGTTGGTCTGAGTCCCAACAAAATACATTCATTGAGTTGAAGCCCCGCCTTTGCTATCCACCGATACTTACATTATCAGACCTATGACAACCATTAGAAATTGAGACAGACGCCTTCGACTATGCTATTGGTTCAATCCTCACCCAACATGGGCATGCAGTGGCTTATCATGGTGACACACTTTCTGATACAATTCAATATTACCCAATCTATGATAAAGAGATCTATTCCATCATTCAAGCTTTTTGGCAATGGAAGCATTACATTTTGGGAAAAGAGATAGTCATCAACACCAATCACTGACCTCTTCAGTTTATACTGACACAAGGGAAGTTGCAGAAGGATTTCCATTAGAATTGGTCTACATATCTGCAACAATTACACTTGAATATTGAATACAAAAAGGACAATACCAATCATGATGCAGACTGCCTTAACCAGCCCCCAGTTGCAATACTGACTACTATTCTCAACTCGTTTAGCCACGAGACCTCTAGATGGCCGCAACTATACAAAAATGATCCATATTAAACCTCCACATACAAGATGCTAGTAGATGGCAAGAAGGTTCATGATTTCCACCTCCAAGTCACATTATTATGCTACCTGGGCCACCTTTGTGTTCCTTCAAGCGAGCATGCCAAGCTAATTTGGGAGGCACACTATAGTCGGGTCAAGGTTGTACTACAAAAGTAATTTTAATGGCCAAAAGTCCGACTGGATGTTGGGAAATATATCAACTCCTGCACTGCATATGCCATCGCTAAGCCAACCATCAAGAAGCAAGGCCTATACACTCCTCTGCCTACTCTTAGCCAACCTTGGGAATCCATCTCCATGGACTATATGTCTAGCCTCCCTTCTACCAAGCATGCTAATGACTGTGTATTTGTGGTCATGGACAGATTTTCTAAGATTGCTATATTAGCGGCTTGCAAGAAGAGTATCATAGCAGAGGAAATTGCCAAACTCTTCTTTGAATGAGTGTGGGTACATTTTAGGATCCTTGCTGACCATTATATCATATCGGGATAACATGTTCCTAAGCACATTCTAGTCAAGTCTCTCAACACTATTGGACACCAAGTTCACCAAGTCGACTGCATTCCATCCTAGATGGATGGCTAGAGAGAGGTAAAAAATAGGATGATAGTACACATACTCGACATGTACAACTCCAAGCATCCACCAACTTGGGATGAGAGTCTTCCCTATTCGCAACACAATTATAAAAAAGCTATCCATAGCTCGACTAGTCACATTCCCTTTCAAGTGGGTCTAGGATTTCAACCATTGTGTTTGATTAATGTTGCCATGCCTCATGTAACTACACAGATAGAATCCACACATGTGTTGTCCGAGGTTAATAAAGCAACCAAATTTATTGAATGCATCCAACACAACTGCCAGCATGTTCACGAAATCTTGGAGAAGTAAAATGCCAAGTACAAGTAGCAACATGATCAACATCAGGTGCGGCACAAGTTTTAGGTGGGAAAAAAAGTCTGGTTGCATTTGCAGAAATAACGACTTACCGGAGCCCGTCAGAAGCTCAGACCACTCTGATATGGGCCTTACACAATTACCAAGGCTATGAGACACAATGATTTTGAGCTCAGCATTCCCCCATTCAATTGGCCTGCACCCAGTGTTCAGTGTGGACTACCTTCAACCATACTTTCCACCATTACTAGACACATGAGACATTACAGAACAACTCACTCCAACAGAGTTCAGCCCAGATTGCATGGAACACGCCACAGTTGATCAGATCATGGACACATAAATCAAGAACACTCTCCAGCAAAATATCCAACTATATTGGGTTGTCAAATCTAGCCAACTCTTGCACCAAGGCAAGTGGTTCACTAGGGACCAAGTTCAGCAGAAGTTTCCCCATCTAATGGAGGCACTCAACCAATGGGGAAAATTGCTTCCTAAGGGGCAAGGACTGATCCAGGTGGATATTGGTGGCCACCCACTTATTCCACTTGGACACCCATCATTATTTCTTTCAATTTTTCAGTTTCCTTAATTGTAGCAAAATTTACTATTTTTGGCGGTTTTTCGGGTCCTAAACTTCCAGATCTGTTTTGAGGTCCTAAACGACATTTTTTTGGGAAAATAGGGAAACATGGGTCTTTAATTGATGTTTATAGTTGAAATTTGTAGTCCTCAGATAGATATTTCTAGTGAGGAATTGTGCGAGTCAAACATAGATTGTATGCCAAAGTTACGACCCTGGGAGGTTGATGTACCAATTTACCCAAACGAGGCCCATAGTTTTGGTGCTTCATCTCCTAGGTTTAGGTTTTTGGATGTTTAGGGTTTTCCATTATTTTTCAATAATAAATAGGCCTTCAAGCCTAATTTCAACATAGTTCATAGGTATGTAGCCGCCACATATCTTCTCAGAGATAAGCTACCATCGCGCGAACTAGTTTATTGCCATTCTGTATGTAAGCATATTTCATCTCTTTGAAGAATGCTGAGACATCTTCTCCTCACCCATAGGGGTACCTTGGCATTGTCAAGTCAAGCGTACGATCGATCTAACTTCTGGAGTACCTCTACCCAATGGGTTGATATATCGCCGCTCTATTATGGAAAATAAAGAGAACAAGTGGAAAATTCAGGAGTTGCTCCAAAAAGGGCATATCCGACCAAGTTCCTCTTCTTGTGGGAGCCCGATTATACTTTTACAAAAGAAGGATGGGACCTGGAGGCTCTACATTAATTATCGGGAAATAACAGAATCATTGTTAGGAACAGGTATCCAATCCCATGGATTGATGACCTTCTGTAGCAACTCAAGGGCGCCAAGTATTTCAGCAAGATTGATCTGAAGTCTGGCTATCACTAGGTTCCAATAGAGCCTAGAGATGTATAGAAATCTACCTTCAAATCCAAGGAAGGCCTTTTTGAATGATTGGTTATGCAATTCGGGTTGACAAATGCCCTTTCTACTTTTATGAGGTAATGGATGACATGCTGTGGCCCTTCACCAACTCATTCGTGGTTGTTTATCTAGACGACATCCTCATCTTCAACAAGAGTTGGGAAGAACACTTGCAACACATTTGGTAGGTCCTTCAAACCCTTTAAAAGCACAAATGTTGTGCCAACTTGGAGAAATGCACATTTGGCATGGACCAATTCCAATATCTGGGTTACATCATAGATGAACATGGCAGGCATGTGGATCCGACTAAGATCCAAGTCATTCGGGATTGGCCACACATGAACACTCTAATAGATATTTGCAACTTTTTGGGCCTTGTAAATTTTTATCAGAGGTTCATGTTGGGATTCTCTCATATCACTTGGCCTTTGAGTCAGATTACCAAGGGTGGAGCGAAAGAAAAGTTTTCCTGGTCTTGGTCCCAACAAAAGGTGTTAGTTGAGTTGAAGTGTCGCCTCTGCTCTACACCGGTACTCACATTATCAAACCTACAACATCCATTTGAAATTGAGATAGGTGCCTACGACTATGTTATTATTGCAGTCCTCACCCCACATGGTCATCGAGTGACCTATCCTAGTGAGACACTTTCCGATACAATTCGGAAGTTCCCCACCTATGATAAAGAGATGTATTACATCGTGAAAGATATTTGACAATGGAACCATTACACTCTGGGGAAGGAGACAGTCATCCACACCAATCATTGACCTCTTTAGTTTATACATACACATGGGAAGTTGCATAATGGTCTCCATCAGAATTGGTCTACATATCTACAACAATTCCACTTTAACAATAAATACAAAAAGGGCAACACCAATCATGTGGTAGACTGCCTCAGCCGGCCCCCAGTTGTAGAACTTACTAATGATCTCAACTCTTGCAGCCATGAGACCTCTAGATGGCCGCAATTATATAGAAATCATCCAAAATTTTCCTCCACATACCAGATGCTAGTAGATGGAAAGCAAGCTCCTGATTTCCACCTCTAAGATGCATTATTATGCTACCTAGGCCACCTTTGTGTTCCTTTAAGCGAGCGTGCCAAGCTGATTTGGGAGGTACACTATAGTCAGGTCATAGGAAACTTTGGTGTGGAGAAAACTGTGGTTGTACTACAAAAGTACTTTCATTGGCCAAAAATATGACTGAATGTTGGGAAATATATCAAATCTTGCATTGTCTGTGCCATTGCCAAGCCAACCATCAAGAAGCAAGGCATGTACACTCCTGTTCCTACTCCCAGCTAGCCTTGGGAATCCATATCCATGGACTATATTTCTAACCTACCTTCTACCAAGCATGGTAATGACTGTGTATTTGTGGTAGTGGACAAATTTTATAAGATGGCTATATTAGCGGCCTACAAGAAGAGTATCATAGTAGAGGACACTGCAAAAATTTTCTTTGAGCAAGTGTAGGTACATTTTGGGATCCCACAAACCATTATATCAGATCGATATATCAGGTTCCTAAGCACATTCTACTCGAGCCTCTCAACACTATTGGACACCAATCTCACCAAGTCGACTACATTCCATCCCCAGAATAATGACTAGACAAAGGTCGTCAACATGATGATAGTGCACATACTACGCCTGTACAACTCCAAGCATCCATGAACATGGGATGAGAGTCTTCCCTGTGTGCAACATAGTTATAATAGAGCTCTCCATAGCTCGTCTAGTTGCAGTCCCTTTCAAGTGGGTCTAGGATTTCAACCATTATGTCTGGTTGATGTTTCCACCCCTCATGTGACTACACAGACATAATAAACACATATATTGTTTGAGGCTAATAAAGCAACCAAATTTATTAAACGCATCCAACATGTCCTCTAGCAAGTTCATGATATCTTGGAGAATTCAAATTTCTAAGTACAAGCATTGACATGATCAACATCGCGTGCCACACAAGTTTCAGGTGGGCGACAAAGTTTGGTTTCATTTGTTGAAATAATGCCTTACTCAAGCCCGTTGGAAGCTCAGACCACTCCGATATGGGCCTTAAACCATTAATAAGGTTGTGGGACACAATACTTTTGAATTTAGCATTCCCCCATTCCTTGGCTTGCACCCAACATTCAATGTGGACCGCCTTCAACCATACTTTCCACCATTTCTAAACACATAAGACATTGCATAACAACTCACACCAAGAGATTTAAACCTAGACTGCATGGAATATACCACAACTGATTGGATCATGAACACATAGATCAATAACACTCGCCAATACAAGATCCAACTATATCGGGTCATCAAACCTGGCTAACTCTTGCACTAAGGGAAGTGGCTCATTAGGGGCCAAGTTGAGTAGAAGTTTCCCCATCTCTTGGATGCACTCAACGCAATGGGGACCATTGCTTCCTAAGGGGTAAGGACTAACCCAGGTGGATATTGGTGGCCACCTGCCTATTCCACTTGGACCACCACCATTGTTTCTTTCAGTTTTCAGTTTCCTTAATTGTAGCACAATTTACTATTTTTGGCAGTTTTTCGGGTCTTGAACTTCCGTAACTGTTTTGAGGTCCTAAACGGTGGTTTTTTTGGAAAACGGACAAAAATGTATAATTGGTTGTTGTTTTCAGTCTAAAGTTGTTGTCCTCCGATAGATATTTCTAAAGAGTTATTGTCTGTCTTAAACAAAGATTGTATGCCAAAGTTACGATCCCGAGAAGTTGATGTACCAATTTATCCAAATGGGGCCCATAGTTTTGGCGCTTCATCTCCTAGGGTTAGGTTTTGGATGTTTAGGGTTTTCCATTATTTCTCAATAATAAATAGGCCTTTGTGCCTCATTTTAACATAGTTCAGAGGCATGTAGCTGTTGGGTGTGGAGCATGATTATTTAGAGGTCTTTGTTTTCAGTCGGATGTATACCCCAGGAAGATTGTACACCCCTCCACGCAAGGGGGTGCAGGGGGAGGGGGGGGAATTTCCCCCCCTGCAGGGGTTCAGGGGGGGCCCATCCCGCTCGACTGGGGGGTACAGGGGCCAGTGGTCCCCCGACGGGGGTTTTGGGGGTAGTGCCCCTGAAGCTAAAAACAGATGTAAAATTTCCTTGTAAAAGTATAGTAATTTCTGGTCAATTTGGGCTGTTCATTAGGCGGATGATTTGACGGTAGAATTTATCTTTAGTTTAGGGTTTTTTTCCCTAGAAGGAAACCCCTCTCTTTGTATGAGGGCATTGTATTGAGGCTGTGTAATAGATGTGCATTCTCAGAGCGAGAAATAGAGAGGTGAGATTGTGAGAGAAAATAGAGGATATTATAGCGGATCTGCTGTAGGTTGTGTCTCTTCATTTTCCTGGATAATAGAAAGGAAGGACTGGCTGTTTGGGGTGGGCATAGCCCAAACTGGGTGAACCATGTATATCTGTGTCTCTCTAGTTTTATGTGTTTGTTTTTTTCCGCATATTATATGTCTTTCATTTCTCTTTCATATATAATATTTTTCTAACAGTAGCTGCCACATCTCTTCTCAGAGATAAGCTACCATCGCCCGAGCTAGTTTATTTCCATTCTGTATGTAAGCATATTTTAGTTCTTTGAAGAATACAAGGACATCTTCTCCTCACCCACAGTGGTATCCGTGCACTGTCAAGTCAAACATTCGATCGATCTGACTTCTAGAGCACCTCTACCAAATGGGACAATATATCACTGCTCCATTCTGGAAAATGAAGAGATCAAGTGGCAAATCCAGGAGTTACTGCAAAAAGGGCACATCTAACCAAGCTCCTCGCCTTGTGGGAGCCCTATTGTACTTGTAGAGAAGAAGGATGGGACATGGAGGCTCTACATTGATTATCGGGCACTAATAAAATCACTGTCAGGAACAGGTATTGAATCCCATAGATTGATGACCTTCTAGACCAACTCAAGTGGGCCAAGTATTTCAACAATAACGATCTGAAGTTTGGCTATCACCAGGTTCTAATAGAGCCCACATATGTATGGAAGGCTACCTTCAAATACAAGGAAGGAATTTTTGAATGGTTGGTTATATCCTTCGAGTTGATAAATGTCCCTGTTACTTTTATGAGGCTAATGGATGACATCTTGCGGCCCTTCACCAACTTATTCGTTGTTTTTTTATCTAGACGACATCGTCATCTTCAGCAAGAGATGGGAAGAACACTTGAAACACATTCAGCAGGTCCTTCAAACCCTTCAGAAGCACAACCAATGTGCTAAATTCGAGAAATGCTCCTTTGGCATGAGCCAAGTCCAATATATGGTTTACATCATAGATGAGTGTGGCGTGCATGTGGATCCAACTAAGATCCAAGTCATTCGGGATTGGTCAGCCCCGACCACTCTAATAGAGCTTCGTAGATTTTTGAGCCTTGAAATTTTTTATCAGACATTCGTGTTGGATTTCTCCCATATAACTTGTCCTTTGAGTTAGATTACCAAAGGCTGAGCGAAACAAAAATTTTCTTGGTCTAAGTCCCAACAGAAGGTGTTCTTTGAGTTGAAGTGTCACCTCTATTATGCTTCGGTACTCATATTTCTAGACCTACATCAACCACTTGAAATTGAGATATATGCCACCGACTATGCTATTGGTGCAGTCCTCACTGAACGAAGGCATCTAGTGGCCTATCATAGTGAGACACTTTTCGATACAATTCGGAAGTACCCCACCTATGATAAAGATATGTATTTCATTGTGCAATTTTTCCAGCAATGGAAGAATTTCATTCTGGGAAAGGAGAGAGTCATCCACACCGATCATTGACCTCTTCAGTTTATATAGACACAAGGGAAGTTTTAGAACGATCACCATCAGAAGTGGTCTACATATCAGAAACAATTCCAGTTGAACATTAAATACAAAAAGGGCAGCACCAATCATGTTGTAGACTTCTCAGCTGACCCCCAGCTGCAACACTGACTACTATTCTCAACCGGCCATGAGACCATTGGATGGCCACAATTATACAAAAATGATCCAAAATTTTCCTCCACATACCATATGCTAGTAGATGGCATGAAAGTTCTTGATTTCCACCTCCCAGACGCATTATTATGCTACCATGGCCGCCATTGTGTTCCTTCAAGTGAGTGTGCCAAGCTGATTTAGGAGGCACACTTTAATCGTGTTGTAGGACACTTTGGTGTGGAGAAAATTGTGGTTGTACTACAAAAGTACTTTTATTGGACAAAAATGTGAGTGGATGTTGAGAAATATATCAGATCCTGCACTTCCTGTGCCATTGCCAAGCCAACCATCAAGAAGAAAGGCTTGTAAATTCTACCTAATCCTAACCAGCCTTGGGAATCCATCTCCATGGACTATATGTCTAGCCTCCCTTCTACCAACCATAGTAATTATTGTGTATTTGTGGTCGTGGACTGATTTTCTAAGATGGCTATATTGACAGCTTCCAAGAAGAGTATAACAATAGAGGACACTACGAAACTCTTCTTTGAATGAGTGTGGGTACATTTTGAGATCCCACAAACCATCATATCATATCAAGATAGTAGGTTCCTAAGCACATTTTGGTCAAGCCTCTAGACACTATTGGACACCAATCTCACCAAGTCGACTGCATTCCATCCCTAGACTTATGGCCAGACAGAGGTCGTCAACATAATGATAGTGCACATACTCTGCATGAAAAACTCCAAGCATCCAAGAACTTGGATGAGTTTCTTCCCTATGTGAAGCATAGTTATAACATATCTCTCTTTAGCTCGAATGATCATAGTCCCTTTCAAGTGGGTCTAGGATTTCAACCATTGTGTCTGATTGATGTTTCCATGCCTCATGGGACTACGCCAACATAATCCACACATGTATTGTCTGAGGTTGATAAAGAAACCATATTTATTGAACACATCCAACAAATCTACGAGTAGGTTCACGACATCTTGGAGAAGTCAAATTCCAGGTATAAGAAGTGACATGATCAAGATCGGGTGCCACACAAGTTTCAGGTGGGTGACAAAGTTTGGCTGCATTTTCATAAAGAATACCTTACCAGAGCCCATTAGAAGCTCATACCACTTTGATATGTTCCTTACACCATTACCAAGGACACGGGAGACAATTATTTTGAGCTCAACATTCCCCCATTCCTTGGTCTCTACCCAGTGTTCAATGTGGACCGCCTTTGACCATAATTTCCACCATCACTGGATACATCAGTCATTACAGAACAACTCACACCAATAGAGTTAAACCCATACTGTATGGAAGATACCACAACTAATCAGATCATGGACACACAGATCAATAACACTTGATAGCAAAAGATCCAACTATATTGGATTGTCAAAGTTGGCCAACTCCTTCACCAAGGCAAGTGGCTCACCAGGGACCAAGTTCAGTAGAAGTTTCCCCATCTCATGGAGGAACGCAACGTAATGGGGACCATTTCTTCCTAAGGGAGGAGGAGTGATCCAAGTGGATATTGGTGGCCACCCGCCTATTCCACTTGAACCCCCACCACTATTTCTTTCAATATTTTAGTTTCCTTAATTGTAGCACAATTTACTATTTTTGGTAGTTTTTCGGGTCATGATCTTCCAGAGCTGTTTTGAGGCCCTAAACAACGTTTTTTTTGGAAATGGGAAAAAATGAGTGGTGGCCTAATGTTTGTAATTCAAAGTTTTAGTCCTCAGATAGATCATTCTATTGAGGTATTATGCGCGTCAAACAGAGATCCTATGCCAAAGTTATGACACCGAGAATTTGATGTACCAATTTACCCAAACGGGGCCCATAGTTTTGGCGCTTCATCTCCTAGGGTATGGTTTTCAGATGTTTAGGATTTTCCATTATTTCTCAATAATAAATAGGCCTTTGATCCTCATTGTAACACAGTTCAGAGACATGTAGGCAGCACATCTCTTCTTAGAGATAAGCTACCATCACCCGAGCTAGTTTATTTCAATTCTGTATGTAAGCATATTTCAATTCTTTGATATTAATGAAATGAGGTTTTATTCCTACTATATATTTGTGTTTGTGTTTATATCTATATTTTGTTGCATTCCCACATAGGTTTGGATAAAAAATATAAGAGAGGATGTCGCTATCAACAATAAGGCATGCGGAGGTGACCTAGCGTTTTGGCAGCCACCACTCTCCTTATGACACCACCACCACCTCAACCATTGACAAATGAAATCCAACCGATACTCTTCCAACCCTGTTCATCCCAATGCTGATCTCTAGGGTCCCAATTTATGGCCACAAAGAAAATTCTAGGAGCTTTGTGAATCTCTCTACCAGAAATTCTTGTAGCATGAGTCTCCTCTTCCTTAGAGAACCAGACAATAGTTTTGAGGATACTCCACACATAGTCTACCAAGACCCATATTGTTCCAAAATTCATATCCTAGCTTATGAGTGTTGCCACCATTCTCAGAATCCTTGTAGTTATACAATAAAAATTACTCTAGATCTTTCCTAGGGCCACTTCCCAAAGCCTCTCACATATCGTCCACCTGCATTGAAGTTGTCGCATGTGGTGGGAATTATGCTCCCTGTCCTAGGAATGCTCTTGAGACTCACCCCCACTGATCCGGATTTAAATAGGAATGCAACAAATTACAAAGATAACCATAAACACAGATATGCAATGGAAATAATACTTCATTTCATTAATGTAAAATACTGAAATATGCTTACAAACAGAATTGGAAATAAAGTAGCTAGGGCGATGGTAGCTTATCTCTGTGAAGAGATGTGGCGGCTACATGCCTCTGAACTATGTTCGAATGAGGCTCGAAGGCCTATTTATTCTTCAGAAACAATGGAAAACCCCTAACATCCCAAAACCTAACCCTAGAAGATGAAACACCAAACCATGGGCCCCGTTTGGGTAAACTGATACATCAACTTCCTAGGGTCGTAACTTTGGCATACAATTTCCGTTTGACGTGCACAGTATCTTGTTAGAAAGATATATCCGAGAACTACAAATTTGGGAAGAGAAATATTAGTCCATGGACCCATGTTGCTCCCAATTTTCCTTAAAGACATCGTTTAGGGCTTTAAAATGGATCTGGAAGTTCAGGACCTAAAAATTGCTAAAAATAGTAAACTGGGCTACAATTAAGGAAACTGAAAAGCTGAAAGAAACAATGGTTGGGGTCCGAGTGGACTTGGTAGGTGGCCGCCAATATCCACCAAGATCATTCCTCCTCCCTTAGGAAGCAATGGTCCCCATTGTGTTGAGTTCCTCCATGAGATGAGGAAACTTCTGTTGAACTTGGTCCTCGGTGAGCCACTTGCCTTGGTGAAGGAGTTGGCCTACTTTAACAACTCGATACAATTGGATATTCTGCTGGCGAGTGTGCTTGATCTGTGTGTCCATGATCCGATTAATTTCAGCTTTCTCCATGCAATCTGGATTTAACTCTGTGGGTGTGAGCTGTTCTGCAATGTCGGATATGTCTAGTAATGGTGGAAAGTATGGCCGAAGGCGGTCCACATTGAACACTGGGTGCAGGCCAAGGAATGGAGGAATGCTAAGCCCAAATGCATTGTCTTCCATAGCCTTGGTAATGATGTAAGGACCATATCATAGTGGTCTGAGTTTTCGATAGGCTCCGCTAAGCCGTTCCTTTTGCAAATGCAACTAGAATTTGTCACCCACTTGAAACTTGAGTGGCACCCGATGTTGATCATGTCGCTGCTTGTACTTGGCAATTGATTTCTACAAAATGTCATGGACCTGCTGGTGAATATGTAGGATGTGCTCAATAAAGCTATTTGCCTTATCTGTTGTAGACTGGACATGAGCCGAATCTATGTGAGTAGTTGCAAATGGCATGGCCACATCAATGGGACATAGTGGCTGGAATCCCAAGCCCACCTGAAAATGGTTGTGGCCAGTCGAGCTGTGGAGAGCCCGGTAGTAGCTGTGCTAAACATAGGGGAGGCTCTCATCCATGTGTGTGGATGCTTTGAGTTGTACATGCACAGAATGTGTACGATCATCCTATTGACAACCTCTGTCTGGCCATCAGTTTGAGGATGGAGTTTGTGGACTTAGTGAGTTTGGTGTCAAACATCAACCAGAGATTGCAGCAAAATGTAGTGAGGAACGTAGTATCCCGATATAAGATGATAGACTATGGGATCCCAAAGTGTACCCACACTCGTTCAAAGAATAGTTTAGCAGTGGCTTTTGCTATGATATTCTTCTTGCAGGCAGCCAGAATGGACATCTTCGAGAACCTGTTGACGACCACAAAAACACAGTCGTTTCCATGCTTAGTGGAAGGAAGGCCTGGCATGTAATCCATGGAGATGGATTCCCAAGGTCGACTAGGGATAGGCAACGGGGTATAGAGGCCTCGGTTCTTGATGGTTAGTTTGGCAATGGCGTGGGCAGTGCATGATTTGATATACCTCCCAACATCCTGTCAAATATTCGGCCAATAGAAATACTTCTGCAGTAATGCCATCGTTTTCTCAACCCCGAAATGTCCAACAACCTGACTGTAGTGTGCTTCCAAAATCATCTTGGCATGCTCGCTTGACGGAATACAAAGGTGACCTAGGTGGCATAATAGGGCATCCTCAAGCTGAAAATTTGGAACATGTTGACCCTCCAAGAGTGTTTGGTATGTGTGGCTGAATTTTGGGTCACTTTTGTAGAGAAGTGGTTAATCAGAACTCTCATGCCCACACAAGTTGAGCACAATGGTTAATGCCATGATCGGTGGTTGACTGAGGCAATCTGCGACATTATTGGTGCTAACCTTCATATACTTGATATTCAAATGGAACTGTTGCAGGTATGTGGATCACTTTTGATGGCGATCATTCTGCAATTTCCCTTGGGTTTGTATGAACTGCAAGGTTCAGTGGTCTGTGTGGATGACCATTTCCTTCCCCAAAATGTAATGCTTCCATTGTTGGCAGGCCTGCACAATGGAATACATCTCTTTGTCATAAGTGGGATACTTCCGGACTGTGTTTGGAAGTGTCTCACTGTGATATGCCACAAGATTCCCATGTTGAGTGAGGACTGCCCCAATAACATAGTCAGAGGCATCTGTCTCGACCTCAAATAATTGTTGCAAGTCTGGGAATGCGAGCACTGGTGCCGTGCAGAGGCGATCTTTCAACTTTGTGAATGCCTTCTGTTGAGATTCAGACCAAAATAATTTTTCTTTCGCTCTTCCCTTGGTGACTTGACTCAAGGGCCAAGTGATATGAGAAAATCCCAACACGAACATGTGGTAGAAGTTGGCAAGACCTAGAAAGCTATGGAGCTCTGTCAGAGTGGTTAGAAATGGCCAATCTCGAATGACTTGGATCTTGGATGGATCCACATGTACCCCTTGTTCATGAATAATGTATCCTAGATACTGAACTTGGGTCATGCCAAAAGTGCATTTCTCCAAATTGGCACATAACTTGTGTTGTTGCAGTGTTTGGAGAAGCTATGAGATGTGGTGGAGGTGCTCTTCCCAACTCTGGCTGAAGATAAGGATGTCATCCAAGCATACCACTATAAATGAGTTGGTGAATGGCCACAAGATATCATCCATTAGCCTCATGAAGGTTGCAGGAGCATTCGTCAATCCAAAAGGCATAACCAACCATTCAAAAAGGCCCTCTTTGGCTTTGAAGGCAGTCTTCCATGCATCGGAGGGTTCAATTGGTACCTTGTGATATCCTGACTTCAAATCGATCTTGCTGAAATATTTTTCCCCCTTCAGTTAGTCCAAGAGGTCATCAATCGTGGGAACGGGTACCTATTATGGACAATGATCTTGTTCAGTGCCCAATAGTCGATACAGAGCTTCCAAGTCCCATCCTTATTATTTACCAACACGATTGGGCTCCCACAGGGCGATGAACTTGGATTGATGTGACCTTTCTATAGCAGCTCCTAAATCTGCCTCTTGATTTCATCATTCTCCATAATAGAGCATCGATAGATTGGTCCATTGGGCAGCGGCGCATCTGGGGTCAGATCGATGGAGTGCTTGACTTGATAGTGCAGAGGAACCCCTGCGGGGGAGGTGAAGATATCCTCGTACTCCTCCACGACCTTGTCCACCTGTAGTTGTCAGGCTGAGGGGCCTTGTCCAAGGGTCGTGGCCACCATCTTCTTCTTTCCTTGAGGGTGTATCATTAGGAAAACAAATTTCTTGGTTTTGGAAACGAGCTTATTGCATTGTTTTGCAATAATCAAAGAGATGGTGGTAGGCCGTGCTACCTCTAGTATCCTGTACAACTTATTTCCCAAAGTAACAATAACAACACGGAGCCTTGATTCATACACAACATGTCGCTTCCATAAGTAAGGTTGTCCTAATAATACATCACAAACTTCAAGGGGAGCAATGTCACACAATACCTCATCCGTGAAGGGCTTGATGTTGTTCTAAAGGCGACACTGCTGGCTCACGTGAAGAACCTATCCTTGGTGAAGCCACCTGATGGTGTATGGTTGTGGATGTGCTATGGTTGGTAAGCCCAACCGCTTCACGACCTCTGCCTAAATGAGGTTATTTTTGATCCCACTGTCAACAATGAATTGTAGCGGGGAGCCCTTTACCCACATTTGGGAGTGGAAGAGACGCTCTTCCTCCTCTAGATCTTCGAGTTCCTCCTTCTGTATCTTCGTGATGGCAACAGTGGCGTTGGGCTCCGCATCGATAATATGCTTCCCTTTGTCATTCCCCTTGTCAGGTTCTGACTCAGAGTCAGAACATACATCTGATTCTGAAACCTTTAGCTCGGCCACTAGTGAATGTTTGGCCGACACTCACTTGTGTCGTGAGTGGAGCTCTTATGGAACTCACACCTCTTTCCTGTGTCCTTTTTCGACTTCATGGTGTTGTTCTTTGCTTGCACCTTTGGTGGGTTGTCTTGGGCCACCCACCTTGGCTTTGTCCTTTGTTTTGCGGTTTGGGGGCACCTATCCCTTGCTTCATATTCACAGATCCAATGTCTCGCTTCTTTTGTTTAAACTTTTGCTCGACCTTGACGGCATATCAGTATGTCGTGCCGAGCGAGGGGATGTTCAAGAATTCTATTTCTTCTTGGATGTACTTGTGCAGGAATCAGTAGTATTTGAGTATCAAATGATGCTCCGAATCCTTGATACCCAACTTTGTGCGAAGGGTATGGAAAATATTGGTAAACTCCGACACGTCTTGGTCCCTTCCCTTGTCGGAGCATGGTCCACTTTATGTATTGATCCTCATAGCTTTTGACAGGGTAGTACTGCCCCTTGATGGCATCCTGGAATGAATCCCAAGTGGGTGCGGCTGAAAACAGTGAGCTTGTGCTTTCATCCTTCTACTCGTAGTAGGTTTCCCACCAGTCCTTGATGTGGGGGGCTTCTTTGAGAAGATCGAAAATAATCTTTTCTTGACTGGAAAAATCATGCATAGAAAAATAACCCTCAAGCAGATTTAACCATTTATCGACGACATCTGTGTCTATCTGACCCTCGAATATGGGGATTTCAAAATTAACTTTCACCTTAAACGATGTGGCATTTCCAGAGTAGCTGTTGGAAGCCAATGCGTCGCCCTTGGGTAGTCGCTAAAGGATTTGGGAAAAGTTGTCCATCATCACGTTCCTTTGTCGCTCAAGGGCTACTTCGAGCAAGATTTTGATAGGATCACCTGCCCCCTCATATTTCTTTTGATCCGCCATGGGAGGCTGTCAGGATTTGCGAGGCTGGTCTTGCAAAGGTTTGATCAGTTCAAGCCCTAACTCCTTATATCCCGACCAAGTTGGGGACATGCAAAGAAAAACAGAGAAAAAACAAACCGCTCTGATACCACTGATCCGAATTTAAATAGGGATGCAATAAATTATAGAGATAACCATAAACACACAGATGCAATGGAAATAATACCTCATTTCATTAATGTAAAATACTAAAATATGCTTACAAACAGAATTGGAAATAAACCAGCTAGGGTGATGGTAGCTTATCTCTGTGAAGAGATGTGGCAGCTACATGTCTCTGAACTATGTTAGAATGAGGCTCGAAGGATTATTTATTGTTGAGAAACAATGGAAAACCCTTAACATCCCAAAACGTAACCCTAGAAGATGAAATGCCAAACTATGGGCCCTGTTTGGGTAAATTGGTACATCAACTTCCCGGGGTAGTAACTTCGGCATACGATCTTCATTTGACGTGCATAGTATCTCGTTAGAAAGATCTATCCAAGAACTACAACTTTGGGAAGAGTAACATCGGTCCACGGACCCATGTTGCTCCCAATTTTCCCAAAAAACGTCGTTTAGGGCTTGAAAACAGCTCCAGAAGTTCACGACCTGAAAAACTACTAAAACTAGTAAACTGGGCTATAATTAAGGAAACTGAAAAGCTGAAAGAAGCAATGGTGGGAGTCCAAGTGGACTTGGCAGGTGACCACCAATATCCACCTGGATCACCCATCAAGGGACATCAGATTTTAAATATTAAAAAAGGTTAAAAATTTAATAAAATTTATATGAAATAGAAACTCTAACTTCTTCCATAACTCAATTTCAATAATCCAAAAACAACTCCAAAAGACAAGATCCATGACGATCATCATGTAGTTTAAACTTTTCTAAGATGGATATGATTGTTAATATCGACGAGACTAAAGTAATGATAATTAAATAAAAAAACATCAACTATGATAATTTCATTTATGATAATAACTAGGATAAAGTTTCTTCATACAAATATGTGGGAATTCACATCCATCATCAACTCAATTGGAATTATAGCATTGAGAAAATGATTTTTGGAGGTTGTAAATCTTATTATGGGCTTGAAACAATTGCAAGACCATTTTGAGCATGGAGTTAAAAAAAATTCATCTTTGAGACTTTAATCACTCTTGTTATTTTATATGGACGTGAGGTTTAGGGTTGGTGTATATCTAGAGAATCATGGAGGACGATTTAGGTGATCCAAAAGCAATTTATGAACTACAACCTCAAGCTTAAAGGAAATACTCCCTACCATATCCTCTTTATTTAATCTAGCCTTTCCCCCATTAAAATCATGGCTATGATTAGGTATATCATGTATAAGAAGAAGCTATAGAACATGGAATCTAAGAGGTTCCCAAAAATTGCTTCTAACTCCAACCAAAATCCCACCTTTGTCTCAAGTGAGGTTGGCATAGGGATGCCTAGTGTTCGATATACCATTGGAGGATAAAGGGGGAGATCATCTTGGAGAATAAGGATAATATTGAAAATATTATTACTTCCAAATTTAAGGATAAGTTATGGGATGATAAGGAGCTATAGGGAAAAAGAAAGATAAGGTATTATAAAGATGTGATCAACCCCAATCTTTTTAACCATAATTTTCTCTCTATCTTAAAGAGTGCTAAGAAGAAAATGAACATTACTAAGATAATAACTAATTCTCATATGATTTAAAGTGAAACCATGCATTGGTCAATTCTCAAAACACCTTGGGACAAAAGAGTCTGTCACCTATGCGATACTAAGAGGGTTGAAGATGAAAAACAATTTCTCTTGGATTGATCGACACATACTCACATCCATTCTATTTTGGATACTCTTTGTCATGCTACAAATCTTCTTGACTTGTTAAGTCAACAAAACTATGGTGATCTAGGAATTCTTCTCTCTTTTCTTTTCAATCATAGAAATAAAATATTAAAGAATCTCAACTAATATCTTACTTTCTTAAGGTATAATAGACCACATTAGTCTTAGTGGATGTTGTTATCACTCCTCCAGATCTCCAAGGCCGAGGAAGAGTCCAGATGAGGTAACCATAGACCAATCTTTTAGCTTGGCCAGCCCTACCAAGCCGAAGAGGGCTCTCTCCAAAGAATCACAACCAAGAGGGCTAGATGGATTAGGGTTTTAGGTTAGGTATGATGTGCAGAGGTTGTTTGATTTGATTTGGTGGGGTTGTTGTAAGAGGATTAGGTTAAAGAGACTAGGTCAGGGAAAATAAGGGTATGATTGCAGACATCTAATGGAGCAAGGTAGGTAGACACTCAAACACTTTAAGGTTATGAAGTTAGATGGATAAGACTGGTGAGGTGCTAGAAAGAGCAAGACAAGCATGTGTTCTTTCTAAACTAAAGAAGATGGACAAATTACGAATATTTCCCCAAAATAGAGCATATAAGATGTATTCTGCTCATGAAATTGAAAATCAGCATATCATAGAAGTGAAATAAAATATGGGAAGTACAAAACATTCAAACACATGCAACATAAGAAGAAACTATGTCAAAATTCCATATCACAGGTATTCCACCAAAATAGCTGCAACTCATTCATTAAATTCTGCCAAACACTGATTACACTAGTGTCTCTGATTAATAGCCAAACATCTAACTGAGTCCAACCTGTAAAATGACTAAGAAAATACATAATATAGGCCTAAAACCAACTCATCCTAGCATCAGGGGTCAAATCCATGAGAGAAGGAGCAGTTGCAAAAAAGGTTGAACTGATAGCTAGAGTGTAGGGTGGTCAAAGTGACTCATCCCTAACTTAAGAAAACTGATTCATTACATGCCACGTAGGCCATTTAACTAATGTATTTACCCTAGATAACAATAATAAACATAATAATTACATAATCTTGATCAATTACATGAGTAAAACATCAATTTCCCAAAGGTGAAAGTCAATTTGGAGAGAGAATGAAAATTGGAGAAGACTGTCAAACGCGCCCACCAAGTTCAAGACTACTTTTGGGTGCCTTCTCGGTGTCCAAATTTGCTGAAAGATGGCTTGTTAGAAATCCCTACAAGTCTACTTTCTAGAAATGTATTTTGTTTTCAAATTGGAGCTCATTTTCCATGTCAAAAACTCAATCTCCCAAGATTGGTAAATGCGCAGTGCCTAAGACAAAAATGAGGTAGAAAGGTGGTTTTTTGGTGGTTTTTGACCTTCTTGACTAACCTGTTTGTCTCCAAATGTCTAGAAAATGCACAGGGTGTATGCCCTCATTGCTCTGAATCCAATGATGTTGACCTTTTTCTCATTAGATGCCCCAAAAAAGAGCACAACATGCTAGGTGTTGTGCGTTTGACATGCAACTGGTCAAACATGCCCTCTCCGTGTCAAACACAGCCTTCATCTTGCAGGCTTATTTTGACTGCCTTACCCAACTCGAAATTGAGAGAATGATATATCATTGGAAACATATTTATGTCTAGTTATCATTTGATTCATCAAGAAAGTCATTTGGACACTCCCGATAGGAGAAAAATTTATTTTCCTAAGGTCACCCCAGAAGTGCAGCAACTCTCTTGTAGAAACTGTATTTTTGACATTTCTCCAAACCCATGACACTTGTGTAAAAATAGAAGATTTGTTTCCTCCTTGGCCTATTATGGACAAAAACCTCTCTCACTTTTGTCAAATGCATCCTTTTTTGGTCATAAACATAGTTTGAAGAAACACTAGCCTTATGTGTGGCAAATGATTTGTCCCTTGGAATGACTTCTTGAAAAATGTTGGAGACATGATGTTTATGAGTTGGAATGGCCTCATACTTGCTGAAATGAACTCCATTATGCCTCCTCTACTCAGATGTCTCTGATTCCATAGAAAACCCTAGCTCAATGTTGAAATGTGGCAACAAGAATATTCCAATTTTAATTTGTCCTTGAATTAAAATTGAGAATTAAAATTCGAATTTAGTCTCACTAGCTGCTTGAAAATAATTAATTAATTCATCTTGGATTAATTAGTTGGAGAAATTCAAGCTAGAAGTCTTTGTGAAGTCATGCAACAATTATCCCTTAAATTAAGGAGATTATCCCTTGATTAAGGAGATAAGGATGAATTGTGTTTGAGTTGTAATTAGTTAGCTCAGTTAACTAAGTTATGTCCAGTTAAATTAGTTCCAAATAGTTTGAGGAACTAATTGTGGGTTCAATCAGTTAATGCATGCATGCATCAAACTAGTGTACTCCACATAACTAAAGATTCTCTCATAAATAACTCATGCATGTATATTAAGAGAAATACCCAGTTGAGATTGAAGACAGGGATAGTGTACTATTAGTTGCAAGAATTTTCCTATAAGAAAATATCTTGCATGTAGAAGGAATTCATTCCTTGAGATTTGTGCAATTTTACAAGGCGTATGATCAGTGTGAGCGATCAGTGTTACACATGGTAACAACTAGATCACCCAAGAAAAACTGCGCTAGGAAATAGGAGCTTGGAGGGTATTGTGGAGGACTTAATGAGAAGTCTATTTTGCCTGTGGGCATCTGTGAGGATTATACTGAGAGCTAGCTAGCTATGAGAGCTAAAGATGTGTGTAATCCTGATATATTTCCACTTGTATGATAATAAATATAGCAGGGTTTTTAGTTGAGGATTTCCCTTGAATATTCATTTGTGTTTCATGTGCATTGATTCTTCTTCTGGTTATATGTGTTCTGGTTGATCTTTCTCAAATATATTAAGCTCCCACAATTTTGATTGTAGAAGTAGATTAAAGTATTTTTCTTTAATTATATTGCATTGTCAGGTTACTCTACAGTCAGAATTTTTGCATGGTATCAGAGCAAAGGTTATCAGAGCTGTGAATAGTATACAAAGAAGAGAATTCGAAGTTTGAAGTTCAGGATTGCAGGTACAAATCAAATTCATCTCATAATTCAGGTTGGTCAATGGCGTTCTATGGATTGAGACTCGAGTATGCCTTGGAAGGCAGCTCGAATTACATAGCATGGAAGGATAGAATGGAAGAAGTATTAGAAGACAATGGTTTGAAGGATTTCATTGATCAAGAAATGCCCAAGCCAGCTGCAACTAATGCACAAGAATTGGCTGAATGGAAGAAATGTGTGGCGAAGGTGAGACGAATTATTCTGGAGGGAGTTTGAGACCATATTGTCTCGAGTCTCCATGGGAAGAGACACCATTTTCAATGTGGAAGACATTGAAGGACCTCTATCAGAACAATAGCGACCAGAGGAAACTGGTGCTCAAGGATAGGCTTCGGAAATAGGCACTCAAGGGCGATACTATTTCTACATATTTGAACAAGATCACCACCTGCAGAGATGAGCTTGGTAGTGTGGGAATAACTATTGCCGATAATGATATGGTGAGCCTTGCTCTCCTCGATCTTCCAAAAAGCTGGAATAGCTACCAGGACTTTGTGAATGGAAGAGAGAAACTATCGGATTGGGAACGACTATGGTTGGATCTCATGTAGAAGGAGATCAGGAGGAGCACTCGAGATGGTTCTTCATCAAAGAATGACAATGAAGAAAATCTGGCCTTAGCAAGTAAGGAAAGGAAAGGGAAAGGGAAGGCTTCCCATTCCAAATTGAATTCCTCTCATGGAGGGAAGAAGTTTGACAAATCTAAAGTGAGATGCTTTAATTATCATGAGATGGGACATTATGCAACTAATTTCCCATCGAAGAAGTCCAAGAAGGGATCCACAAAAGGATCGGAAGGTGAGGCATTAGCCTCGCAGTCCAAAATGGACTTTACCCTCATTGCATGTATGGTTTCATCGATGGTGGGTTGTGTTTGGTATCTTGACAGTGGAGCCTCATTCCACATGACCAGTGATAAAAGTTTATTTAGTACCTTGGAGGAGAAAGACCTCAAGATGCACATAGAGATGGGTGATGATAGAAAGTACTGTGTTTTATGAGAAGGCACGATTGCTTTTCAGAGGGAGCATGGAGCTCCTCTCACCTTGACTGATGTGAAATATGTGTCTGGGCTGAAGAAGAACATGGTATCGGTCACGATGTTGGAGGACAAAGGCTACGATGTTGTCTTTAGTAAAGGAAAGGCATTCATAAGACACATAGCCACGGGTCAGACCAAGAGGATTCAAATTCAAGTCAAGAATCTCTATAAAATAGAGGTAGATGAGTGTGCTTCATTGAGTTCAAAAGCAGAATTGGTGCAAAGCTAGGACATTGGCAAGTTATGGCACAGGCGGTTGGTCCATTTGCATCATGGGGCCTTGAAGATAATGCAGTAGATATCTACAGGACTTCCCAAAGGTAAACTTGAGCAAGTTGACACAAGCAAAGGTTGTACCTTTGGAAAGTACACCAAGTCTTCCTTTCATGATCGAGACAGTCGAGAAGAAGCAATCTTAGAGAGAGTTCATATTGATTTGTGTGGACCATTCTCAACAGCATGCTCCGCGAAGCAAAGGTATTATGTGATTTTCATTGATGATTTTTCTTGTAAATGTTGGATTTATTTCATGCAGAAGAAGAACCAAACCTTATCAAATTTTTGTAAGTTCAAAGATTTGGTTGAGAAAGAGTCAGGAAAGAAATCAAGGCCTTGAGAAGTGACAATTGTGGAGAGTATGTCTCTCAAGAGTTTAAGGACTTCTATGCAGCAGAAGGAATTAAACGGGAGTTGATGGCACCTCATAACCCACAACAGAATGGGTGGCTGAAAGGAAGAACAAAACGATTGTAGGGGCAGCATGAGCGATGCTGCATGACCAAGGCCTACCACTTCGTCTTTGGGTTGAGGCATGCAACACAGTGGTCTATTTACATAATATAAGCCCGCACCACATACTTGGGATGAAGACACCAGAGGAAGGTTTCTTCGGTAAGAGACCAAATGTGGGTCACTTCAGGATCTTTGGCTCATCAGTATATTGCCATGTGACATAGGATGCACGGAAGAAGCTTGAGCCGATAGCTGAGTTGGGGATACTTGTGGGGTACAATGATACACCCCACAACTATCGGGTGTACTTCCCTACGAGTCGGAGGATAATGGTTCGTAGAGATCTCAAGTTTGATGAGCAGAAGGCCATGTAAGTTTCCCTTGAGAGGGAGCTCCAACTAGAGGTTGTGGAGGAAGTTTTGGTTCCTATGGAGGAGGAGCCTCATACTGATGCGGAGCAGCCGCATGAAAATGTTCTAGAAGTGGATACATCCACTCAAGAAGAGTCTTCTAGAGATGGACAAAAGTGCACAAAAGAAGCTGATATATTGTTATCGGATGTGAGAGAGAATGTGGGAGAACCATCTTCTCAGCGTAGACAAAGGAGGTCACCTGAGAGGTAGACTGGATACATGGCCCTTGTTGGGGAATGTATTGAGCTCAAGCCATGTTCCTTTGAGGAAGTAGTGCAACAGCCAATTTGGGTTGATGCTATGGTGGAGGAGTATGACTCCATAGTTCAGAACCATGTTTGGGATGTGGTTCCAAGACCAGAGAACAAGTTAGCTGTGAGTTCCCATTGGATTTATAAGGTAAATCAAGCTACTGATGGTAGGGTGGAGAAACATAAGGAAATATTTGTTTCCCATGGTTTCTCATAGGTCGAGGGGATCGACTATGATGAGACTTTTGCTCCTGTAGCAAGATACTCATCTATCAGATCGATGTTGGAACTATCAGCACAGATGGGTTGGAAGATCCATTAGATGGATGTGAAGACTACATTCCTCAATGGAAATATTGAGGAAGAGGTGTACATAGAGAAGACAAAAGGTTTTGAGACCTTCGATCGTGAGTCGCATGTGTGTCGACTCAAGAGAGCTTTTTACAAGCTGAAGCAAGCACCTCGTGCTTAGTACACCAGGATCAACAACTACTTCACTGGGTTGGGCTTCGCAAAGAGTGAAGCGGATGCGAACCTGTACCACACCATGGTGAAAGGTAAGAAGTTGATCATTGTAATTTATGTTGATGATCTCATATTGACAGGTGATGATCAGCTGATCATGTCTTGAAAGGAGGACCTTGCAAGATAATTCGAGATAAAAGACATGGGTCTCATTTATTACTTCCTTGGCATGGAAGTATGGCAGAAAGATGGGGAGTTGTTTGTGTCTCAGGGCAAGTATACCAATGAGATACTTAGGAGATTCCACATGGAGAAGTGCAAGTCCATGTAGACTCCTCTAGCAGGTAACTGGAGGAAGGAGGATGCTACTTCAGGAGAAGTAGTAGAAGCTACTGTGTACAAGTAGCTTGTGGGTTCACTGATGTACTTAGTGAACAGATGAATAGATTTGTGCTATGCGGTGAACCAGCTAAGTCAAGCTATGGTTCAACCTACCAAGATTTTTTGGAAGGCGGCTAATCATGTATTGAGATACCTCAGAGGCACATCTCAGTATGGATTATGATATAGAAAGATGTAGAGAGTGAAGCTAAAGGGCTTCACTGATGCAAATTGGGTAGGGAGTCTATCAGACTGGAAGAGCACATCAGGTGGAATTTTCAACCTTGGGTCAGTGGCAATTTCTTGGTACAGCAAGAAACAGAGGTCGATTGCACTCAGCACGACAGAGGCCGAATATATGGCTGCTAGTCAGGCATCATGTGAGGCCATATGGATGCAGAAAATTTTAGTTGGTTTGTTTGATTAGAGGATGGATCCAACTGTGATCTAATGTGATAGTCAGAGTTGTATCAAACTCTCTGAGAATCCAGTATTTCATGAAAGGTCCAAGCACATCGAAATTCAATATCATCATCTAAGAGACTATGTGGTGAGGAGGATCATGTTGTTGCAGTATATTTCCACCGCGGAGCAAGATGCTGACATTTTGACTAAGGCATTGTCAAAGTGTAAATTCGAGTTCCATAGAGACAAGATTGGGGTGGTAGATAATCCCTTTCTTGTTGAGAGGGAGTGTTGAAATGCGGCAACAAGAATATTCCAATTTTAATTTGTCCTTAAATTAAAATTGAGAATTAAAATTCGAATTTAGTCTCACCAACTACTTTAAAAATAACTAATTAATTAATCTTGGATGAATTAGTTGGAGAAATTCAAGCTAGAAGTCTTTGTGAAGTCATGCAACAATTATCCCTTAAATTAAGGAGATTATCCCTTGATTAAGGAGATAAGGATGAATTGTGTTTGAGTTGTAATTAGTTAGCTCAGTTAACTGAGTTATGTCCAGTTAAATTAGTTCCAAACAGTTTGAGGAACTAATTGTGAGTTTAGTCAATTAATGCATCCATGCATCAAACTAGTGTACTCTAGATAACTGAAGATTCTCTGATAAATAACTCATGCATATCTATTAAGAGAAAGACCCAGTTGAAATTGAAGATAGGGACATTGTACTATCAGTTGCAAGAATTTTCCTATAAGAAAATTTCTTGCATGCAAAATGAATTCATTCCTTGTGATTTGCGTAGTTTTACAAGGTGTATGATCAGTGATACACATGGTAACAACTGGATCACCCAGGAAAAACTGCACTAGGAAATAGGAGCTTGGAGGGCAGTGTGGAGGACTTGATGGGAAGTCTATTTTGCCTATGAGAATATGTGAGGATTGTACTGAGAGCTGGCTATCTGTGAGAGCTGAAGATGTGTGTAATCCTGAGATATTTCCACTTGTATGATAATACAGATAGCAAGGTTTTTAGTTGAGGTTTTCCCCTGATTATTCTTCTGTGTTTCATGTGCATTGATTCTTCTTCTAGTTATATGTGTTCCTCTTGATCTTGCTCAAATCTATTAACCTTCCACAAGTTTGATTGTAGAAGTAGATTAAAGTATTTTTCTTTAGTTATATTGTATTATCAGGTTAATATACAGTCAGAATTTCTACACTCAATGGGAGAGGAAATTAGGGTTTAGTGTAGGCAAAACAGGGGATTTGGGAAATTTATAGGAATGAAGGGAAATAAAGGGGATGGGGGGCTTATAAATTCTTAGGAAAATTATTTGAGGTAGGGAGGGATGTTAGGAAGTAAGGGAAACTTGAATTTCAAGGATTAAGTGAGGGGAAGGGGCCCAAAAGGGAAAAACACAAGCCTAGTATAGAAAAGTTTCAAAAGCGTAGCAATAGGCTAGAGTTTGTAGAAAAATGATGATTTTGAGGGATAAGAGTGATGGGAAGTGTTTAGGAAGGTATATTAAGGATAGGGGAAGGTGTAATAGCACCAGGATACAAGTTTTGTTGATGATTTAACCATGGAGGTCATGAAACCAAGAAAAATTCCCTCCAAACCCTAGGAGAGGGAAATGAGAGGAATGGGCATAGGAAAAGGTCAAGGGAGGTAGATGGAGTGTAGGTGAGTGAGGTTTTTTTACTAGGGCTACCATCAGTGAGTAAATTTTTACATGATGACCTAGGTGCAATGATAAAAATTTCAACATGGGACACTAATATGATGTAAAAGAGGAATTTTGATCACTGATGGCAGTATGAAAATATTGACTCTAACATCGGCCTTATTGGGGATGGAAGCTCCTTGGAGGTTTCAAGAAAACTGTAGACCAAGTGCCTAACAATGTGGGCCAATATGGTCAAAAAATAACAACCAAACTCAACACTGAAAACTTCAATCCAAACTATCAGATCATCAGAGCCTTAAGGCCTTCTCCTCAAGCTTCAAACCTTGATGAATTCTGTCGTCACTTGTTGAAAAATGAACTTGAAAGAAAATTGTTGCTGAAACAAAATCCACACCCTATTCTATTCTAACTGCTAAATTAGGTAAAGGAAAAATGCCTATGAATCCAATCAAGCAATTGGATACCTGATTTTCCTCTATTTAGACTATCTACAAAAAACTTGAAGTTTGGCAACTCAACATACAACTGGACCTGAAAACTATGATTCAAAACAAGATAACCATCATGATCTGATGACTGTAGCAAACTGGTAAAAGGATCTTGAAAGGCATGTGCAAAGGACAGATCTTGATGATCAACAGAAAGATCAGAACCACTATCAAGTTGAATTGTTTCCTCTTCATGAGCTAGAGGCAACACATTAGCATGTTCGTCCACTTTTTTCCCTTCTTCCACCATTGTTGTTTGGGTGAAATGATCCTTCTAGTGTAACCAATCCAGTAGATGATTACTTACTGAAATTATGCTCTCACTTACCTCGAGCAAGAAAAATGATGTATATGTAGGCAACTCATAATAAAAACTGAAACCATGTTTTGTGCTGATAAACCAAACAACGTTCATCTTCTCCAATGTTTGCAAAAGACTATCCAAGGGATCTTGAAAACTATGAAGCATTACCTTTTGTGAATCAATAAAAGGAGAAGAATAAGCATTATTTCCATATGGTTGTAACAAATTAGCAAAAGGATCCTCCATAATATTTTCAATAGCATAAGTGTCCATATATAAGGGATCTGGGGCAGACTCCTTTTCATCAACAAACCTTTCATTTTCTGAACCTTGAGGAAGATTTGTATCTGTAAGGGGTTCTAAAACGGCTTCTTCTTTATCACTGTTCTCCTCTTCATAATCACTTGTAAACTGGCAAGACTGTACAATAATATCATCATTCTTAATGCATGGAATATGGATTTTAAAATTAAGAATATGATTTATTTCTTCTTCAGTCAAAGGATGAAGTACTCTTTGTTTTCTTTGGAAAAAAAAACAAATGTCTTCTTTCCCTCCTAAAGTTTGACAAGGATGTTGAATATATTCATCAATTTCAAGAAAAAGAACATATAAATTTTCATCAGACTACTGATTCATTTCATGCGATTCCTTTTGACTATCAAGATGCAAAATTCCTTCTTCTTCAAGCAAAGAGGAAGCTACTGTATGATGACTATAATCTTGTGTATGTTGGGTTGTGTTATATTCTTTCCACAACTAGCCCACCTAGTTAACTAGGGGGTTAGAGGGGGGGAGGAGCCCCCCCTTCGTTGCGTTGACTCCATAATGGGGGGGTCACAGGGGGTTTGAGGAGGGTGGTTAGCCCCTCTCTACGGGGTCTGGGGCAGTGCCCCGGGGAATTTATTTTTCGACCTTATATTAGGTTGGGTAGACCTACCTATGGTTTTGTGCATGGTTTTTGCACATGGTTTTGGATGCGATGGATTTCGGTCTATGTGTGTTACGCAGTAATTTGTCACTGTCTCCCTGTCAGTCTCCCTAATGTCTCATGGAACCAAATGCACCATGCTCATGCTCTCTAAACTGGCCAAATGACCCACTTTGCCTAAGTTTATTGCATCAGCGCGTCTGCTATTAAAATAACCGCGCTGACGAGCGGCTTATAGTCTAACTGGTGCGCTGCCAGCGCGGAAGCACACAGGTTTCCCGCGCTGGTCGAATTTTATGCGCCAGCGCATCCTATGAAAATATCGAGCCGCGCTGACACAGTCTTCTCTGTTTATGTGATGCGCTGTCAGCGCGTCAGTCCAGTGTTACACCCGCGCTGATCTAGTTTGGGCGAATTTGTTCCAACAGCCAGCCTTCCAGATGGTTCCAGGTCTAGTTGTTAGCCTTGTGAGTGTCGCCCTCCCTTCTATGGCATGTCTGTTTGTCATTTGGAACCACCTTCCTTGAAGATAAGCTTGTCCTCCCACCATTCATGGAGACTCCTTCTCTACTTAAACCTCCACCATTACCATGAGCAGCTAGTTTTTGGATAGTTTTTGATAGTGTGGAATTCATAGTGCTTGGATTGCTGCTGTTAGTAGGTAGTTGGTGTGACAAGTGTGGTTTTGTTAGAGGAAGCTCAAGGAAGGTTGTGAGTATTGCTTGTGTGAGAGAGAGCTTTTGTGTCGGGAGAATCTACCTCCAAGGGTGAATGCTTAAGAGACTTGCTAGCTGGACCCTCAAGAGAAGGACTCAGCGTCAGAACATTGGTTGTACCTTTCTCTGTTATTGATTTAATAATAGATGACTACTGTTATGGTTCCATTCACATTTGTCTTGTGATGGTTAATGTGAATTACATCCTTTCTGACTGATGTATAGTTGCTTTTATTAGATTTCACGCTTGTGTTTGTCTGTCTCTTCGTGTGTGCAGGTATCTATTCACGGAGATCGTGGAAGATCGTGACCGGCTAGAGCGAAGGAGCGAGAGCGGCATCTCTTCATCAAACAATAGCGTTGGAATCCAAGTAGGTGTTCTTTGCCTCTCTTTTAATCGCAATTAGGAACTTGCATGGTAGCATTGATCGATTGTTGCTAGACCCATTCTGGGCTAGTAGGGATCGCCTCTATCCATAGAGGGGATTTACCTCTCCAACAATTTGGCGACTCCGCTGGGGAGCTGGCCTTTTTGTCTCTTTTGTCCATCTTTGTGTTTGAGTTTGATTGTTCTCTCTTTTCGAAATTGGGGATTAGTTCTCTGCTTTTAGCCCTCCTGGTTCAATCTGGGAAGTGTCTTAATTGTTTAAAGAGTTCTGGCCTTGGTTTGGGAGTTTTTGGCTTGTTTTTGCCTCTTTTTTAACCTCAGTGCGGTTTATATCAAAACAGTTGTGCTGACAGCGCATAGCTGTTTCTTTAAACATGTTGTCATCGCGCTTGTACGTAAAACAGTCGCGACGGTTCTGAAATCGAACCAGCGCGCTTAATCCGTGTCCTTCCGCGCTGACAGCGCCAAGTTGCTACGCGTGACCTCTTGTCAGCGCACAGTTGCTGAGCGCTACCCGCGCTGATCCTGTAAAATTGGATTTGTTTCAATTTTATCTCCCGAGCCTGTTAGTTTCACTATCTCCAGCTTTTTCTACTTGGTTTATGATTTGATATTCATTGTTTGAACTGTTACACACTTGCTTGCGAAGTCTTGTTGGACGGATTTCATTTTTGTGTCCCGTGACCTAGTGCCATCATCCCGTTTTCACTGGATCGACCTTGTTTTGCTCACTTGTTCACTTGTTCACAAAAGTTCGTTGCTGCTTGCCTTTGCTATTGCAGAAACCTTCCTCTTTTTGCTTTCTTTGCTTGTTTGCTTGAGGTGATTGTTGTTGAACCGATCCTTCGATTGTTTCACTACCCAGGCACAGATCACAGTTGCTAGGGTTCAATCAGCTCTTTTCACGCTTGTTGTGCTTTTCATTGAGTGATTTTAATTCTTTTTGCTCAGTGTTGTTGTCTCTCAAAATTCGTTTTAAAGTGCATAGTGCCATTGAAAGGAAAATCAAACTAGCATCTTTTGCATTCAATAGTTAATGAAAAGAAGAGCATCTCATTGATTTGTGTTCTTAAAAGAAAAATTTTCATTTCTTTGTCATTAGTTGCATTAGGTTGTTTGATTGTTTGAGTTCATTTTGTTTGATTGAAAGCTCTTAACCTTCTCATAGTTAGAATTCATCGAACAAAATGATATTCTTTGGCATGTAGCTTGCATCTAGGAAATTGTGAGAGATCATACGATAAGGTCTGAAACTGAAACTTAATTCAAGATCAACCATAAAATAAACTGAATAAATCTAAAAACGCATTGGAACTTAACACTCACAATCTAGAGGTCTAGGTTAGAGACGTGTTCCGGCGTCTTTAAACATAGTCACTATTGTTTCACATTACGGTTGGGTGATTCCTCCTTCTGTGACTCGATAGTGGTCTAACACGGACTGCGCTCCCACGTACCGTCGCGTATATAGGGAGACCCCACTAGGCTTTTATCCTTGATCCATAGGAAGCCGAGTCTGCCGCCCTGCGAACCGTAACGCACCGAACACAGCATTCGGGAAGATCAACTGCAGTACGGAAAGTCCTTGGTTCTCATACGATTGCCAAGGTGTATAAGCAGTTTTACGGATTGCTTGGTAAACCCTTTGCCTAGAATCTCCAGAGCAGTCACTTTTGATCCTTTTCGGACTCCCTAAATGAAAAGGTGCCAGTGAGCGTCTTGTCACTTCGTGCTCATTAAACATTCGAAGGAGACTAGAGTCATCTTTTCGTCCTTTTCTCGACTCTTGAAACATGAAAAGGTCAAGTTTAGTTCCTGTGTCCTAAAAATTTATTCGGCCACGTCAACATCACCTGGTTAAATCTTGTGTTAGCTTGAATAGGTTTCTTTTTGTTTGCCATGGCAACTTTTCCAGGGTTCACCAACCCAAGTTCCCCTCCTGACGGGAATCCTGGTCATTTCCCTCCTCTCGGGAATGTTGGTGCTCCTTATATGGCAACGTTATCCCTTCCAGGGTTAACTGTCGGGTTGCCTGTTTGGTTGTTTTCAACCTCTTTGGTCCCTACCGTGTCGGCTGTTAGTCCATCAGTCCCTCCACCTGAACAACACCATGATGATCCTAAGGTGGATCTCTCCCCTTCGATGCCTGCTTCTACGTCTTCCTCTTGTACTTCGCCTGATGAAAGTCTCGATTCGACTAACCAGGTGGCTAAGAAGAAGAAGAAGAAGACCAAGAAGAAGAAGTCTCCTAAAGTGTTATAGACAATTTTGTGCCTTGCAGCATCAGGCATGAATTGTCAATAATCCAAGGGATCCAAAGTCCCTAAACATGATGTTCCTACCCCTAGAGGAACAAGGTCAGCAAACCAACAGCTCTCAGATCAGTTCTCCACCTGAAAACACTCAAAAACAAGCAATCCTGAAATCAAAGCAGGTGTTCCACTAGGCTTCTGCGCTGAAACTCAACTCCTCCATGGTGTACCTGCGTTGCAAAGCAGGTAGAACAAAGGCCACCTGCGCTGAGCGAGATGGGAAAAGTGGCACACTGAGTCATTGCTCTGGAATCTTCCAAAAATGACACTTGGATCAGGGATTTCGCCTTGTGATGAGTCAGAGGCTCTGTTTCTCCAAGTGGAAGCAAGGTTCTCCAAGTGGACTCAAGAACTGAAGATCAACTGAAGAGAGAGAGGACACAAGGCAGCTACACATCAGTTGCAAGCTGACTCATCCTTTCTCAATTCATCTATATATTGAGCTCTCTCCTATGAGCTCAGGAGGCTGGAATTTTGTGCAAAGTAATGATATGCTGTTGGTTTCACTATAGAGCTATTGGGTGATTGCTTGAAGGAGGTGAAGAGGAGAAATTCTTTCTGCTGGGAGGTGTTGCTGGATTGGGGCCTTCAATGGTTGTAACACTCTCAGAACTTTACTTCTTCCATTAATAAAAGCTATTGAGGTTCTTCTATATGCACTTGTTTCAATGATGTATTGTGATAATTGTATATTTGATTTATGCTAATCCTTGAATCAGTTATGATTGCATGCTTCTTGTAGTTTCCTTCTTTGTTATTTTGAAGGATCTCATTGTAGCTGGGCCAGCAAAAGAGCAAGGAGCTGGGAGCAAGCAAGCAAAGATAAGAGTTTGGATTCGACATTAAGCGCAAGACAACGGTTAGTGCATTTCTTCATTCTCTCTTGCTTTCATAAAGAAGTAAACCTTAAGTAGTTTTCTTTACAGTTGTTGCTGAGGTACTATCACCCTTAGAGTGGGATAGGGTCATCCGAATCGGATACTTTTCCCTACAACAAACTGGCGACTCCACTGGGGATCGTATCTGTTTGATTGTTTTTAGTATTTTGCTATTCATTTCCTGAACAAAAGAGTACCAAATCGAAAAGCTTTTGACTATATCAAAAGCAAAGTAGAGGGCAGCTACTCTAGCTCATTTTTGAGCATGTTCATGATTTGAAGAGCTGATCTACAAGGATCCTTGTAAGCTCTTAGTGATAGCTTTTCATCTTCCTTGTCATCCCTTAGTGTGTGCTTGACTGATAGCTTCTGATTTGAGCAAAAACTGTGAATTTTTGAGAAAATTGTGACCCGGAAACTGAGAAAACGCAACTTTCGTTTTCCAAAGCAGGTAGTACACAGGCTACCTGCTTTGCAACGCAGGTCCCGAAGGGGCTACCTGCGCTGAGAGCCAGACTGGCTGTGTAGCACCTGTGTTGGCCCAAATTTTCCTTGTGCATTTGGGGTTTCCTCCCTTTTTCTTGCTTGTTTTCACTATAGATTTTGCAGCCAGTTACCAGTCTTGTACCTATTCTGAAACCAACCTTACTTGCCATCATTCCGCCTCTGTTACATAACGAAATTGTACTTGTTCTTTTGTATTTCTTACATCATTTACAATTTCCCATAACGAAAGTAAACTAGTCTTGCTTTGGCCTCTTAGATCTGAACCTGTGTTAGGCATTTTGCTGGTCTAAAGAGTTAGCTTGTTTGCTGTCCATAGCTGGTTAGTCTTTTTACTTTCGTCATTATGGTTTGATTTCATGTATTTCCAGTGATTAAACAAGTAAATCTTAAGGTGTCTTTTGATTTTGGACTAGCTTGTTTACTTTCGCTTTAAATCGAAATCAAAGTTATATAACAACTTTCTTTTTGTAATACATCAACATTAAGAAAGGGAAAAGAAAATACATGCATTGTGCATTTTGCATTTGACTGCTTGCATGACGATTTAGGAAATTTTGCATTAGTGTGTGCTCTATGATCTGTGTGAAAAGATTTGCCTTTCTTCTCCCTCAGTAGTTAAGATTTTCAAAGTTGAAAGATTGAAAAGTTTGCTTCTCATCTTAGACTGCATCAGGAATTTGTCATATACATCTCATGGTGATCCTTAAAGGCAAACTGCTAAGCAAGATCAACATTAAAATAAATCCAATTTACATAACAACGCTTTGAAACATAACGCAAACACATAGAGGTCTAGGTAGAGATGTGTTCCAGCGTCGTTAAACATAGTGACTGTCGATTTCTACGAAGGTGGGTGATTCCTCCTGAGAGTCGGTGGCACTAATACGGACTTGTGCTCCCACGTACCGTCGCGTATATATTGGGAGACCCCTATAGGAACAAAGCCTTTATCCATAGGAAGCCGTGTTGGCCGCCCTACTAATCGCGATGCAGTGAACACAGCATTCACGAAGATCGACCACCCGTACCGTAAAACGTATTCTGTGGTTTCGCGAAAAGTTTGGCACACCCTCTGCCTAGAACTCCAGAGTAGTTTCTTTTGGCCTTTTTCAAACTCTATAACTGAAAAAGTCCATCCGAGCATTTGTCACTTCGGGCTCGTTAAAACATCGAAGGAGACTAGAGTCATCTTTAGCTTTTTCTCGACTCTTAAAACATGAAAAAGCAAAGTTGTGTCTAAAGCGTCGTTAATAAAATTTATTTTAATCGGAACATAATCACCTGTTATTCCCACGTTGATCTTTCAGTTGAAAAGTATGGAGCCCACCAACCAAGGAAGTCACCTTGGTGGAAGTCCCAATCCCTTCTCCTCTTGGGGAGATGTTGGTGCGCCTCATATGGCCACATTGTCACTTCCAGGATTGACAATTGGCCTACCTGTATGGCTCTTTTCAACTAATGTAGTTCAAATCGCCACTAATCCTGAGCAGTCGAATCAACAGTCAGACCAGTCTCGAGCTACCCACCAGCCTTCCACCTCTTACAATTCTTCCTCTGATCCTTCATCTTCGCAGGGTAGAGCCGGCAAAAGTCAGCCTCCCATGGAGAAGAAGGAAAAGAAGAAGAGAGAAAAGAAGCAGAAGGGGCCTATGGCGAAGGCGACTGGGGGCAAGCAAAAGACATCTGACAAAAATCCACACACTGCACCGACCGGGCCTAAATCGCCATGTGTCATTTGCAAAGGGACCCACTTCCATCGTGATTGTCCTTGTATTCCCCGGATACTAAGGGACTGGTCCCCCAGGTTGCACAATCCGGTAGCATCAACCTCTGGTAGTCATGTTGATTGCAGTCCATCAACTAGCGAGAGTGAAGGACGAAAAGGGAGACCAAGATCACCCTGTATGTTGTGTGAAGGCGATCACGCCATCCACCGATGTCCATTCTTAGATGAGGCGAAGAGAGTTTTGGAAGATCGTCCGGTATCACCGTTACGACTTCCTCCTGGATACCAAAAACTCGTGCCTAATCCCTCGATAGTTGAAAATCCAGCTGGCCCGCTCAAGTGGTCAGCTGAAGTGTCCGTCATTGAGAATGAACCTACTGAATCCAGACCAGACAAAAGTCTAAAGGTCGAAACGGCAGTTGACCCGGTTCTTCCTTCAGAGGTTTCATCCTCAAATGACACCGTCGTTGAAGATTCATCTTCGAATGACACCCTCACTGAAGAGAATAAGGATGACACCATCCAGATTCTTTTCATCAACACAGACTCTGATGAGCATCAGGGCAACGCGCCCATTCCTTTATCGCAGGAAGGAACATCGTCAGGGTCGTATCCGGCCGTGTATTCGGTCCCACCACCAAGCAACCTGGTTGTGTCCTTTGATTGGAATCAACTAGGCAGACCCCAGTTACCAGCCAGTATCCCATTCAGAATCATCGTCCAAATCTACAGAATGGTGATGGCTGGAACTATCATTGATGAAGGGGCTTCTGTGAGTATCCTTTCCTCTATTGCTTGGAAAGCACTGGGTTCCCCGGTGCTTTTACCTGAGATGAGAAATCTATCAGGTTTTGATAAAGGAACCAGTCGCCCGTTAGGGATTCTCCCCAATGTTCCCGTTACATTGAAGGGGAAGACAGTTCATATGAACGTCATGGTCGTCCAAGGACCCTTGGTGTATAACTTACTCCTTGGACGAGACTATATATATTGCATGGAGGCAATAGTGTCCTCACTCTTCAGAGTTATGTGTTTTCCGCACGAAGGAAGAATGGTTAAGCTCGTAGACCAACTTTCATTTCCAGGATCACGCATCGCAAATAGTCAAATACCATCCCTTAACGGTTTATTCACTCAAGGAATGCCTCCACCCCCGGTTCTACTTCCCGATGAATGCGAGTGATTCGGAAAGATGTAACTGGGACCCAGGGGGCATGCACCCTGGCCTGCCTTGGGCAGAGGAAACCTTGGGTATAAAGTTGATTTCCGCAGAAGAATATGACTAGTCCGTACCCCGTCCGAAGGAAGGAAGAGAGGGTTGTTCTAGAATAAGATTCTTTTGTCAAAGTTATGTGAGTGAGATAATCAGCTTCTCGCTCCCTTTGTCTAGAAATTAGGCTCTCCTAAGGGAGGAGATCCATTTGTGGCGGCAAGTAGCCACCATCTTTGAAGGCAAGCCTCACCCATTAAAACATATGTTTTGAAGGATAAGTAGGGGCAGCCTCCAAAGAAAGAGATGAAATTGCTGCAACAAGTAGTCACCATCCTTAGCAACCTAGTAATAGACATCGCTGGAAAAAGAGTTTAGTTTGCGGTGTTGGATACCTATACCAATAGGTTTCATATTTCATGATTGGCAAGAGAAAATCCAAATATGCTCTGCTTTGAGTTCACAAAGATCCCATATTTCCTAAAAAAACAAGAAGGTGTGTAAAGTGTTTCAAATGTTGATGACCTTATTTCAAATTTTGATGGATGATCCAACAGTCTAATCTGGATCATGCCGTGTGTTCAATTTTGTGTTGTAGACTAGAGAAAAAAGTCTGTCCAAACTGTTTAATCTTGGCAGACAACTAGTTTAGGTAGAGAAAAAAAGGATCCCAACAGCTTAATCTGGGACCTTGAAAGAGATAAGGGTAGAAGTAGATAGAAAAAGCAAAAGAAAAAGCCAAGGAAAAGAAAAGGCAAGTAAGGGTCTGCAAGTCCAAATGCACCCTCCAAGAAGAAATAAAATGCTAGGCAAGTAGCTGGGTAGGTAGCAGGGGTTGCAGAAAGGTATCCCTATCATTGCAAGGTTGATGATGGTGGGCAGCAAGGCAAAAGATTACAGCTGGAAGCATGACTAATTTCCCTCACTCCCCTCCAATTTCATTTTTAACATTCCCTCACTAGCCTGAGATTCATGGAAAAGACTAAGTTTTCATGGTGGTTCTTGATCTTTAAAAGCCACATTTCTTATCTAAAGTTCTTTTCATTTTGATCTACTCTTGAAACCAAGCTTGTTTCATATAAACTCAATGATTTCCACATCCACTTACCTCCTCCTCCACAACTAACACTAACCCTATTGTACAAATCCCTTATATCGCCTTTCTCCCTAATATTACTAACACCAAGGTGTATAAATCCCAGCATTATCTACATATTCTCCTTTTGGCATTATAGCCAAGTAAATGGTCCAAGGAGACTTCAGTCCACCTGGGACTGTGGTCAACCTTGTCTTGGATGTGCTCTGACCCCTGGTTATGAGCAGAAATCCTGTCCCTCAAGCCCTTACCGTCTCTCTGCTGAAAGCGCACAGAAAACCCCCTTTTCCTATGAAAACCCCTGAAAAGGCCCAAAAAACCCAAAACTGCGAAAAAACCCACTTGCCTATAGTCCTCCGCCCAAAAATTAAACTGAATATTTTATTGCGCTGGCGGGACCCCTCCCCAACATGCTCGACCAGTCGGAAGGCCCGCCAGCCGTCAGATCTCCAGCGCCCAGATCTAAGGGTGGGCGGTCAATTTCAGATCTCGATGTGCCGACATTTAGCGTCCGGGGAAAGCGGTTTTACCTATCCCGTACAATGGACGCGTGGCGGGCGGTAAGGTTGTTCGGAGCCCTCCTCCCACTTACCGCCTTTGCCCAAAGGTGGTGCGGGGAACCCACTTACCGCCACCCCGTATACCGCTACCCCACACGTCATGCCTACACGTCATGTCCACGCCGCTCTGACGTCACCCCGCCGGTGCCCGCCCCATCGTCCCTTGGTCCTCCACGCGGGCCCGCCTTTGCGCCCGCCCGCCACCGTGTCCTGCCGACCTGGCTAACACCTCAGCATCCACGTCACCCCTCACCTGGGCCCCGCCATGACGTCATGCTGACGTCATCGGCGGAAAAGCGCCAAATTCATACTTTTGCCAAATTTACCGATTTAAACGGCTAAACGCATATTTTTCGCTTATTTTGCATGCGAAGCTGAACTAGCCGTTGTCAAGCCTGCTGCCGCGAAATCTTGCATTCAGCCATCAAATTCGACAAGTAAACCGTTCAAAGTTCGAGGCTTGACTGCATTAAGCCTTTGCAACCCAGCCCGCAAGCTTCCAGGTCGATTTGCCAGGTATTTTGCCGTTTTCTCCCATTCTGCCCGTGAATTCCAATTTTCTGCAAAATCACCATTAAAGTCTGCTAAAAACTCTAAATTTAGCTCTACCTAAGCACCCAAATCAGACATAAGCAACCTGTGCCATCCATTAGTCCCAATTTAGCTCTGTACAAACCAGCTCGCGGGTTAAAACTGCAGAAATCGCCCTGAAATACCCGGCATTGTTCCTTTTTGCCAAGTACTGGTTACCTACACTCTTCCTGTGCAAATACTAATACCTCAGTAAGCATTCCCTTAGACAATCCACATTCCTGAAAATCATCAGTACTTTGCTAGCTTCGGAACAACTTCACACCAGAAGAAGACATCACACCAATTGCACCTACCTGCTGCTCAAAGTCTTCAAGAGATTCATCAAAGCTCTGCATCCTGCTGCACAATTTCAGACTGTATCATGGCAGCATCTGCATCCTCCTCCCTCAGTGTCACTCCACTGAGTCAAACCAATAAGGAACTGGAAGCTATGCCATTAGTTGACAAAGACTGTCTCATAAATGATTTTGAGGGAAACAGAAACTTTTTGAAGACCTTCACCACATTAAGGGAAGACTATAAGGCAGGACTTGGTACAGATGGGATATGGGAGTCAAACCTGCCCTATTACTGCCTCCCAGCTGTGAATGTTTTCCCTGAAATCATTCACTTATGTGCTCAAAATTATGATCAGGAGCACAGAGCTGTCAACACTCAACTAGGGAGGATTTTGTTCTATATAAACGCTGACACCATCAACAAAATGCTGCACTTTGAACAGACAGAGTTATTAGTCCCTTTCTCCATGAGATCTTTAATGGAAGCAGGTGAGAAGATGACCAGTGAAGAGCTGCAGAAGGTCACCAGGAACTACATGTGGCCTGAGAACCAGCCTACAGGGCCACCTCCTTATCCACATGAGCACTTCAATGACTCAGGCAGGCTGCTCCTGGACATGATAGCCTATGTGCTAGGCTACCAGAACAGCAAGCATGTGGATCTAGCCATGCTCGTAATGCTATCTGCCTACAGCCCACGACAACCCCCTGCCCGAAAGTACAACTTTGCCAAGTTCATAGCCAATAGGATCCATGATCAATTGTGCAAATTGGACAGACAAGGAGTCTTTAGATATTCAGCATACATCTACCACCTGTTCATGTATCATCACTCTGAAGCTTTCCCATGCTACATCAGAAGGCTGGACAACAAAGGGGAGAAAAGATCAGTCATATTCTGGACCTCAGTCTATCATGAAATCACAAGTTCACCCTACAGCTATTGTGAATTTGTAGATCAGTTTGTATACCCAGTCTCCAGCATACTTATGAAATCCCCTCCACCTAGAATATCAAATGAGATCAAGAAAGCTTTACAGCTTTCTAAGAAGTACAAAATAGGTGATTGGTACCTATATGAACACCACACTGTGTTCAGAGTGTATGGGTGTGAGCTCTGTCCATACAGACTACCCAAGTATGTTCCCATGAGATTATTTGCCTTGGAATATTACAGGCAATTAATCCAGTCAGACCTCACTCACTTCCACAGCTCAAAGAAAAAAGCACACCTTAACTACAAAAATGAGCTGGGCCCTTTTATCATGAATAAGAAGGAAGGATGGGAGGCTGCAGATTTGATCCTAAAAGACAAATATAAGTTGTCTTACAGTTTCCGGTGGGTCCCATATGACCCTCAAGGTTTCATCACTGCCAGGAGAACAAAGTACAGACTCCTAGCCATCAAACACTGCCACTATCCACATCTAGAACAGTATGCAAACTTACAAGAGTGGCAGTCGGATACCCTTGTTGAGAGCTTGTCTGAAGAGGAAAAAATAGCTAAAAATATGAAAGAACTTGAAAAAACTATTGACCTGGACTATGTGATCCAGGTACCTTTCAGGCTGCCTCAAACATCAGGAGGAGGAACCTCAGTTACCAGGACAGCGCCGCCAACAACAGCACCAGGCTTGGATAAGGGAAAGGGAAAAATGGACGCCGAAGATGAAGCAAAAAAGCAGCAGTCAGAGCAGGGAAAGCAACAACCAGAGCAAGAAACAGGGCAGCAAGAAGAACAAACCGGTCTGCCACAAACTGGGCTGCCAGAAACCACCTTATTGCAGACACCACCCCCTCAAGTGGAGCCCCTAACCACTTCAATTTTACAGACCCCGGCACATGAAGAAAGGGGGACCAAAAGACAAAGAGAAGAGTCCACTCCCCTCAGTGGATCCTCCCAACAACCAGAAGCTAAAAGGCAGAGGGCAGACTCCCCAGAAGTAGAAGACATTACTGAAGGTGTCTTCAATGATACAGCCAAGGATAGGGAGGGCAGCCAACACACAGGGACTAGCTCCTTTCAGCAGGAGCAGAATTTACAACTTGGCTTGGAGGTATCATCTTCTTCTCAACAAAGCCAGAAGCTCAAAGGTGCTAAGGCCACCTTCAAAGAAATCAAGGCAGCAAATGAACTATTGAGGGCTGAGGTTTACAAGCAATTTATAGATGCCACTCCAGCCCAACAAGAAAGATTGATGTCGGTCTACGACTTCAAAGAGGAGAAGATGATATTCAGCCATTTCAAACCTAAGGGGCCCAACCCAATGTCCACTGCTGATTTCATCAAAACAAGGGTGGAGGTCTTGGCCAAAGACATACATCCTATGGACCAAATTGAGCTCCATAAGCAGACTGGAGAAATGGTCTATGCCACCTTGGTAGATAAGGCCACACTAGCTCATGAGCTGAAAGAATCCTTGAAGCACACAAATACTCAACTGGATTTTGAGAGATTGTCTTCCAGGGCCAAGGATAACAGGATAAAATCTCTTGAAGAGATTATTGTTGATCTAGGGCATAACCCTAGTGACCCAACCGGGGTAAAAGCCCTCCTGAAGAAAAAAGAGGATGATCTCAATGCCATGAAGAGGAGATTGAAGCTGTCACCTACAGAACATCCTCAGACAGCTGAACTGCAAAAAGAAAAACAAGTTGATCAACAACTTGATCTACTATTGCAGCAGGATCAAAGGATCCAAGAGCTAGAGAAGGAGCTGGAGAAGTCATTACAGGACAAACAGGGAGAATCCACACTACCAACTCCCCCAACAGATTCTACAGCAGCAACAGGCTCTGGGGCAGCAGTGGCCCCTACAACAGCAAATACTGTTGACCAGCCCAGCATAGAAGAACTAACTAAGGCTGTTAAGCAAATGGAGCTACAAGCAGATGAGATAAGGAAGGCAAAAGAAAAACTGGCAGAGATAGATGCCAAGTATGACCAGTCTAAAATGACAGTGGCAGAACAGGGCAGACAGATCAAGACCCAAAAGGACAGAATCAAAGCCCTGGAGAAAGAGCTTGATCTCAAAAACACCATGGCTGAGATCAAGAGGATCTTATGGAATAAAATCACCCAAAGCATGATTAAACAGTGGAAATCACTCAAAACAATCCATGAACATATGGATTTAATTGTGCAAGCTCAGATAGATATCCAGAGGGCTAAGACAGCACTAGGAAATAGACCTGAACAAGCTAGCCAACTGATAGACTTTCTGAACAGGCAAGACAAAGATGAGCTGGCAGCAGTTGGAATCACCAACAGAACGGAGGCCATCCTTATGACCAAAAAGGTGCTAACACTCAGAGGATATGTGCAGACAGCAGAAAGGAGGAGCTATGAGATACAGACTGAAGTTGAAGACTTCAAGCTCAGAATGGGGATGCTACAGGCAAGAGGAATGCCTAGCCTATTGAGCGGTACAGGGAAATTGATCAACAGAGATCAATTTACAAATAGGATGGCCGCGTATATAGAAAATCAAATCACTGCATCCAGCAGTGCTTCTGAAGAAACTGTTCCTCCTACAGGACAGAGTTTGTACACTCAGCTTGAAGGGTCATTTTTTATTGAAAATGAAGTTAATCATCTATTTGAAACTCCTCCCAGTTTTTTCAAATACACAGAGCTTGATGAGACATTGATTAAAATGCGAAGGCATCAAATGCCCAAGGAGGACTGGTGGCAAGCCATGCTCCAGATTCTGCCACGGTAGTTTCAAAACTCCAGGTCAAAAGCCAGCTCAGGTCACCGCAAGACAAGTATAAAGTGGTCAGTGTTTGGAAAATATCTAAAAGGTGATTCATCACTAACAGTGACAGCTAGCCACATTTTGAAACACACGCCTTCAGCCGACTACAACTGCTACAAATTCAACAGCATCTGACAGATTTTGACAGCTAAAGGACTAAGAGCTATTACTGCATTTACTTCTTCATTTACTTCTTTGGCTACTGCTCACTAGCAGTTGGCAGCCTATTTATGAGGCATTTACTCTTCTTTCAGATATTTTTCCAAATGTAAATCTGTATATATACCCCCCTTAGTAACGCATAAGGGGTTGCTGGAATTTTCTCTTGGATAACTTCCATCTGCTGTAATATTTTCAGAGAATTAATACAAAGGAGGAATGGAACTTCCAGAAGTTTGGTGTATTTGATGTCTTGTGGTGAAGGATGCATGTTACAGGATTCCATGGGTGTTGCATAAAACTATAAGTATTCTCAAATCTCTTTGTCGTGTCTGTTTTGAGTCTTTTGTTCTCTTTGTCGTTCTAATGTTTTACACTTGATAGCAAGGTGAAAGGATAGTACCAGGATTTAACCATGTTTACCCTGGACTCAAACTGAGCTATTATATATGTTTTCCTCATATACAGTAACAGAATTGTAATTCTTAATTGCTGCAATTCAAAACTGTGTTTTTATTGTAACAGTCATTCTCAGGGATTCAACTTTTGCCCCTAAGACCTCTGTTTTCTCTTCTTAAAGCTATCTGTTGGGAACATATAGATAAATAGTGAAAATTCTTAAATGCTTTCACTGTTCGTGCTACCTGTTTCCAGTCTTTAAATCAAAAAATCTGTTCTATTAAACACCCAAATGGCCCTGTAAGTTCCATCTTTCATCTCACAGATTCAAACACATTAAGCCACAGACTCCATTGCCCAATGATATTCAATATATCTAAAGACTACATCACTGAAGTCTAAGGGAATTTCATCAACCGAAACACAAACATAACCTGTACTCAATACCTAGCCTAAAACACCATCACTGTAGATATAAATCATAAAGAGAGAGCCCTCTCTGATCACTGTTTGGCTAGAAACAGTGATTAAAAGATTGGTTAGTGGTTACCCCGGCCGTATTCCCTTGGGAGTCATAGGGAACAACCTGGGTGTTAACATAATTGGCGACTCCGCTGGGGACCTAAGACTATTCAATCACTATCTATCTTCCAAAGCTTTCATCAAGCCTGAAACTAGCCAAGACATCTTAGGACTGTTTCTCTAATACAGGGGCAGTCTTAGGGAAGAGCTAACTAGGGAAACTTATCCTAGCCTTGAAACATATATAGTCATTCCAGAGTTCTTATTTTGCCCTTGTAAATACAAAACTTCTGTATAAAGTTCTGAAAGAACACTTAGAAGCTGGCTCCTAAAAGAAACCCAAGGCATACTAGGGCACACCCTGACCCTGATCAACCCATCATTGTTGATAACCCAAATATCATCCCAAAGAACATAAGGAAACAGCACAAGCAGGATAAACCTGCTGATTCAGATATAAGGTCAGACCAACCCATCCTCATTCCCACTCCTTGCAAAGTCCTTTTTCGTTCCACACCCAATTCCCCTAGTTCATCTTCAACCCCTCAAAGTCCTACCTTTCCATCTTCACCATCTGCACATACTCGCTCAACCAGTTCTCCACTTGTTACCCATCCTATTAACCCCAGTACACCTGTAATCCCAGTTGTCCCATTTGTTCCTATCAACCCTATTAACCCTATAAACATGGCTAACAGATATGCACCATTGCAGATTCCAGCCAATGCTCCAGCCCTACCCCAAGATTATCAAACCAGACTCTCATTTTTTGATTCCCATGGCCCTTTGACGGCCATCCAGCATGCTAAAAAGATGCAAGACCACTTTGAGACCTATGAAATTGATGATGATAGTGTCAGGATGAGAATCTTTGTTCAAAGCTTAACTGGGGATGTCAGGACTTGGTTTAGGTCCTTAAATGCAAATTCAATTGCAACCCCTGAAGTTTTATACCAGGAATTTACTAACAGATGGGAGAAAAAGAGAGATCCCCACCACATACTTGGTGAATATAACACTATTAAAAGAGGTCCCCAAGAGACAGTGTTAGAGTATTGTGCCAGGTTTAACAACATATACAATGCTATCCCTCAGAACTTAAGACCCCCTCCTGATTTGGCCCTTTATAATTTCCCTGATGGTTTTGATTCTGATATGGCCTATCAGTTGAGAGAAAGAGACCCTCCAACCCTTGCAGAAGCTCAAAGGGTTGCAGTTACTGTAGAGGCCAACCTAATTGCCAAAAGAAACAGGGCAAAGCTGGAAAAGAAAACTGGCTTCAAAGAAGAACCCTCGGGTTTTGACCAAAAGCTAGATGCAATTTTAAATAGCATGAAGAGGTTGGGGGAGAGAGTGGAATCAGTAGAAAGAAAATCATCATGGGAGGCACCACAAAACAATCCTCCTAGAAACCCAAATTTCAGGAGAGTCCAGAACCCCAATATAGGAAAGACTAATGCTGACCAAGATATCAGACCCCCTTTTCAAGAAAACTATGCAGAAACTTCTTCTGCAAATCAGCTAAATGAAGACCCCGAAATCAATCTAATAGGTCTGGATGGCAAAAGTCATGTATTCTTAACCCAAGAAGACCATGAGGAGGATGAAAGCAATACATTTCAAACTAAGTCAGGGGAATCCTTTGATTTTAAACAAGGATATGACACTGCTGTCTATGAAGTCCACAAACAATACAAACTAAGGAGTAGGACTGTAAATGTAAATCAACCCGAAAAGATAAAAGAAAAACAGCAAACCAAAGAAAGCTCAGCCACTGAAACTGATCATGTGCCAAACTTGCCTACAAAGGAAGTAGTGGTTGAAGAAGTCACTGATCCACTGTCCCCATCAAAACAACCCATGGCAACCTTATCCTCTGAGCCTAACCCAAATATTGCCCCTCAAGATATCAATATTAGGGGCAGGTTCCAAAATCAAGATGAAATCCCACCAGAAGATGTAATAAACAAAGAGAGAACTGCTACCCGTGATCCCAAATTGCAAATTGACAAACCCTTTGACCTAGGAGTAGAGATTGGCAAGTTAAAGGTAGCAATTCCCCTCTCAGAGCTAGCAAAGCATGACATGTACAAACAACAGATTAAAAAATCCCTTCAGCTCACCAATAGCAAAGATGATGTAAATGTATTAGATGACACTCCAGAGTTACTATTTGGTCCAGAGGTAGATGGAAAAACAGTAGTCACAGGGGTTTTACCGTTTTATGTCAGCTTACATGTACATGACAAAATTCTGCACAATGCAATGTTTGACTCAGGAGCCTCTCATAATCTGATGCCAAAAGCAGTCATGGAAAGATTAAACTTAGATATCACAAGACCATACAAAGACTTGTTTTCTTTTGATTCTAGTCAAGTCAAGTGCCTGGGTCTAATTAAGGATTTGTGTGTGTCCCTGGTCCAATTCCCCAACAAGACCATTTTGATGGATGTTGTTGTTGCTGATATCCCACCCAAGTATGGGATGCTATTATCAAGATCATGGGGAGCAAAGCTTCAAGGCTCCCTGCAGTTAGACATGTCATATGCAACCATCTCTGTCTTTGGACAACCAAAAAGACTTTATAGGGAAACACTCATGAAGTATATGGTTAGCAGTGAAGAAAAACCCCAAAATTTCCCAATATATGCTGTTCATTCGGACATAGACTCTTACATCCTCTTTAATGACAGCATTGGCTTCTCCGACAGTCACATTAGCACAGAGACATTTAAACCAGAACAAAACATCATTCTAACAAGTAGCACCTGTCAAACATCAATCAGTACAACAAAACACTTTAGCTCTCCCCTAGGGGTCAAAGATGGTCAAGCAAATGATGAAGCTATCCTAGAAAACAAATGGGAGAAGAAACCCCAACTCATGCTCACACTACCACCCCATGAACAGAACCTCAAACCTCCTGACCAGCAAGGCATCTTGTGGGTCTTAGAATTTGATGGCTCGGTTAACAAGTTAGGAGCAGGAGCGGGAGTATGGATACATAACAAAGAGAAAGGCTATGCAACAGGCAAGGCCTACAGATTGAATTTTAGATGCACCAACAACATGGCAGAATATGAAGCTCTATTACTAGGCCTCAAGATTGCAAAATCATTACAAGCACCTAGCCTCTCTATCAGGGGAGACTCTGATCTGGTCATTCAACAAGTAAAAGGCAATTTTGTCACTAATGAAAAGAGGCTGAGATCCTACAGGGCTGCTGTAATCGAAATATTAGAGACCTTTCATGAGTTTGCTATCACAAAAATTCCAAGGGGCCATAACCTCCATGCACATAGCTTGGCAACATTTGCCAGCACTTTCAAATTCCCACTGGAACCTAATAATTGTTTCACAGCTGAGGTCAGGTACAGACCCTCTATTCCAAACAATGTCAGAGAATGGCAAGTATTTGAGGATGACATGCAAATAAACAATTTTTTAACCCTGCAACAGGAGTTCACAGGATTAAATATTGATCTTGAGACAGCAAGTCAATCACAAATGCTTGAGACAGCAAGTCAATCACAAATATTTAATGAAGCATGTCAATCACAAATACAGTTTCAACAATCTGCTCACCCAATGTCACCTAGGACAGCAAAACAACTACTCAGCCCAACCATTTTCAACAATGAAAACATTCAACAAATTAAACAAATGGACTGTGAAGAGATGAGTAACATTGAAACTGAAATCATACAACTCAAAGACAACTTCCTCCCAGTGGGCCTTACCCCATTAGAGGATATTTTCGACTCAAATGACATCCCTAGGAAGCCAAAGATGCAGCCATTAGATGCAAGAATTGAAGAATGCAATATTGGCACTATGGAAAAGCCTAAGATAATAAAGCTATCTGCCTCTTTGCCCCCTGATCAAAAGCCCAAGTACATTGATCTCTTTAAAGAGTTTCAAGATGTCTTTGCCTGGGGATATGAAGATCTCAAGTCCTATGACACATCTGTCATCCAGCATACCATCCCTCTCAAGCCTAATCAAAAACCATTCAAACAGAAATTGAGAAGGATCAATCCTGTGCTCCTTCCTTCCATTGAAAAAGAGTTGCATAAAATGTTCAAGGCTGGTATTATAGCACCAATCAGATTCTCTGAATGGATTTCAAATTTAGTCCCTACCAGAAAGAAAACTGGTGAAATCAGACTTTGCGTAGACTTAAGGAATCTGAATCAAGTTTCACTCAAAGATAACTACCCTTTACCAAAAATGGATCACATCCTCCAAAGAGTAGTAGGAGCCTCAAGGATATCACTGCTTGATGGATTCTCAGGCTTCAATCAAATTTTAGTGCACCCTGATGATCAAGACAAAACTGCATTTACTACCCCATGGGGAACTTTCAAGTATGTGAAAATGCCCTTTGGATTGAAGAATGCAGGGGCAACATTTCAAAGAGCAATGGACATTGCTTTTGCAAAAGAAATTCATGATTTCTTGGTCATTTACTTAGATGATCTTACACCCTTCTCAAAATCTGACCAAGAACATTTGAAACATTTAAGACAGATTTTCATAACATGCAGAAAATATGGCATTTCCTTAAACCCCAAGAAGTCTTTATTTGGTTTGGAAGAAGGGAAACTTTTAGGACACATCATTTCAAAAGATGGCATTAGAATTGATCCAGATAGGATACAAGCGATCCTACAAATGCCTCACCCTAGGAATGTTAAAGAGTTGCAAGGATTCTTAGGAAAACTCAACTTTTTAAGAAGGTTCATCCCAAATTTAGCGGAGTTGATCAGACTACTAAACAATATGCTAAAGAAAGATTCAAAGGTTAAGTGGACTGTGGAAGCAAAGCAAGCCTTTGAAAGCATAAAACTGGCTTTAACCCAAACCCCGGTATTAACTAATCCTCAGTTTGACAGAGACTTTATTATTTTTTCTTTTGCCTCCCAGCATACTATTGCTGCTGTTTTATTGCAGAAAGATGATCAAGGGAATGAAAAGCCCATTGCCTTCTTCAGCAGAGCTCTTAGAGATGCTCCTTTGAAGTATCAAATAATGGAAAAACAAGCCTATGCATTAATCAAAGCTATCAAAGATTTTAGGATCTATATCCTTTACTCTCATGTTGTGGCTTATGTACCAAGTCCTATTGTCAAAGACATTCTCACCCAAGAAAACTTAGAGGGTAGAAGAGGAAAATGGATTGCAAACATACTTGAATTTGACATTGAAATAAAACCTACAAAGCTGATTAAAGGGCAAGGTTTGGCCAAGTTAATGACAGAAGCAAATTTCCAAGCCTTAGATATCAACCAACTGGACAGTGAAACAGAGCTGGCGACTCCAAAGATCAATGTAGCCTTTGAACAATCTCCTTGGTACTCTGATGTCTGTTATGTGTTACAAAACCTGTGTGCTCCCCCAGGACTGTCCAGAACTAAGTCTAGGTTTCTGAAAATGAAAACATCTAAGTTTTGTGTGATGGATGAGAATCTACTCTGGAAAAACCATGAAGGTATTTTGCTGCACTGTCTTATTGAGAGTGAAACTGACAACATCATGCAAGAATTCCATGCTGGAGACTGTGGTGGACATCTATACTGGAAGTCCACTGTAGACAAAATATTAAGGGCTGGTTATTACTGGCCCACTATGTTCTCTGATGTGAAGAAATTCACAACATCATGCCACAAGTGCCAACTGTTTGAAGGCAGAAGACAGTTGCTGCCACTTCCTTTGAGGCCCATTTCAACAGAAAGACCTTTTCAACAATGGGGTTTGGATTTCATTGGGGAGATTCATCCCTCATCTTCAGGACAACACAGATGGATTTTGACTGCAACAGACTACTTCACCAAGTGGATTGAAGCTGCCCCATGCAGACAAGCAAATGATTCAGTGATCATTCAATTTTTGGAGAATAATATACTGGCTAGATTTGGCTGCCCAGATAAGATAATAACAGACAATGCTGCTGCCTTCAAATCCAAGAAAATGGTGAACTTCTGCCATAAATTTCACATCACTTTGGGCCATTCTACAGCTTACTATCCTCAGGGAAATGGTCTTGCTGAATCATCAAACAAAAGCTTGATAAACATCATAAAGAAAGTATTGGAAGAGAACAAAAAGAACTGGCACAAGAAACTAGTAAATGCTTTATGGGCAGATAGATTAACCACCAAAAGATCAATTGGTACCAGCCCATATGAGTTGGTCTATGGATTAGAGGCCAGATTTCCTTCATCACTAGGGGTGCCAGTTATGAAACTTCTACAAGAAAGTCAAGCAGAGCCAAATGATATGCAAAGAAGGATCAACCAGATAATCTGTTTACAGCAGACCAGAGAACAAGTTTTCAGCAGAGTGCAAATATTACAAGAAAAACTGAAAAAGGCCTTTGACAGAAGAACCAAAGCAGAAGATTTCAATATGGGAGACAAAGTTCTAAAGTGGGATGCAAGAAGAGAAGAGAAAGGGAAACATGGGAAATTTGATTCTTTGTGGAAAGGACCATTTGCTGTCCAAGCAGTACAAGGTAATAACACTTATTTCCTTAAAAGTTTGACTGTAACTGAACTGGATGAAGGTCCTGTCAATGGCAGGATGTTGAAGCACTATTATGATGGTTCACTATGATAGGGATCCAAAGGTTCATTGTATATATGCAGGCCCACATATGTTTTTTGTTTGTAAAAAGATGTTTTCAAGTGCTGCACCTAGCAGCAATAGGCAGATAGAATCAAAGGTTCCCCAAGAAAAAGCACACAATTTTGACAGGTTGCATGCATCAAATTCCAAAGATTAAGATGGACAGTCAAGGAACAAGGCAATCTGACCTGCTGTTCTTGGTCTTTCAAAAGAAAAACCATCCCCATGTGGAGCCACTGTTGGATACCTATACCAATAGGTTTCATATTTCATGATTGGCAAGAGAAAATCCAAATATGCTCTGCTTTGAGTTCACAAAGATCCCATATTTCCTAAAAAAACAAGAAGGTGTGTAAAGTGTTTCAAATGTTGATGACCTTATTTCAAATTTTGATGGATGATCCAACAGTCTAATCTGGATCATGCCGTGTGTTCAATTTTGTGTTGTAGACTAGAGAAAAAAGTCTGTCCAAACTGTTTAATCTTGGCAGACAACTAGTTTAGGTAGAGAAGAAAAGGATCCCAACAGCTTAATCTGGGACCTTGAAAGAGATAAGGGTAGAAGTAGATAGAAAAAGCAAAAGAAAAAGCCAAGGAAAAGAAAAGGCAAGTAAGGGTCTGCAAGTCCAAATGCACCCTCCAAGAAGAAATAAAATGCTAGGCAAGTAGCTGGGTAGGTAGCAGGGGTTGCAGAAAGGTATCCCTATCATTGCAAGGTTGATGATGGTGGGCAGCAAGGCAAAAGATTACAGCTGGAAGCATGACTAATTTCCCTCACTCCCCTCCAATTTCATTTTTAACATTCCCTCACTAGCCTGAGATTCATGGAAAAGACTAAGTTTTCATGGTGGTTCTTGATCTTTAAAAGCCACATTTCTTATCTAAAGTTCTTTTCATTTTGATCTACTCTTGAAACCAAGCTTGTTTCATATAAACTCAATGATTTCCACATCCACTTACCTCCTCCTCCACAACTAACACTAACCCTATTGTACAAATCCCTTATATCGCCTTTCTCCCTAATATTACTAACACCAAGGTGTATAAATCCCAGCATTATCTACATATTCTCCTTTTGGCATTATAGCCAAGTAAATGGTCCAAGGAGACTTCAGTCCACCTGGGACTGTGGTCAACCTTGTCTTGGATGTGCTCTGACCCCTGGTTATGAGCAGAAATCCTGTCCCTCAAGCCCTTACCGTCTCTCTGCTGAAAGCGCACAGAAAACCCCCTTTTCCTATGAAAACCCCTGAAAAGGCCCAAAAAACCCAAAACTGCGAAAAAACCCACTTGCCTATAGTCCTCCGCCCAAAAATTAAACTGAATATTTTATTGCGCTGGCGGGACCCCTCCCCAACATGCTCGACCAGTCGGAAGGCCCGCCAGCCGTCAGATCTCCAGCGCCCAGATCTAAGGGTGGGCGGTCAATTTCAGATCTCGATGTGCCGACATTTAGCGTCCGGGGAAAGCGGTTTTACCTATCCCGTACAATGGACGCGTGGCGGGCGGTAAGGTTGTTCGGAGCCCTCCTCCCACTTACCGCCTTTGCCCAAAGGTGGTGCGGGGAACCCACTTACCGCCACCCCGTATACCGCTACCCCACACGTCATGCCTACACGTCATGTCCACGCCGCTCTGACGTCACCCCGCCGGTGCCCGCCCCATCGTCCCTTGGTCCTCCACGCGGGCCCGCCTTTGCGCCCGCCCGCCACCGTGTCCTGCCGACCTGGCTAACACCTCAGCATCCACGTCACCCCTCACCTGGGCCCCGCCATGACGTCATGCTGACGTCATCGGCGGAAAAGCGCCAAATTCATACTTTTGCCAAATTTACCGATTTAAACGGCTAAACGCATATTTTTCGCTTATTTTGCATGCGAAGCTGAACTAGCCGTTGTCAAGCCTGCTGCCGCGAAATCTTGCATTCAGCCATCAAATTCGACAAGTAAACCGTTCAAAGTTCGAGGCTTGACTGCATTAAGCCTTTGCAACCCAGCCCGCAAGCTTCCAGGTCGATTTGCCAGGTATTTTGCCGTTTTCTCCCATTCTGCCCGTGAATTCCAATTTTCTGCAAAATCACCATTAAAGTCTGCTAAAAACTCTAAATTTAGCTCTACCTAAGCACCCAAATCAGACATAAGCAACCTGTGCCATCCATTAGCCCCAATTTAGCTCTGTACAAACCAGCTCGCGGGTTAAAACTGCAGAAATCGCCCTGAAATACCCGGCATTGTTCCTTTTTGCCAAGTACTGGTTACCTACACTCTTCCTGTACAAATACTAATACCTCAGTAAGCATTCCCTTAGACAATCCACATTCCTGAAAATCATCAGTACTTTGCTAGCTTCAGAACAACTTCACACCAGAAGAAGACATCACACCAATTGCACCTACCTGCTGCTCAAAGTCTTCAAGAGATTCATCAAAGCTCTGCATCCTGCTGCACACTTTCAGACTGTATCATGGCAGCATCTGCATCCTCCTCCCTCAGTGTCACTCCACTGAGTCAAACCAATAAGGAACTGGAAGCTATGCCATTAGTTGACAAAGACTGTCTCATAAATGATTTTGAGGGAAACAGAAACTTTTTGAAGACCTTCACCACATTAAGGGAAGACTATAAGGCAGGACTTGGTACAGATGGGATATGGGAGTCAAACCTGCCCTATTACTGCCTCCCAGCTGTGAATGTTTTCCCTGAAATCATTCACTTATGTGCTCAAAATTATGATCAGGAGCACAGAGCTGTCAACACTCAACTAGGGAGGATTTTGTTCTATATAAACGCTGACACCATCAACAAAATGCTGCACTTTGAACAGACAGAGTTATTAGTCCCTTTCTCCATGAGATCTTTAATGGAAGCAGGTGAGAAGATGACCAGTGAAGAGCTGCAGAAGGTCACCAGGAACTACATGTGGCCTGAGAACCAGCCTACAGGGCCACCTCCTTATCCACATGAGCACTTCAATGACTCAGGCAGGCTGCTCCTGGACATGATAGCCTATGTGCTAGGCTACCAGAACAGCAAGCATGTGGATCTAGCCATGCTCGTAATGCTATCTGCCTACAGCCCACGACAACCCCCTGCCCGAAAGTACAACTTTGCCAAGTTCATAGCCAATAGGATCCATGATCAATTGTGCAAATTGGACAGACAAGGAGTCTTTAGATATTCAGCATACATCTACCACCTGTTCATGTATCATCACTCTGAAGCTTTCCCATGCTACATCAGAAGGCTGGACAACAAAGGGGAGAAAAGATCAGTCATATTCTGGACCTCAGTCTATCATGAAATCACAAGTTCACCCTACAGCTATTGTGAATTTGTAGATCAGTTTGTATACCCAGTCTCCAGCATACTTATGAAATCCCCTCCACCTAGAATATCAAATGAGATCAAGAAAGCTTTACAGCTTTCTAAGAAGTACAAAATAGGTGATTGGTACCTATATGAACACCACACTGTGTTCAGAGTGTATGGGTGTGAGCTCTGTCCATACAGACTACCCAAGTATGTTCCCATGAGATTATTTGCCTTGGAATATTACAGGCAATTAATCCAGTCAGACCTCACTCACTTCCACAGCTCAAAGAAAAAAGCACACCTTAACTACAAAAATGAGCTGGGCCCTTTTATCATGAATAAGAAGGAAGGATGGGAGGCTGCAGATTTGATCCTAAAAGACAAATATAAGTTGTCTTACAGTTTCCGGTGGGTCCCATATGACCCTCAAGGTTTCATCACTGCCAGGAGAACAAAGTACAGACTCCTAGCCATCAAACACTGCCACTATCCACATCTAGAACAGTATGCAAACTTACAAGAGTGGCAGTTGGATACCCTTGTTGAGAGCTTGTCTGAAGAGGAAAAAATAGCTAAAAATATGAAAGAACTTGAAAAAACTATTGACCTGGACTATGTGATCCAGGTACCTTTCAGGCTGCCTCAAACATCAGGAGGAGGAACCTCAGTTACCAGGACAGCGCCGCCAACAACAGCACCAGGCTTGGATAAGGGAAAGGGAAAAATGGACGCCGAAGATGAAGCAAAAAAGCAGCAGTCAGAGCAGGGAAAGCAACAACCAGAGCAAGAAACAGGGCAGCAAGAAGAACAAACCGGTCTGCCACAAACTGGGCTGCCAGAAACCACCTTATTGCAGACACCACCCCCTCAAGTGGAGCCCCTAACCACTTCAATTTTACAGACCCCGGCACATGAAGAAAGGGGGACCAAAAGACAAAGAGAAGAGTCCACTCCCCTCAGTGGATCCTCCCAACAACCAGAAGCTAAAAGGCAGAGGGCAGACTCCCCAGAAGTAGAAGACATTACTGAAGGTGTCTTCAATGATACAGCCAAGGATAGGGAGGGCAGCCAACACACAGGGACTAGCTCCTTTCAGCAGGAGCAGAATTTACAACTTGGCTTGGAGGTATCATCTTCTTCTCAACAAAGCCAGAAGCTCAAAGGTGCTAAGGCCACCTTCAAAGAAATCAAGGCAGCAAATGAACTATTGAGGGCTGAGGTTTACAAGCAATTTATAGATGCCACTCCAGCCCAACAAGAAAGATTGATGTCGGTCTACGACTTCAAAGAGGAGAAGATGATATTCAGCCATTTCAAACCTAAGGGGCCCAACCCAATGTCCACTGCTGATTTCATCAAAACAAGGGTGGAGGTCTTGGCCAAAGACATACATCCTATGGACCAAATTGAGCTCCATAAGCAGACTGGAGAAATGGTCTATGCCACCTTGGTAGATAAGGCCACACTAGCTCATGAGCTGAAAGAATCCTTGAAGCACACAAATACTCAACTGGATTTTGAGAGATTGTCTTCCAGGGCCAAGGATAACAGGATAAAATCTCTTGAAGAGATTATTGTTGATCTAGGGCATAACCCTAGTGACCCAACCGGGGTAAAAGCCCTCCTGAAGAAAAAAGAGGATGATCTCAATGCCATGAAGAGGAGATTGAAGCTGTCACCTACAGAACATCCTCAGACAGCTGAACTGCAAAAAGAAAAACAAGTTGATCAACAACTTGATCTACTATTGCAGCAGGATCAAAGGATCCAAGAGCTAGAGAAGGAGCTGGAGAAGTCATTACAGGACAAACAGGGAGAATCCACACTACCAACTCCCCCAACAGATTCTACAGCAGCAACAGGCTCTGGGGCAGCAGTGGCCCCTACAACAGCAAATGCTGTTGACCAGCCCAACATAGAAGAACTAACTAAGGCTGTTAAGCAAATGGAGCTACAAGCAGATGAGATAAGGAAGGCAAAAGAAAAACTGGCAGAGATAGATGCCAAGTATGACCAGTCTAAAATGACAGTGGCAGAACAGGGCAGACAGATCAAGACCCAAAAGGACAGAATCAAAGCCCTGGAGAAAGAGCTTGATCTCAAAAACACCATGGCTGAGATCAAGAGGATCTTATGGAATAAAATCACCCAAAGCATGATTAAACAGTGGAAATCACTCAAAACAATCCATGAACATATGGATTTAATTGTGCAAGCTCAGATAGATATCCAGAGGGCTAAGACAGCACTAAGAAATAGACCTGAACAAGCTAGCCAACTGATAGACTTTCTGAACAGGCAAGACAAAGATGAGCTGGCAGCAGTTGGAATCACCAACAGAACGGAGGCCATCCTTATGACCAAAAAGGTGCTAACACTCAGAGGATATGTGCAGACAGCAGAAAGGAGGAGCTATGAGATACAGACTGAAGTTGAAGACTTCAAGCTCAGAATGGGGATGCTACAGGCAAGAGGAATGCCTAGCCTATTGAGCGGTACAGGGAAATTGATCAACAGAGATCAATTTACAAATAGGATGGCCGCGTATATAGAAAATCAAATCACTGCATCCAGCAGTGCTTCTGAAGAAACTGTTCCTCCTACAGGACAGAGTTTGTACACTCAGCTTGAAGGGTCATTTTTTATTGAAAATGAAGTTAATCATCTATTTGAAACTCCTCCCAGTTTTTTCAAATACACAGAGCTTGATGAGACATTGATTAAAATGCGAAGGCATCAAATGCCCAAGGAGGACTGGTGGCAAGCCATGCTCCAGATTCTGCCACGGTAGTTTCAAAACTCCAGGTCAAAAGCCAGCTCAGGTCACCGCAAGACAAGTATAAAGTGGTCAGTGTTTGGAAAATATCTAAAAGGTGATTCATCACTAACAGTGACAGCTAGCCACATTTTGAAACACACGCCTTCAGCCGACTACAACTGCTACAAATTCAACAGCATCTGACAGATTTTGACAGCTAAAGGACTAAGAGCTATTACTGCATTTACTTCTTCATTTACTTCTTTGGCTACTGCTCACTAGCAGTTGGCAGCCTATTTATGAGGCATTTACTCTTCTTTCAGATATTTTTCCAAATGTAAATCTGTATATATACCCCCCTTAGTAACGCATAAGGGGTTGCTGGAATTTTCTCTTGGATAACTTCCATCTGCTGTAATATTTTCAGAGAATTAATACAAAGGAGGAATGGAACTTCCAGAAGTTTGGTGTATTTGATGTCTTGTGGTGAAGGATGCATGTTACAGGATTCCATGGGTGTTGCATAAAACTATAAGTATTCTCAAATCTCTTTGTCGTGTCTGTTTTGAGTCTTTTGTTCTCTTTGTCGTTCTAATGTTTTACACTTGATAGCAAGGTGAAAGGATAGTACCAGGATTTAACCATGTTTACCCTGGACTCAAACTGAGCTATTATATATGTTTTCCTCATATACAGTAACAGAATTGTAATTCTTAATTGCTGCAATTCAAAACTGTGTTTTTATTGTAACAGTCATTCTCAGGGATTCAACTTTTGCCCCTAAGACCTCTGTTTTCTCTTCTTAAAGCTATCTGTTGGGAACATATAGATAAATAGTGAAAATTCTTAAATGCTTTCACTGTTCGTGCTACCTGTTTCCAGTCTTTAAATCAAAAATTCTGTTCTATTAAACACCCAAATGGCCCTGTAAGTTCCATCTTTCATCTCACAGATTCAAACACATTAAGCCACAGACTCCATTGCCCAATGATATTCAATATATCTAAAGACTACATCACTGAAGTCTAAGGGAATTTCATCAACCGAAACACAAACATAACCTGTACTCAATACCTAGCCTAAAACACCATCACTGTAGATATAAATCATAAAGAGAGAGCCCTCTCTGATCACTGTTTGGCTAGAAACAGTGATTAAAAGATTGGTTAGTGGTTACCCTGGCCGTATTCCCTTGGGAGTCATAGGGAACAACCTGGGTGTTAACATGCGGCAGCGAACATAACCATTTTCCGGATAATAAGTAAGAGGACGAACCTAGAAATTATACTTTATACCTGGGGGCATGCGAACCTTTTGGAATGCAAGCACGGGACGACTATTTATTTTTTAAATTTTTAGGTCCTCCCTTTAAACCTGTAGGTCTAACCCGTTAAACTCGTAGGATTAGCCGTTTCCATCTTGCATAAAGAAAGGATGTGGGGCAAAAGTCAAAACTTGCCAAATAGGAGCATAGCTTCGTGAGATAAAGCTCCTTAAAAAATAGCTATCTCACCTGAGGCGTTTCTTGTATTATGACTGGTATATTCGAGCAGTTTTAGCACACAGTTCATGCTCGTTAAAAAATAAACGCAAGATCCGAGCAGTTTTAGCACATAGTTCATGCTCGTTAAAAAATAAACATAAGGTTGAGCAGTGTTCAAGCTCGTTAAAAAACGAACCCAGCCCGGTAAATAACCTTGGTAAATGTAACCTTTGACAGCCATATTAAAGCCCTTGGTCGTGTTTATATGCCATCACCTCCATCCGTTCGTTTGGCCAATCGTTCACCTCCATATGTTTATTTACCCATTTTGAGGAACAGCTGCGAAGAGTGATTTCACTAAGCCATCCTTGTGACACTGCCGTGATTGGAATATTCCAACCTGTACCTGGAATCTGCTGCTGCCCTGTTCATCACTCGTTCCTCAAAAGACGAGTCTTCTTTGAGCTCTTTTCACTGACTCGTAAAATATGAAAAGTTTGCCGAGTTTTGGCCTTCCAGCTCGTTAAAGTGACCGGAAAGCTATCCCTCCTCTAGATTTTAATCTTTTTGGACCTGAGGGATTATTGCACAAAAAGATCGAGCGCTTGTTTTGTTCGGCTCGTTAAAGCAATCGAAAATTCATCCCTTCTGTATTGTTTTATACTTTTTCGGACTTAAGGGATTAGATGACGAAAAAGGAATTCAGGAGTTGAATTTATGTACCTTTTCAGACTCTCTAAAAATGAAAAGGACCGAGTTATCCTTGTCGTTAGACTCGTTAAATTCATTAAATAGCGACAAACTTGTCTTTAGACGAGAACGAGTTTCCCTATCGCTAGGCTCGTTAAAACATAGCGATGGGCTTGCCCGAAGGGCAGGTTATAGAACAAGCATATGTTATCCTCCTCAAGCTTGACAAAAATAAAGAGGTACTGGTCAGCAATGACTGGGGAAAAATTGGGAGAACCTCACAGCTTTAATGGTAGCAAGTCGCTCTTGAACATGACACTTTGTCCTCCGTATCACATCGGGTTGGGTTGTTTCATTCACCGGTCTCATCACCATGGTCCTCGCCACACCATCCACATTTGGGGTAATGCTACCAATCCATCACATCAGTGTCGTTATATGTTCAAGAGATGTTGTTCTGCAAAGAGTCAATCATGTCCCATCCACTGCCATACATTGTCCTTCATCCATTTCATGACCGCCACCCTGAATCATACATCACAGTTTGTTTTCACCTCATCACAATCACTAGCTCCGTTCCGTGTCACTGATGTGGGATTCATTAAGGCCCTCCTTTGACGGATCGCTCCTTGTCGACATCAGCTCATTATCCAAGGAGTTGATCTAGGAACAACCCCTTCAGTACTTTGAAGCTTGCATACCTCAATGGCAAGTTTCTCACTTCCGGTGACAGGTATACATCAATGACCTTCGACCAGAAGATTTTGCATGGTGGTCGACGCCAAGTCCTTTATTCCCACCATGTGAATTGTACTGCCGTACCTTGAGGGTCATCATCCTTATCGGTGATTCCTCTCGTGCTTGTTAACGGTTTACATCATTGACCGGTAATCAAGCGATGTCTTTCCATGTTCGACTTCAAGAAATTCTCACATGGATCGACTTGTACATCGAGTGAAGATCGGAAGAGATTGAAGACCCGGATCTAGTTTCATCCATCCGGGCTGCGATATATATTCAGGATATAAAGACATTTGATGTGTACATCATTGCAGCAGATGATCATCCTTCTCAAAGGATGATAATTTCAGCAGAGAATTATCAGTCTACCATCAGACGATCGTCAGTTCTATGTACCAAAATGAATTTATAAAGATGAGCATGGGAATGCCCGCCTCAGCTAGATCATGAAAAAGTATGAAAAATAATGTATTGTATTGTATCTTATTACAGGACACTTCTCAGCAGATTGAATGAACTTCGGATCCTCCTAATAAAGCATTTCACCCGATAAACGACCTCATACTTTAGGGGGCATCTGTTATAGACAATTTTGTGCCTTGCAGCATTAGGCATGAATTGTCAATAATCCAAGGGATCCAAAGTCCCTAAACATGATGTTCCTACCCCTAGAGGAACAAGGTCAGCAAACCAACAGCTCTCAGATCAGTTCTCCACCTGAAAACACTCAAAAACAAGCAATCCTGAAATCAAAGCAGGTGTTCCACTAGGCTTCTGCGCTGAAACTCAACTCCTCCATGGTGTACCTGCGTTGCAAAGCAGGTAGAACAAAGGCCACCTGCGCTGAGCGAGATGGGAAAAGTGGCACACTGAGTCATTGCTCTGGAATCTTCCAAAAATGACACTTGGATCAGGGATTTCGCCTTGTGATGAGTCAGAGGCTCTGTTTCTCCAAGTGGAAGCAAGGTTCTCCAAGTGGACTCAAGAACTGAAGATCAACTGAAGAGAGAGAGGACACAAGGCAGCTACACATCAGTTGCAAGCTGACTCATCCTTTCTCAATTCATCTATATATTGAGCTCTCTCCTATCAGCTCAGGAGGCTGGAATTTTGTGCAAAGTAATGATATGCTGTTGGTTTCACTATAGAGCTATTGGGTGATTGCTTGAAGGAGGTGAGGAGGAGAAATTCTTTCTGCTGGGAGGTGTTGCTGGATTGGGGCCTTCAATGGTTGTAACACTCTCAGAACTTTACTTATTCCATTAATAAAAGCTATTGAGGTTCTTCTATATGCACTTGTTTCAATGATGTATTGTGATAATTGTATATTTGATTTATGCTAATCCTTGAATCAGTTATGATTGCATGCTTCTTGTAGTTTCCTTCTTTGTTATTTTGCAGGATCTCATTGTAGCTGGGCCAGCAAAAGAGCAAGGAGCTGGGAGCAAGCAAGCAAAGAGAAGAGTTTGGATTCGACATTAAGCGCAAGACAACGGTTAGTGCATTTCTTCATTCTCTCTTGCTTTCATAAAGAAGTAAACCTTAAGTAGTTTTCTTTATAGTTGTTGCTGAGGTACTATCACCCTTAGAGTGGGATAGGGTCATCCGAATCAGATACTTTTCCCTACAACATAAAGGAAAGGCTACAAGTACAGCTCTTACTCCGAGTACACCTGAAGTAGGGCTACCTTCTGCTCCTCCGCGGAAGGTTAAGTTTCCTTGTCGATTATGCAAGGAAGACCATCTTCTTCGCGATTGTCCTGGTATCCCCAGGGTATTAGAAATATGGTCACACGATCCGGCCCGCCCCTCATCGTCCTCTGAAGCTCACGGTGATGCTACCTCATTAGTTGGGAATGGTAAGGGAAAAGGGAAGATTCGAATCTCTTGTAGACTTTGTGAGGGCAATCATCCCCTTCACCTTTGTCCACTCATGGATAAAGCCTCCAGTGTCTGGGAAAGTCTCCCAGCTCCCTCACCCCAACTTCCCGTTGGATATCAACATCTTTCTGCAGTTGCATATTGTCCGCCTCCCGACAATGAGAGTGGTTCACATCCTTCTCTTGTCCAAGCCCCTCTTCCCGAACTCGGCTCTCTCCAGCCTGTTCCAGACCAATCATTGGTCGGAAAGAGTGTCGACTCGAGTCCGCCGCTCGCTCACTCTGTTTCGGAAGAGAATCATGCCCATGTTCTTCTCGTCTCTTCAGATTCTACGGAATATCAAAATGACTCTCCTAACCCAGCTACTCCCGAAGGTTCTCCTTCGCTCCCTTTAGCACCTGGGGGCAATCATACGATTCCCCCACCAAGTAGTTTGGTCGCTTCCTTTGATTGGAATCGCCTGATCTCTGGTCGCCTTCCATCCCATGTGCTCTTCCAGGTTACAGTACTTGCCTGTGATAAGGCAGTACCTGGCACTCTTCTGGATGAAGGTGCGTTGGTCAGTCTTATGCCATACACTACTTGGCAAGCTTTAGGTTCCCCGCAGCTCAGGCCGGTTACACAGAATCTGTTGGCCTTCGACGAAGGAGCCTGTCCATCTCTAGGAGTTCTCCCGAAGTTCCCCATTACTTTGGGAGGAAAAACCATCTATATAGACGTCTTGGTTACCCGAGGTGTTTTAGACTTTAGTCTTCTCCTTGGTCGCGATTATGTTTACGCCATGGGGGCACTTATTTCTTCACTTTTCCATGTGGTTTGCTTTCCACACGATGGAAGAATCGTGACTATCGATCAATTGACGTTCGCTAGTCCCCCGATGCCTCCTGCGCAGTTATCGCCCCCTCCTAGTTTTTATCCACCAGTTGTATCTGCCCCACCGCAGATCAACTACGTGGCCACCTACCTCGTGCCTGTATCCAGTGATGACACCGTCGTGCATAGTGTCCTGGGGGCATTAGGTCCTGACTTCCAAGATGTTTCCCTTCCACCGGGAGTGGCAATCTTGGAAGCCCCGACTTTCTATTCATTATGATGAAGTTCAGGCGGAGCATAGTTCACTTTCCTATGTCAAGCTCCCTAAAAAATGAAATTGGGTCTGGTCAGAGCATAGTTCACTTTCCTAGGTCAAGCTCCCTAAAAAATGAAAATGGGTCTGGTCGGAGCATAGTTCACTTTCCTATGTCAAGCTCCCTAAAAAATGAAATTGGGTCTGGTTGGAGCATAGTTCCTGATCTTGTGTCAAGCTCGTTAAAAAATGAAACAAGGGTTATGAGGATAGTTCTTTTACTGTGTCAACCTCATTAAACAATGAAACACCTCCCTTTCCAAATCGAGTCTTTTGATTAAGCTCTCGTAAAATACAAGTCGATTCTTTCATCGATCTCGAGAGTGAACCTTCATTCCATCCACTTTGTTGAATGCAATGAAGCTTGGGGGGCATGTACCTCGATTTGTGTTATTATGTTGGGGGCATGCGAACTTATAACAAGCATAGTTTTTCGTTTCAAGCTTGTGTAAACATGAAACTGAGTCCAAGAAAAGTTCTCCATGGTTCAAGCTTGTGTAAAAATGAACCCATACCCGATTTACATCTCGTGATTGCCATTTTTATCCGATGAATTCTGCTAGATGAGCCTTTGTTGTTTCATTCCATTGCTACCATCTCTTTGGCCGGCCATATGCTCTCCCTTGGTTGTTTATCCTTTCCTGAGGAACCGCAGCAATGAGTGGTTTTATTAGCCTGCCTCTTGACCATTACATGTTTTGAGCAGTTCCACCATTGCCGGAACCAGTTGCTACCTTTTATACCACTCGTTCCTCTAGGACGAGTCTCCTTTAAGCTCTTTTCTGACTCGTAAAAGATGAAAAGATTGCCGAGTATTTTTCCCTTTTTGACTCGTTAAAGAGAATAAAAATGGAGGTCTACTTTCAGCTCTTTTCCGACCATTTAAAGACAAAAAGATTGCCGAGTTTTTCCTCTTGACTCGTTAAAATGTGAATAAGAGGCAGTCGTCTTTAAACTCTTTTCCGACTGTGTAAAGACGAAAAGATTGTCGGGCCCTTGTCATTTCAGGCTCGTTAACGGTTATGAAACGACGTGGTTTCAATCGCTTTTTTACTTTTTCGGGTCGAAGTCACTACTTACGAAAAGTACTCCTCGATCATACTGGTCGAGCGGTTCTTTCGAGCATTGTTTTATACTTTTTTGGGCTCGGGAGACACAACTTTACGAAAAAGGACCCCCCTGGAGTTTTCTTTTCCGTTGTCTTTTCAGACTCTCTAAACAAGAAAAGACGCCGAGTTCTTCCTTTGTCAGACTCGTTAAAATTTAATGACATCAGACATCGTCGAAATGATGCCTTCCCAAGCATATGCTATCCCCGTCACGCTTGTCCTCCAAAAATAATCGGGGTACCTGCCAGAAATGGTGGGGAAAATGAAATTGTAATAATGGTCGTGTCGGCAGTATGTCGCTCTTGAATATGGCACTCCTCTGCATTCGTGTCTGGGTGGGGATTTCTCATCTTGTTTTACACTAGCCTCCATGGGTTTGGGTATCCTATTTGACCTATCATCTGCTCATTGCCTTGTCACCATGACCTCTGCTCATTTGATGTCAGATACTGCCAAATCCGCTATTGTGCCGCCGATATGTTCAAGAGAAGTTGACCTTTGCAAGATTACCACCTCCCTCTGATGTCTCACACAAAATCTTTTATCCTTCTCTGTCTCGTGTCGATGATGTGGGAAGCATCATGGCCCACCTTCGATCAAGGTTACTTCCTGTCGACTTCAGCTCATTATCCAGGAAAGTGACCTAGGGACTCCCTTCAGGTGCCTTGGAGCCTGCATGCCCTAATGGCAGGTTCTTCGTGCTCGACGTGAGGTTTTCATCATTGGCCTCCAATCGGATGATTCTGCGGGTGTTCGACACCAGCTCATTGATTCACACACCGCGGATTGTACCTATAAGTACCTTGAGGACCATTGTCATTATTGGTGGTACCTCTCGCGTCTGTTAACAGTTTTCATTATTGGCTGGTAATCAGACGATGTTCATGCATGTTCGACTTCAGCCCATGTATTCACATGCTTGGACTTGTACTTTGTTCGGGTTGGGATGGAGCGAAAGACCCTGGTTTTTGTCTGTTATGAACCAGGCTGTGATTTTGTGGATTGTTATTGCATGACTCATTGATGGATGGCTGCGTCCATACCTGAGTCTTTGGGATGGCTGCGACCATACCCTCTTATCTTTATGGTCTCTTCAGTTGGGCGGTTGCGTCCGTACCACAGACCTTCTTCGTATGTCTTTTGGATGGCTGTGCCCATGCCTAGACTACATGTGATCGAGATATCAGTCGTACATTCATGCAGGTCCTTCCTGGTGGTGTTCCAGTTCAGCGGTTTTGTAAAGCATTTCACCCCTCCCACTCTCTCGGGTCTCAGTCTCCCTAATGTCTCATGGAACCAAATGCACCATGTGCTCTCTAAACTGGCCAAATGACCCACTTTGCCTAAGTTTATTACATCAGCACGTCTGTTATTAAAATAACTGTGCTGACGGGCGGCTTATAGTCTAACTGGTGCGCTGCCAACGTGGAAGCACACGGGTTTCCCGCGCTGGTCGAATTTTATGCGCCAGCGCATCCTATCAAAATATCGAGCCGCGCTGACACAGTCTTCTCTGTTTATGTGATGCGCTGTCAGCGCGTCAGTCTAGTGTTACACCCGCGCTGATCCAGTTTGGGCGAATTTGTTCCAACAGCCAGCCTTCCAGATGGTTCCAGGTCTAGTTGTTAGCCTTGTGAGTGTCGCCCTCCCTTCTATGGCATGTCTGTTCGTCATTTGGAACCACCTTCCTTGAAGATAAGCTTGTCCTCCCACCATTCATGGAGACTCCTTCTCTACTTAAACCTCCACCATTACCATGAGCAGCTAGTTTTTGGATAGTTTTTGATAGTGTGGAATTCATAGTGCTTGGATTGCTACTGTTAGTAGGTAGTTGGTGTGACAAGTGTGGTTTTGTTAGAGGAAGCTCAAGGAAGGTTGTGAGTATTGCTTGTGTGAGAGAGAGCTTTTGTGTTGGGAGAATCTACCTCCAAGGGTGAATGCTTAAGAGACTTGCTGGCTGGACCCTCAAGAGAAGGACTCAGCGTCAGAACATTGGTTGTACCTTTCTCTGTTATTGATTTAATAATAGATGACTACTGTTATGGTTCCATTCTCATTTGTCTTGTGATGGTTAATGTGAATTACATCCTTTCTGACTGATGTATAGTTGCTTTTATTAGATTTCACGCTTGTGTTTGTCTGTCTCTTCGTGTGTGCAGGTATCTATTCACGGAGATCGTGGAAGATCGTGACCGGCTAGAGTGAAGGAGCGAGAGCGACATCTCTTCATCAAACAATAGCGTTGGAATCCAAGTAGGTGTTCTTTGCCTCTCTTTTAATCGCAATTAGGAACTTGCACGGTAGCATTGATCGATTGTTGCTAGACCCATTCTGGGCTAGTAGGGATTGCCTCTATCCGTAGAGGGGATTTACCTCTCCAACAATGTGATTGGATGCTTTGGCATGTATAAAATGTATTGTAACATTGAAAGGAATATAATGAAAAATCAAGCTGGTAGTCCTAGTTTTGGGATCTAGGGGAAATATCTGTGTATATGTGTTTTATGTGTTATGCTCTCGCATTGTTTATTTTCTGTGTTTTAGAATTCATATGCAGATAATTTCTGTACGGGGTTAAAACCTACATTTGGTATCAGATTTCTTTTGGCTTCAAGGGGACACCTTTCTTGCTGAGGGGTTTCACTCGGGCCTGTGGTAGACCCTATTCAATGTGAGATCTGTGGGATCGATTCTGGTGGTGAAAGAAGATGGCGAACAGTGGAAAGATAGAGATCGAGAAATTTAATGGCAAGAGTTTTGAGTTATGGAAACTCAAGTGGATCGTGGTAGATCCAAGTGTTAAACCAAAGGGAGTGTCCGATGAAGAATGGAAGAAGTTGGATTGGAAGGAAAAGAGCACAATACGATTGTGTGTCTCAGATTCAGTATTGTTGAATGTATCAGGGGAAGCTCTGGTGAAGGCTTTGTGGGACAAGTTAGGGACTTTGTACCAATCTAAGTCTCTCGTGAATAAAATGTTCGTACAGAAAAAGCTGTATAACCTGAGGATGAAAGATGGAGACTCCGTGACAGAGCATCTGAATGCATTTAATACTGTGGTAAGTCAGTTATTGTCTGTTGATATTAAAATTTCAAATGCAGATAAGTGCATTAGTTTGTTGTGTTCTCTACCAGATTCGTGGGATAGTCTAGTTATTGCAATAGATAGCAATGCAACTGCCTTGCAGTTTGATGAAATAGTCTCATCCTTGCTGATGGAGGAGATGAGACGGAAAAATATGGAGAGCCAAAATGGCAATGCCGTGTCTGTACAAGGACAATCCCAAAAAAAAAATAAAAAATAAGTCATCGAGTGGGAGATCTAAATCTCCAGGAAAACCTGTAAAGGTAGTTTGCTGGAAATGTGGGAAGGAAGTGCACTACAAAAGGGATTGTAAATCTAAAGCTCCTAACAAAGGAAAGGGATTTTATGATGCTTCTTCTGCAGATGTGAAAATCACCTCAGATGAAGGTGGGGATGTGGACTTGGCTTCTTCAAGTACATACGTAGATCATGAGGCATGGTTGATTGACTTAGGTGCATCCTTTCACTTCACTCCCCATAGAGAGTGGTTCTGCGAGTATGAGAAATACGATGGTGGTGATGTCTCGTTAGGGGATGATAGGAAGGATAGAATTGATGGTAGCGGAAAATTAAAGTTAAAGTTGCAAGTTGGAAGGGTTAGAACACTTCCGGGTGTTCTGCATATTCCTGAATTGGCTAGAAATCTGATTTTTGTAATCAAGCTGGATGATGTAGGTGCAAAAACAGTGTTCGAGAAGGATACCTGCAAGATCGATCGAGTAGCACTGTTATTGATGTAGGGAGTTTGAATTTGAACTCTGTACAAGTTTCAAGGTAGCACTGTTGTTGATAGGTGCAATAATTCTGTGGTTCCTTAAAATGGAGCAGAAAATCTAGTGGTCTCTAGAGAGAAGACCATGCTGTGGCATCAAAGGTCTGGAAATATTGGAGAGAAGGGCCTTTGAATACTTCATGGTAAAGGTATGGTAGAAGGTATGAGTAATAGCTCTTTGGATTTTGATTTCTGTGAAAATTGTGTATATGGGACGCAGAATTGGGTAAGTATCCCCTCTAGTGGTAAGAGGGCGAAACAGATATTAGAGCTTGTGCACAGTGATGTGTTTGGACCTGTGAAGGTTCCATCACTGGGTAAGTTTGTGTACTATGTATCATTTATAGATGACTTATCAAGGAATACATGGATATATTTCCTGAAGAAGAAATTTGAAGTCTTTGATAGGTTTAAAGAATTTAGGGCTCTGGTGGAAAACTAGACAAAGAAGAAGATAAAGGTGTTGAGGACAAATAACAATGGAGAGTTTTACAGTAAGGAATTTGAAGAATTCTGTAAGAAGTGTGGTATAGCATGACAGAAGACTACTCCATACACACCTGAAAAAAATGGAGTTGTAGAAAGAATGAGGAAGACGTTGATGGAAAGGGCAATAAGCATGCTCAGTGGTGCCAGGTTAGGACATGAATTTTGGGCAGAGGCAGTGGAGACAACATGTTACTTGGTCAACAAATCACCTTCATCAACATTGGAGGATAAGACTCCTCAAGAGGTATGGACTGGTAAGAAACCCTCTCTTTCACATCTGAGGGTATTTGGATGTGATGCATATGTACATGTTCCAAAGGAGAAAAGAACAAAGTTGGATAGTAAATCTGAAAAGTGGATCTTTATTGGGTATAAGGATGGTTTACAGGGTTATAAGCATTGGAACCTAGTAACAAGGAAGGTTGTGTACAACCGAGATGTGGTGTTCAGAGAGGTGAAAGATGTTATTAAACAGGAAGTTCCATCAAAGGAACCTGAGAAGATAGAGTTTTAGCTAAAGGAGGAAGAACTAGACTCTACAGCAGAAGAGGAATCAGAAGATGAAGAGCCACAAATTCTTGTTGTGAGAAGATCAATTTGAGAAAGAAGGCAGCCAGAAAGGTATAGTCCATCTTCTTTCTGTTCAAATTTTTCTTTATCTATTATTGATGATGATCCTAGAACTGTGAAGGAAGCAATATATTCAGAGGATGGAAAACTCTGGAAAGAGGCCATGGTTGATGAAATGGCATCTTTGCACAAAAATGAGGCATGGGATCTGGTGGAGTTGCCAGCTGGAAGGAAACCCATTGGCAGCAAATGGGTGTTCAAGAAGAAGAAAAATGCAGAAGGAAAGGTGGAGAAATATAAAGCTCGTTTGGTAGCAAAAGGTTATTCCCAGGTGCTGGGAATTGATTTTGATGATATTTTTTCTCTTGTTGTCAAGGTAGCTTCTATTAGATTAATTTTATCTGTTGTTGCTGCTTTTGATTTTGAGGTAGAATAGATGGATGTAAAGACAACATTTCTTCACGGGGATCTGGAAGAGGAGATCTACATCAAGAAACCTGAAGACTTTGTGGTGAAGGGTAAGAAAGAACTGGTATGCAACTTAAAGATGTATTTGTGTGGGCTAAAACAGTCACCAAGGATGTGGTATAAAAAATTTGATACATTTATACGGGGACTTGGCTTCACCAGAAGCAAAGTAGATCACTATGTGTATTTTAAATTAATTGGTGACCATGTTATTTATCTGGTCTTGTATGTGGATGATATGTTGCTGGTTGGAAATGACAAAGCAATTATCTAAGATTTGAAGACCCAACTGTCCTCCAAATTCAACATGAAAGATCTTGGTGTTGCAAACTATATTTTGGGCATGGAAATTAAGAGAGATCGAGCAAAGAGGAAGCTTTGGTTAAACCAGAGGAACTATGTCAAGACAATATTATAGAGATTTAATATGAAAGATAGTAAACTAGTGAAGGTTCCTATTCCTATAGGTGTAAAGTTATTTGTTGAACAATGTATAAAGACACAAGAAGAGGAAGAGGACATGTCTCCTGTTCCATATGCAAGTGCAGTTGATAGCCTGATGTATGCAATGGTCTGTACTAGACTAGGCATTGCACATGCAGTGGGATTATTGAGTAGGTTTATGTCAAAACCAGGGAAGGAGCACTAGACAACAATGAAGTGGGTTTTCAAGTATTTCTGTGGCACTAGTGATTATGGTTTGTGCTACCAAGGAAGACCAGAATTGGACAAAGTGTTGGATATTCATGGCTTTGTTGATGCATACTGGGCTGGAGATCTAGATTAGAGAAGATCTACAAGTGGGTATGTGTTTAACCTATTTGGTGGTGCAGTCAGTTGGATGAGTAAGAAACAATCTGTATTGGCACTATCAGCTACAAGGGCAGAATACATGGCAGCCAGTCATGCAAGCAAGAAGGCAGTTTGGTTGCAGAGATTGTGTTAAAGTATGGGGTTAGTACAGGGACCTATAAGGATAGACCATGACAACCAAAGTGCAATTTTCTTGGCAAAGAACCCCGCTTACTATTCAAAGACAAAGCATATTAATGTTCAGTATCACTTTGTGAGGGATATGATAGAAGACAAAAAGGTGTTGCTGGTAAAGGTGGACACTTTGAAGAATACTGTAGATGCATTAACAAAATCTGTGAGCTCTGGGAAGTTCTCTTGGTGTAGAGAAACAATGGTTGTTTTCAGGGCTAGATGAATGACTAAGCTATCCTGTGCCCCCTGTGGAAAGAAAACAACAAGTGGGAGAATGTTGGGTTGTGTTATATTCTTTCCACGACTAGCCGACCTAGTTAACCGGGGGGTTAGAAGGGGGCAGTTAGCCCCCCTCTACGGGGTTCGAGGCAGCGCCCCGAGGAAATTTATTTTGGACCCTATATTAGCTTGGGTGGACCTACCTATGGTTTTGTGCATGGTTTTTGTACATGGTTTTGTACGCAATGGTTTTCAGTCCATGGTATTGGATGCTTCGGCATGTATAAATATGTATTGTAACATTGAAAGGAATATAATGAAAAATCAAGCTGGTAGTCCCGGTTTTGGGATCCAGGGGAAAATATTTGTATATATGTGTTTTATGTGTTATGCTCCCACATTGTTTATTTTATGTGTTTTAGAATTCGTATGCAGGTAATTTCTAAATGGGGTTAAAAACTACAGTGTATCAAAGTGACTGGCTCGTTCAGATTGTTGTTGAAGGGAAACATCAAATAAGGCTTCAATGATTTCTTCATCATCCATACATTCGATATCATCAATACTTTCAAGATATGTAATTAAACCTTCACTATGATCACAACAACTTTGTATAGAAGGATACAACTTCACATAATGGTTGGAGAATACATTATGGAAATATTTTAGAGAACATAAGCTTCCTTCTGGTAACCCTTCATACCATACCCTAGCTTTATCTTCAAGGGTAGCCATAAACAAATTCATGAGACAGTCCTCAGGATACTCAACTCTAGATTACATACATGTACATGAAACCTTACTAAATGCAACGTAGCATCATCTTCTTGTCCATTATTAAATATAGGAAGATTTGCAAACCAGTCAACATGAGGCATAGGATTTGGAAATCTAGGGATCCGAGATCGATCCATAGGAGCATACCAGGGATTTATTCTTGCAGTAGAACTCATCTTGACAACAATGAAGTCACCAAGAAGGTTTGCAAACTACTAGTTCTTGAAAAGTGGAGTCGCCATGCAGTGTTTATTTTCTGGATCTTTCAGTCAATGGAGTCGCCAGGTGAATGATTTCAACCTTCGTGTGCCTGATCACTGTGCACCATCAACAATAAGATCTAAACTTTTTCATTCATCCAAGGAAAATGAATCTTTCGTTCCCCCGAAAGGGCGCTAGTATGTTATCACTCCTTCGGATCTCCAAGGCTGAGGAAGAGTCCATATGAGGTAACCACAGACCAATATTTTAGCTTAGTAGCCAGCCCTACCAAGACGAAGAGGGCTCTCTCCAAAGGATCATAGCCAAGAGGGCTATATGGACTAGGGTTTTAGGCTAGGTATGATGTGCAAAGGTTGTTTGATTTGATTTGGTGGGGTTGTTGGAAGAGGATTAGGTTAAAGAGACTAGGTCAGGGAAAATAAGGGTATGATTGTAGACATCTGATGGAGCAAGGTAGGTAGAGACTCAAACACTTTAAGGATATGAAGTGAGATGGATAAGACTGGTGAGGTGCTAGAAAGAGCAAGACAAGCATGTATTCTTTCCAAACTGAAGAAATTGGACAAATTTTGAATATTTCCCCAAAACAGAGCATATAAGATGTATTCTGATCATCAACTTGAAAATCAACATATCATAGAAGTGAAATGAAATATGGGAGTACAAAACATTCAAACATATGCAAAATAAGAAGAAACTATGTCAAAATTCCATACCACAACTATTCCACCAAAATAGCTGCAACTCATTCATTAAATTCTTCCAAATACTGATTACACTAGTGTCTCTAATCAATAGCCAAACATCCAACTGAGTCAAATCTATAAAATGACTAAGAAAATACATAATATAGTCCTTAAACTGACTCATCCTAGCCTCGGGGGTCAGATCCATGAGAGGAGAAGCAGTTGCAAAAAAGGCTGAATTGATAGCTAATGTAGGGTGGTCAAAGTGACTCATCCCTAACTTAAGCAAATTGATTCATTACATGCCATGTAGGCCATTTAACTAATGTATTTACCATAGATAACAGTTAAAAACATAATAATTACATCATATTGATTAATTACATGAGTAAAACACCAATTTCCCAAAGGTGAAAGTCAATTTGGAGAGAAACAGTGAAAATTGGAGAAGACTGCCAAACGCGCCCTTCCTTTGTCGAACACACCCTCTAAGTTTAGGATTGATTTTGGGTGCCTTCCCGGTGTCCAAATTTTCTCAAAGATGGATTGTTGGAAAGTCCTTAAAGTCTAATTTCTAAAAATGTCTTCATTTTTCAAATTGGAGCTAATTTGCCTTGTCAAAAACTCAATATCCAAAGACTGGTAAACGTGCAACGCCCAAGCCAGAAGTGAGGCAGAAAGGCAGTGTTTTGCTGGTTTTTGACCTTTTTGACTGATCTTTTTGTCTCTAAATGCCTATAAAATTCACAGTGTGCATGTAATCATCACTATGAATCCAATTATGTTGACCTTTTTCTCATTAGATGCCACAAAAAAGAGCGCAACACCCTAGGTGTTGTGCTTTTGACAGGCAACTTGTCAAACACACCCTCTCTGTGTCAAACATGCCCTTCATCTTACAGGCTGATTTTGATTGCCTTCCCGGACCCCAAATTGAGCTCATTATAGCTCATTATAAATATCTTTCTGTCTAGTTAGCATTTGACTCATCAGGAAAGTCATTTGGACACTCCAGCTAGGAGAAAAAGTGATTTTCCCAAGGTCGCTCCAGAAGTGCAACAACTCTCTTGTAGAAAATGTATTTTTGAAATTTCTCCAAACCCATGACACCTGTTTAAAAGTGGAAGGATGTTTTTCATCTTTGGCGTATGGTGGAAAAACACCTCTCTCACTTTTTTCAAATGCATCTCTGTTTGGTCAGAAACATAGTTTGAAGAAAAACTAGCCGTATGTGTGGCAATTGATTTGTCCCTTAGAATGACTTCTTGGAAAATGATGGAGACATGATGTTTATGAGTTGGAATAGCCTTATAATTTCTGAAATGACCTCCCTTATTCCTCCTCTGCTTAGATGTCTATGATTCCATAGCAAACCCTAGCTCAATGGGGGCGGAAATTAGGGTTTAGTGTAGGCAAAACACGAGATTTGGGAATTTTATAGGAATTAAGGGAAATAATGGGGATAGGGGGCTTCTAAATTCTTAGGAAAAATTTGGGAGATAGGGAGGGATGTTAGGAAGTAAGGGAAACTAGAATTTCAAGGATTGAGTGAGGGGAAGGGGCCTAAAAGGGAAACATTACAGGCCTAGTCTAGAAAAGTGTCAAAAGCGTAGAAATACGCTAGGGTTTGTAGAAAAATGATGATTTTGAGGGATAGGAGTGATAGGAAGCGTTTAGGAAGGTATATTAAGGATAGCGGAAGGCGTAAGAGCACCATGATACAAGTTTTGTTGATGATTTAACCATGGAGGTCATGAAACCAAGAAAAATGCCCTCAAAACCCTAGGAGAGAGAAATGAGAGGAATGCACATGGGAAAAGGTTAAGGGAGGTAGATGGAATGTAGGTGAGTGAGGTTATTTTAATAAGGCTACCATCAGTGAGTAAATTTTTATATGATGACCTAGGTGGAATGATAAAAATTTCAACATGGGACACTAATATGATGTAAAAGGGGAATTTTGATCACTGATGGCAGTGTGCAAATACTAACTCTAACAGATGTTAATCATTATCATCATCATCATAATTAATAACAATGTATTAAAGGTAGATGTAATAAATATAAAAATATCATCATCACACTAAAGAAGATCATATGCATCTTTCATTAGAGTCATCTTAGTCATAGTAATTCCTCTCTGTAATCCTAGTAAACACTTGGCTTAAAATAAGAGTTACATAAGATTAAATTATTTTATGCTTGTTATGATGTCAAGATAGATATCATATTATAAGCTTTACTAACAAAAAAATAAAATTGCATCTTCCTTGACAATCTTATGCATCTCCTATCTACCTCATTAAGTTGACCTTAACCCAAGAATAAGTTAAAGAGATCTTATGGGAAACATTACTCGGTGCAAGAATTGATATGAAAGTAATATTCTTATCTAGCTAACTTCAAAACACATCTAGATATAAATAAATTTGATTGGTGTCCACCCAAATATGATTACGCTAAAAATGGTCTTGCGAATCATGTTTTGACAAAATATGTAACATGAGATTCAAATAGAAATTTTAATGATACAATGGCCAAAGGAAAATTACGACGATTTTTCCTATTTTCATGAACTCTATGTTACCCACCAATATGTCTGGGGAACACTAGGAAAACAATTATTTTCTCCTATGTCGTAGTTTGCCAGACAATAGCCCTACCATGATCTCTCTCTCTCTCTCTCTCTCTCTCTCTCTCTCTCTCTCTCTCTCTCTATATATATATATATATATATATATATATATATATATATATATATAATATATATACATACATATATATATATATACATACATATATACATACATACATACAGACATACATATACATATACATACATACATACATACATAGATATACATATACATACATATACATACATATATATATATATATATATATATATATATATATATATATATATATATATATATATATATATATATATATATATATATATATATATATATATATATATATAGCCTTAGATGCCTCTCCTATGCTTTCCGATCAATGCATTCATTCATCTAGCTTGATTGTGCAATGATTGTGTGTCATCTACTATGAGGTAAATTAACCATTTTTGTATTCAGATGATTTCATTTAATTCTGAAGGCATTCTAGTATGGATGATAAATCACTGTGTTTTGTACACTTGTTCCCTTTCTTTACCTTCATGGATATCACTTGCCTCGACTCCAATGTGACCTTCCTTAAGTCTTTTCTTTCACTTCGTAGAAAGGGCACAAATAGGAGGTTTAGGTGACAATGGTATCTCCTGTTATCCATGCTTAAAACTTGCCATCATTTCCCCTTTAATCCATTATTTCATCTTTTGATTGGTCATTGTCAATCCCTTGTGCTAGTTCATCATGACCTTATCCTATGAGAATGGGTTGTATATACCTGAGGTTAATGCAGCTATAAGAAAAAAAGAGTATGAATAAAATTTCAAAATGGAAAAGAATATCAAGGATAGAAAGAAAGAAAAGTCCAAATCATAACTTGAAGGCTAACTCCTCTTATATAGCCACTCATCCTGAAGAGTATCTATGCATATCACACTTATCAAAGTAAAAGTAACTCTCTAGGAACATCTTGGCCCTGAGGAACTGATAAAATTCTCATCACTAAAGGGGGTTATCTCATTATTGCATGATAATGAATGAAACTAGTTAAATAAGTTATGTAAAGAAAATAAAACAAAATTATTGGGGCTTGGAAAAATGAATGTAAGGAAGGTAACTTAGGCAAGATAATTTCTCACTCTACAAGGGTTCTTATGGACATTGGTTTGATATAACCTAGCAAAAAACTATGAATCCATTCTTGAAGCACACCCTAATCCATAACACCCATCACATATACCTATTTTTTTAAAGGTTCAACCTAGGATCTATTTCTCCCCTTAGCGTTGGAAGAACTTGATAGGGCCATGTAATAATCCTCTCATACCTAAGTGTGGTAACTTGTGTACAAACCACAAGATAGGAAGACATTTGAAGATGATTCTTATGTGAGGTACTTTCATTCCTTTAAAATTGAATATGGTCCACTCTAATACTCTTATGTTTCATGTAGGCGTGATGTTGATCTCACTTGATTTTTTAAGTATGTGTAGATATCTGCTCCCAAGTATAGTAATATCCCATAAGGAATGTATGATGCTTCTCTAGCACTTTATAAATGACATCCAACTCCTTTGATGATGCCACAATACACTTTGATAAAGGATGTTGACCTTGGGATGACTTGACACAATTTATCCCACCCTCTCCTACTTCGAAGACCTTTGACACTCTCTATTGGAGCCAAGATTTTATTGTTGACAATTGTTTAAGTTAATCTAACTTTAACAAACTAGCTCCTAGAAATATAGTTATCACAACAAGATAGTGAGACCGTGTGCTCAAAATTTACAACTAAAAAGTTTGTTTTTTCTCGTGTTTTGTGCCTTTTTCTTTTGTATTTTAAGATACAAAAATAGACAAAATAAATCTTACATCAGTAAGTAAAATAAAAATATATATCTATGAAAAATGCATTATTTACAGTTGAAACATGATTAACAAGCAAAAAACGAACTGAAATATAATTCAGATTTAGATGGAGTGAGATAGTTATAATTTGGGCTAAGAGGCCCTATATTTTGTAGAGCATAAGTTGTGATATATGACAAAGCATAAAGTGAAAATTGCTGAAAAATAAATAATAAAACAAAGATATGAAAAACAATAAATATTTACTAAATAATGGTTGATTTTATTAATGATAAAGAGTACAACCAAATCCTGGAAGGCAAGCTTCTACGAAATCTTATGACCAATCTTATCACAAACTACTGCAATGCAAAACTAATCATATACAATAGCTTGGGGACAAGCCAGAATGACAACAAATTAAAATCCTTCATATAGGTGTGAATGTGGGCAGCTCTTTTTTTTTCTGCAAAATGGATAGTTGTTTTCACTGGAAAAAATAACCATGCCTTCTAACAACAAAAAATAAATAAAAAATACTCAAGATAACTAAATATTTCCTGGGAAATATTGATGGAGTCACATATCCTGTTGCCCCTTGTTGAAATAAGAATAATGTCACCATCATGATTAGCCTCTAACTTGTAAGAAATTAAAATAAGAGGAGAAATGACAACCATAAACTTTATAGCATACCTCTCTTCATAGTTTTCTCTCTCTGCCTTCATAGATCCTTCCTCATTTTAAAGGGCTCCAAATCATTTTGGGAAGCTCCCATGTTATAAAGGTCATGTTTTAGTTTTATTTCTAATCTAATTGATTAAAAAATAGGAGGGATGTTCTAAAGGAAATGGTTATTAAAAATAATTCATGAAAATTCTTTTTCAATTCAAGGTTTTGACTCTAGTAGGTGGGGGCCCTTTCCTTATTCTAATGAGTTTTATAATCTTTGCCTTCATACATATATAAATGAGAGATTGCATAGTCACATTGATTCACATCATATAACTCCCAGCCAAAATTAATAATAATAAACCACATTATATAAAAGAGCATAATCACACCATATATAGTCAAAACATGTGCCACATAACCAAAACCATGTCCACATCATATTATCACCAATCAAACCAAACAATTGTGGCTCCCATTCCATCCTTCTCTCTCCATTTTAATAATTCATGGCTATTAGATGTGCCATATTATAATAAACCGAAATGTTGTATATAAATAGAGCTTCAAATCATGAACTTTCTTTTTAAACAAAGCCCATACCGAAAAATGAATAATCATAAATATCTACATATAAGTGTATGTGTAAAATATTTGATAAAAAACTGAAGCAACATCATCATCATCATGAATCAATTTATCATAAATAAAACTAGAATATTATTGAAAACCATAAAAAAAACACATCACAAACCCCATAAACTAATGTCCCTGCCTATGAGATGGAGTAGATTCTTCTTGTTGTTCTTCTTGTGGGGGATGAGATGTAACTAAATGTGATGAGAGATGTGATGAGTCAAAGAGTGTGATCCATGATTTATGGCTTTGGTCACTGACAATAGGTTATGGGATGATTGCTTGTTTGGATGACTAATCAATAGGACCAACGAGAACAGTAGGTTGCTTGGAGGCATGATGAGAAGAGGGAGGGTGTTGATTGTGTTAGTCTCAGTTAGTTCAGCCTGTCACCAGTGATCAAATATGCTCTTACAAGGTGTTGTTAGGGTGTCAAGTCAAATTTTTGTCATTTCAGTGAGTCTTCAAATAAAAATTTGGTCACTGGTTGTTGTGTCTAGGTCACTGCTACTCCCTTCACTTACTCATGGTCTTCATCACTCATCATGGTCATTGTCTTCTTCAAGGTACCATATCTTCATTTAAGTGTCTTGGGTCATGAAATGGTTAAATTCCTCATTTTAGGTCATGGTCTAGGGTTTCACTCCACGTGTCATCATGATACCATATGTCAAAACAAAAACATGTTTTTGTTTTGCCATGTTCTTCACTCCACCTACCCATCATTTCATTTTTCACTCATCCCTCACTGTTTTTCCCCTTTCCTATCATCTAGGGTTTCAAAAATGAAATGAGATTACTTCACCAAACCATCACCAAGACACATCAGCACAACCTATGGAAGTAAGGTTATCTAGCAAATCAGTGGAGAAAACTCAGCTACCTAAGCTGAGGTGACTAAAGTGTATAAGAGAGGACAAAGGCTTATGTTTTCTTCTCATGGAGAGAAAGGGGCCAAGCCTTCTTCATCGATAAAGCAGGGATCGACAAAAAAGAGAAATACACAGTTGAGCATGAGTTTGAGATGGGTGATTCAGAGGCTAAGGATAAGACTTCAAGCATTTGACGAACAATCTGAGAGAAGGACTATAAAATCAAGGAGCTAACAATCAATATGGAAATAGCAAAATATGTCATATCATTCCTTGAACAGTAGAATAGTCAACTCAAAGCAAAGGAGTTGATCTTGGAAAATGAAAAAGCCAAGTTATTGCAATAGGTTGGCAAAGGCAAGGAGATCATAGAATCAATCGAGCCTAAAGGATGAAAAGGTAAAGGAAAGACGAAAAGGCCAAGAACAAGGGGCCTAAAGAAGGCATTACAAGAAGAGCGACAACACATTCTGTTGAATGAAGACCTTGACCTAGAGGATAGGATTTCCCTTAAGGTCCATAAAGACAAGGAATATTGGCTCAATAAGGGTAAATGAACACTTGGAGAAGCTCCTTGAGAAGGAAAACATGGATAATCAGTTGCTCAAACACATGGTGCACCACAACCAAGCTCAAAACATGATTGCCAATGTCAAAGTAAAGCAACTTGAAAATAAGCTCAAGGAGGCCAAAAAAGACCAAAGGGATGAGGGAAAATTGGAGATGCTTGTTGAAGAATCTATGAAGCTTTAGAAAACATGTTTTTACACCTTCCATCCAATTTTGAGCAAATTCTGAGCACATTAAGTTTTTTGAGAAATTTTGGTCTAAATCCAGAAATTCAGTTGCTCCAAAAGTGCAGTGCCTTGGCGCTACGATTTTTCCTCGAGCCTCCATTTGAGGAAAGGTATACATTCTTGGAAAGCTCTTGCAATCCTCTTAAAACCCATTTTCTCAGATTTTGCAGAGGTGGCTTAGTTTTGGACAAAAAGGAAAAAAAGTGGCAAAAAATAGCATTCTGGACCATCTTTTGACAGGCGATGCACTTCTGGAGTGACCTTGGGAGAATGGACTTTTGAAGGCTTTCCCATGGTCCAAATTCAAAAATTAAAATTGTTCTGGAAACTATACGTGAAGGGATAGTTTACCATTCTCTCAATTTTTCATTTTGACCCCTAGAAGGCACCTAAATATCAGCTCAAATTCAGCACTGCACTTTTGCACTTTTCTGTGTTTCAAATTGGAAAATTTCACTGTGTAAAATTTCGAGTTTCTAGTTTGACTCAGTCAGAGTCAAGATTCTCTATGTAATGGAACTATTTTTGAGGCTAGGTGATTGAGGCATGAATAAATGTACATCATAGGTTGTTTTTGATGTTTATTAGGCCTCATAAAAGAAGCAAACTCCTAAACAAACTCTCCATGAAGTGTTTGAGTTTCACCTTTTCATTCTCACCTGTTGGTTGAGAGAATCCTAGCATCAATTCTTCCACCAAGGAACGACTCCTGAAGGTGGGAAAGTGGTCTAGGAGAGTATATATGTATCATTTCTCCTCAGGAAAAGAGGGTTGAACTTTTTGTGAAGGAAGCTTGCATGTAATCATCTTCTCAGCTAATACAGAGACAAGTTGCAGCTATTTTCAAGGAACTCTAGCCCAGTGAGTTCATGGTGCTTGTACTTCATTATTTTTGTTTTCTAATGGTCTAAACATCTTTATCTACATTATATTTCTTCTTTCAATGAATGCCTTACAATAAAATACATAAAATTATTGTTTTTCAAGCTTCGTTATCTGGTTTTCATAGTTATGTGTATGTCTTTCTAAGCTAATGATTATTTATGCTCATTAGTTTCTTCCACACTATATCCTCTATACTACACTAACAATACTGAAAATACACCGTGGCTTCTGATATCTAGCTCCTTATCATATGTGCTCCTGCACTCCTACAACCTAGACCTATTTGTAGCTCCAAACCCTAAGTTTAGCAAACCCAAAAAAATTAAAATTTCACAAACAAACAAACAAATACACATATCTAGCCTAAAATTCATTTGCATCACTGATAATAGACTTAGAGAGATCCCTCTCATGCTTAGTAGGGCTAGCTACTGAGCTGAAGCGGTTTGAGGTTACCCTTCTCGATTTCCTTTTCAGCCTAGGAGATTGTAAGGACTAACAGACTAGAAGGAGAAAAAGTTTGTGGTGCTGCATGAGGGGAATGGATATGTGTGAAGCAACATATTGCAAACGAGAGAAATGTGCCTAAGGAGGAGGAGGAAAAAAGACTATGGGATAATCATTGTTATTTGGGACAACAAGTGGAGTAGAAGCATGTGGATGGAGAGGAATACTGATACTAGGTTGTTGTGGTTGAGGCTCTAGTTGACCAAATAGATTGACCACATAAACTTAGAGCAGTTGGTTTAATTGATGAGAATCAACATCAAAATGAATTGAGATCCCTTGTCTCCTGTCTCTTCTCACACCCAAATGTTGATCTCTATTTTTCATTCCCCTTCCTCTGTTCCTATTGAAAAAACTTATACTGAAACCAATTCACAAAAATACTTGCAAGAAATGAAAGATATAAAGAGAATCGTTAAAAAATGAACATAATTTTGAGTTTCCAACATCATAATAGGAAATAAAATTTAGCAGGGATATAACACTAATACATATATTAACAACCTAGTGTAGCTTTAAAAAAATGACAAGGATTGACTTAAACCATGATGGTAAAATATAGGTCTCATATCAAACATAGATATATTCAAAAAACATTTATAAAGAAATAAAAATGGTTGATAAATAAACTTCATTGTTTGAACGGAACGTATAAGGCAATAGAGATGAATATAGTATTTCGAGACCAATCATGAACATGACTAGTGAAAAAATGTATCAGATGAATATAACCATGATGAGGAAGCAACCCAAAATAATCAATTGTTGTCAAACATGAGCCCATAGAGGAATTTGACAAGGGATGATTTTGAAGATTGATAAGAAAGAGACAATGAATATAGGGTTTGGATGAACAAGTCGAAGGATAAATGTATATAAAATACTTTTTGCAGAGAGTGAAATGAAACATTTGACCATGATTACAACGGTGAATGAGAAAGTATAAAATTCAAATAGGGACCTAATGTATTCATTATTAGAAAATGATCGAAGTAAACCATATAACTTATAACCACTTCCCCCAATATAGGTCAGACAACTAATACAACATAATGGTGGTTTTAATGTGATCGTTTTTATATAATGGAGTGAGGGAAGTATGACTCTTGTGCATGACCTTCACAATTGTTTTTTTACCAAGGCCTTATGGCCTCAAGGAATCCCACGAGCGGTATTAGAAAACAATGATGCATTGAGTTATGGTTTTAATGTATCTTGTCTAAACATAATAACACATTGATTAAGTGACATGTAAACAACAATAACGAATCAATACCCTAAATAACACTATAAGGTTTAACAAAACTTATGTTTTATGACCAAAATTAATGGCGAGTGACTAAAAACATAACAATAAAAAGTGTGGAGGTCGGCCCTTTTAACATGTTGAGAAAGAGACGTGACACGAATATTGAGCCATGCTAGATATGTCTTGGAAACAACTCAGTTCCTGGTGTTAAATGCTTGAGGTTTTCCTCGAGGTCATCACATATTTGTGCAAAGGGTAGCTGACCCAAATTGTAACAAATAGAATTTGAACCAGATACAGAATTTGGAAAAAGAACTATGCTTTATTGACAAGCTGTGGTCTTTCTCTTAACAAGCATAAGACATTCACACCATAACCTAGGCTGAAAACAAATGTATCAATGCAAAAATCGAACAAAAATAGGAATAGGGTATCCAAGGGAGAAAATCTCAGAAAAATTCAATTTCCTTATAATATGAAACTAGTTTGAAGCATACCTGACAAGTGAGAATTCTAAGAAAGAAGAATTCAATTGCAAAACCATGTTTTGTCTCCCATTACCAGGTCCTGGAAGTTGGAAACTTTCTTTTTATCTTGCCAAATTTTGGTTGTAGAGTGGTCAGATTTGCAGATTGAAGGGAATGAAGCCCTCTAAAGCCTCGAGAATTCCAAATAAAAATGATGCATGGCTTGATGTGGCGGGAAATTAGGGCAAGTAAATTCATGAGTAAAGGTCAGATCTACTGCATTAATGAGCTCAAAACCCGATGCCAAGCAATATAGGGCAGTGCATTCAACAAAGAAATGTGGATCAATAAAAGTATGCCAACAAAGGAATGCAACTTAATACAATAGCACGTGAATCATATGTGGAAGATGAATTAGAGTAGAGGTTGTGAGTTGAACCAATAAGACTTTAAAGGGGCAACCATGTAAGTTCCAGATCATCACATAAAACATTACTAGATAAAAAAAAATTCACTGTCACAATGAATACAACAGATAAAATGATGTTCCAAGTATTTCAGAAATTATCGATCATTTAATAACCATGCTTGAAAGAAAAAACTCGAAGACCATTTTCTAGCAATCAATTAGTTATTCTTAGTGTCAAACCAATGTTAAAATCTAAAATCGTTTAAACTTCATACATGGTATCTATATAACATCACTGTGAAGTTTTTACGTGGTGATGCACCCTAAGTTATATAACACATAAATCATATGCATATAATATTAGTGTCCCACACAATGCACTATAACTCCAAAGCATTAAGCCTTATACCTCATGTCGTTACAAATAATTATACATCAACCCTTGACGTAAAGCTTGAGATTACAATGTATACCATAATATTTACCCTTAAAACCCATATATGCATATAAATATTCAGGCTATCGTGATTGTTTATTATCAATTATCTGAGCCACATAATACAATCCTTCAAATTTTATTTCTCATATATGTATCCCTCATAGGTAGCAATGGTGCTCAACTATTGTGACATATGTATAATAAGAATATTTTAATTACACCATGAAACGCTTATTGTAAAGCTTGAAACTATAGTATATACCTTAGAACTCTCAAAACAATATGCAAATTCACGTCATACGAAATATATACAAGTTTGACTGTCACCCTTAAACCATCACGCTAATACGTGTTTGATAAGAAGGGGTCGCAAGAAGCGGGATGTAGAAATCACACCTTAAGGTGGAAGTATCATATTTAAGGTAAGGTGGAACTAAAATAACCCAGTTTAAGGTAAGGATTACATATTTCTAGCTTCCTGTAAAATATCATGTTGTAGAAGGTTACAATATCATCTTATAACTTTCAGAAAAATAACTTGTAGGTCAATGTTCCTTTTTTTTTTTTTTTTTGCATAAATAAAGAAATAGTAATTAGTGATAGAACATAACAATGTCGAAACATATAAAAGGGAAACATAAATGTCTAGAAACAGGAAAAAAAAAAAAAAAAAAATGAGACAAAAAGTGGAACAATAAACCAAAAAAATGTTATATACAAAAAATCTGAGTGAAATGATGATGATTCAAACAGCATCTACCTCCGCAAATGGCTTCAAATGGGAGCCATTAGTGGTGTATGACAGAACATGATCATCCTGATATTTAAGCAAATATGTGTTTGGTCCAATAATAATATAAATATTAAAGGGACCAATCCACAATAATAATATAAATATTAAAGGGACCAATCCACAAATTTTGAAATTTATGATGTTTACTTTTTTCAGCATGAGTTGAGTCACAAAGTGGACCTTTTTGATTAGTAGTGAAATTCACATTATTAAAGGGACCAATCCACAATAATAATATAAATATTAAAGGGACCAATCCACAAATTTTGAAATTTATGATGTTTACTTTTTTCAGCATGAGTTGAGTCACAAAGTGGACCTTTTTGATTAGTAGTGAAATTCACATTCTTAGAATTTTTATCAAAGTACTATTTGAAATTTTTCATTCCACGCTAAAGATATTTTAGGGAATGGTTCCATTGTTATTCAAGAGCCAACAATGTTAAAACCCTCCAAGGAACACTGCTTGAGGTAGGTTCTTCATCATGTACAGTTAATAAAAGTGAAAAGAGTTCTAACTAAGTAGGCAATATAGCTTCTTGTTTGTATACAAGCTGAAAGGGTGAAGCACATGTATTAGATTTGACAGTAGTACAATCTGCCCATAGTGCGAATTTCAACAAAGTATGCCAGATTTGACGCTTGTTGTTGATGAGCTTTTTTAAGATTCTCATGATATTTTTGTTAGTAGACTCGTCTAGGCCATTGCCTTGTGGGTAATAAGTTAATGAAGTGGAACATTTAACATTGTATTGATTACATAATTGAGTAAATAGATCATATGTGAAAGCAGGTCCATTATCTAAAATCAATTCCATGGGCAATCAAAGTGTGAGAAGATATTATTTTCTAAGAATTCAATTACTTGATCACCACGAGAATTTTTTAAAGGAACAACTTCAACCCACCTAGTGAAATAATCAATAGTTCTAAGTATGAAAATGTGTCCAACTGATGAAGGAGGGTTAATAGGTCCAATAAAATATAAACCCCATTTAGCGAAAGGAAATTCAGGAATCACAGGGTACAAAGGCATAACATGAAAATTTTCTCTTCCAGATGTCTGCTGACATTCTTTGCAACTTCTACGTCATTATAGTAGTATGCAAAAACAATAGGCTAGTAAAAACCAAATCTTGAAATTTTGTATGCGGTTGATTTTGTTGCAAAGTGTACACCAATGTGGAAACCTCCTAGTATACAACCATGATAAACTGACAAAAGTTTAACAATATATTGTTCATCAATGCATATCCATAGTAAACCATCATGAGACCTACTCTACAACATAGTATTCAAGATTAGATACTTGGAAAATTCAAGATGCAAACATCTGCATTGAAACTTATTCAAGTATTCACGACATTTTTTATTTTGGATACAAAAAATAAAATATTTGTATCGTGGATTATCAACCACATCAATTAATTTCTCATTGACTAATAAGGCAAAAGAAGAATCATCATCATCATTTGAATTACGTGGCTCTAGATGTTGAGCTAGATCTAATGCCAAGTCATATCCCTTTATAGTTTTTGAAGCAGTAATTGTAAAGTCATGTTCTTGTGTCTTGGAAATCCAATGTGCAAGTTTTCTTAAAGGAAAATCCTGAGATAAGAGAAACATAATGGTAGGTAAAAGGACTTTTACTTCTGTGTTCTTACCAAGAATATAGTTCTTGAATTTCTCAATCACTTTCACTAGGGAAAAATCATGATTTTCAATCAAATTGTAATTAAAATCTTCATTTGATAAACTCTAACTCAAGAAAGTGATCAAATGTCCTTTCCCTTGATCATCTTTCTACATGAGAATGCTTGAAATAACCTCTTTGGTTGTGTTAGTGTAGATAATGAAATCTTTAGCAAAACTAGTTTAGCCAAAACAAGTGTAGACACAATTGATTGCTTGATGGTAATAAAATATTGTTGAATATAATCATTCCACTTAAATTCATGATCTTACTTTATTATATTATGAAGAGGTTTGATGATTTTAGCAAAATAATTTATAAAATTCCAAGAAAAATTGATCTTACCCATAAGACATTGAATTTCCTTCTTAGAATCTAGGGGTGGAAGATTCTTGATTGTAATGACTCGGTTAGGATCAATACTGATGCCTTCTCCTCAAACAATGTGTCCCAATAGTTTACCAATTTTAACATTGAAAACATATTTCTTGGGATTCAGAGAGATGCTAAATCACCTGCACCAAAGGAGGACTCACTTAAGATGATCAAAGTGGTCGGCACGACACTTATAATAAACGATCATATCATTGAGATAGATCTGGATGATCTTCTTGATGAGATCATCAAAGGCCATCTGCATGTGTTGGCTTAAGGGGGCCTGACCTAGTTTCAAAGTTGTTTGTGCTAACCAAAAAAACCATAATTGCTAGCCCTTTCGGCAACAATATGCATAGCGCAGGCTGCAGTCTCACCCGGAGCATTATTGGGGGATGCTAGAACCAAGTTTCTACATCCAAAGACCATGTGATAAGTAATCTGAATCCCTTGTCGCTTAGATCTGCCTTCACACAGATCTATGGTTTTTTATGGTTTTCTATTGCAACTCTAAGAAAATGGCTCTTGGACCTTTGTAAAAGTCTGCAATCAAACTTTACAGCCTTAAAAGAAGTAGACTGTCTACTTTCGCACAGTAAATATTAACCCTAGATCTACCTTCGCACAAATCTATCCAATTCAACAAAAGTCTTCATAGTTTTAACCATTGCCTTCGTAAAAATTGATTATTACTTAGTTCATGCATAGATATTAAAGATTCAATAGATTTGCGCAACAACAATACTTCATTCCAAAAAAAACAGATTACTAAGCCATAATGCATAACTTGAACAAAAATAAGAATAAAACACAGAGTCAAGATATTTGTTCCAAAATCAATCTTTATTAGATTTCAGCATTGTTACACAACATTTTTTCACTGTCCCTATACTCCCTGTCACTCGATCCTAGAGGACCTCTACAGTGAACCCTACATGCTTTCCTTTCATGAAGAAACTCCCATTGTCTCCTTATTCATGAGCAGAACAATTCCTTTTTGCACCATTTCCCCAAAATCTTCTGTTTTTCCTAGTTTACAAGATCGGTGCTAATGACCCTTGTCCTCCTCGTGCCAATATGCAGGGATGAACACTGTCCCTAGCACCGACCAAAGTGACTGAGCTTTGTTCTAGTCGCACCGAGCCTCATGGAAAGTTTTTTAAATAAGGAGTTGAAGCTTCCAGCTCTAGAAGCTTCGTAATGGAAGTCTGATAAATGGTTTGACCGGATGGAGTCGAGGATGTCAGTTTGGGCTCCTTTCCCCTATAAGAATGGAACTACCTCAAGAGATAAGACCTTCTCCCATGAGAAGAGGAACCATCTCTCATCCATTCATGATATATAAACCTTCATTTTTCCCAATTACAAGCTAGTGTTAATGTTGGTGTGCTAGTGCTAATTACATTTGGAGTAAAAAACAAGCTATTCATAGTTGTAGATCTCTATTTATGTGAGGGAGAAGTGTGAATTTGGTTTAGTGTGAAGCCTAAAGGGAAGATCCTTAAAATTATTAGTGTTGAGGCCATCATGGAATATCAATGGAGGTGTGTGGGAACCTGGTATTTGTCAGAGGAGAACAACAACGTCAAGACAATGGTTGTAATCTCTTCTTGATTTAATATATATGCAATTATCGATTGACTTCCTACATAATGTGTCATGTCACATGTTTATGATGTTTCTTGAGTTGTTAAGTAGGTTGAATTACAATTTGTCTATTATCATGGTTGTTGTTTGTTGTTGTTTACTTGTTTCAGCTGTTTGAAGAAAGAAACGAGAGACAGCTGGAGTGAGCAAGCGAGGTCATCATCAAACATGATAAGCATACCATAGGAATTATTAGTTTGAAAGAGATTCTCTTTTCGTGTTTTTCATTTGCTTGAAGAGCTAATTGTCTTGAAAAATTTTCCATTGAAGTGTTTTATGAGAAAATTCATTTCATCATTTCATGAAAAGTATAAAATTCTAGTTTGCTGCATCAATATGTTATGGTAGTTAGCATAATTGAAGACTAGGATTGCATTGGCATTTGAAAAGAAAAAGAACTCTCTTTGCTTTTGAAAGGACTGTTAGGAATGTATTTGTCAGGAAATTAGCAATTAGAATGTATTTTTCATTAGCTTATTCTCTCAAAAAGTGAAGTAGAGAAAAATAATTTTGCTTTCTGTTGCTTGGTTGTTTGAACTTGATTGTGTGTTTTCTACCCTCTCTAGTGTAGACAATTCATCAAATTGAAAGGGTCTTGCCTCATTTAGTTGCATTTAGGGTTTTCGAGTCACATCACTAAGGATTGAAAAACTGAGACATAACTCAAGATAAACTTTAAAATGACTCAATTAACCTAAGGCGACTTTGAATTCTAACGATCACATCTAGAAGGTCTAGGCTAGAGACATGTTCTGACATCTTTAAACCTAGCAACTGTTATTAGCTTTGGTAGTAGACAATGCTAGTACAGATTTGTGCTCCCCATACCATCGAGTATATAATGGGAGACCAGTCTAGGATACACTCCTTTATCCATAGGAAGTTGAGTCGGCTACCTTGTAAACATGATACATCGAACACAACATTCGGGGAGATTACCTGCTCATACTTCTCGGTTCGCCGGGAGGTATTCTGCAGTTCATGGTTGCCTTGTAATCCTTTTACATAGATCATACAGAGTAGTCATTTGATATTTTTGACTCATTAAACTTAAAAGATCATTCGAGCACTTGTCCTTTCAAGCTCGTTTCCAATCGAAACCGATAGAGTCATCTTTATTTCTTTCTCAACTCTTAAAACATGAAAGAGCACCAATCTATTTATGCATCTAAAAAAATTGATTGTGCACGATCTTATAACATCCTATTAGTCTTTCTAGACCAAATCATGAGTTTTCCGTAAAGAACATTTTAAATCCTTGAAGTTTATCTCTCTTTTTCCTGTTAACTAAGAAAAGGTCATTGTGGCTGAACCATCTGGTTCACCTAGTTCCTTTCCTCTCCTCTGTCTGAAACATTGTCTAAGGAGCCTTTTCCTAAATTACTAGACTCACCTGAGGACCAAGGTGTTGAACACAGAATTGTTCTGAGCATTCAAACTTTGTCATCTCGTCCTTCGCCTACTTTAGATATTGGGTCACCTGCTGATTTTGGCCCAGAATCTCTGGACAATCCTTTTCAAACTCTTGAGAGTTCGTCGACCATTGATGGTCATATTGGACTAGTTATCTATCCTCCGAATCCTTTGTTTGACCCTATTGTGATATCACCCAGCATCCGTACAGTCCATACGATCAACCGGGTGTTCCTTTGGAATTAACCCCTCGTACCTCTTCATTTGTTCGCTGTCGTTTATTCCCAGCTATGGAACCTAAAGGCGATGCTCCAGTCACCTCTCCGAATGAGTCAAAAGTTTCTACTCCACAAACTATTGAGGAGGAAGAACATCCTTTTCCTCTTGAAGGTTTCCCCTATACAAGGAGTTTTCCCATCAGTGTGTATAAGGAATATCCACCTAATTATGTCCTTAACACAATTGGTTTCAGGTACACCTAGTGCCTCATCACTTTACCATAACCCTGTTTGGGCATCTGGCACCATGCCTACTATAGGTTTGTTCATTGCGAACTCGACCTCCTTAGTCCCGGTTTAACCCACCGTTTCAAACCCTCTTGTATCGTCCATCCCAATTAACTGTCTGGTTCAACCAGTGGTCTCAAAGAATGTATTTGTCAGCGCTTCAGTCCCTATAGTAAGTGGCCTAGCTGTGCCACCGCCTGGGGGTAAGAATCTGAGTGTTTCTATGGTGTCAGGCGCCACCGATGTGAGTAGCTCATAGGCACACATGGTTGTTATGAACCGGCCTTCTTCTGGAATTATTCAAAACCCTGTTGGTCCTGTTGTGTTGGCTTGTTGGGGCCTGATCCAGGTTCAGAGTTAATTAGCCAAAAAAATCCCTGTACTACTGGCCCTTTCAGCAACAGTCCACAAAGCGCGGACTGAGGTCTCACCTGAAGTAGTATGGGGGGGTGTTGGAACCAGGTTTCTGCACCCTTGAGATGTATGAGGGGTTGATTTGGTCCAACAGAGAGTCTCTTCATGCAGGTTACTTTACACACTTCCCTGGCCCTCGCGCAGCCCTAACCAGGGGTTGTGTTTCTTTCGCGTTGCTGGAATAGCAATCTGCACTATTTCCCTAAGTCACACCCAAGATCTTTACCTCTATTCTTATAACAGTTATTTATCTTCACGTAAACAAATTCCTTGCATTATATTTACTTATTCAGCGCCTTCATATGAGTTTTCACAGTGAATAAACAATAAACTTGTAGTTCATACCCAATAATACGTAAAACAAGAAAAGATACATATAAATATGGTAGAACTTCTCTTTATTAATGCTTCCAATCGTTACAGACTCGACCTGCCCTGTGCACTCAGCTACAGGGGTCTGCGCACTCAGCTGTGGACTACTAGGCCTCTGTGCACTCAGCTGCAGAGCCTTCTCCTACTGTACGACCCAAAGGCACAACTTACACTTTGACTCAATGCTTCAATTCCTTCTATTGGATTCATGTCTCTCTTACACTTAGAGCCTCGCTCTATATATACAATCCCATGGTCTGTGGACACAAGGGTAGATCTTTCAAACTGACATTACATTACAAAACAAAGGGCAGACAACCCTATGACTCTATTATGCCTTCATGCTACGTGCCCACAAACCACAAAGTCTTTACAATGGACTCAGTCAAATCTTGGGCTTTAAGCCCTAAGACATGCCTTGGGGGGATTCCACACCCAATATGCCCCCAACACAAACATCGTGACTCACCCTCCAGTCACTCTATTGGTGTGGATATCTTTGCGTGGAGACCCTCCAACTCTACTCGAATAGCTGCAAGGTCGTCATCACACTGAGTGGCTTCCTACTAAATCTCCTGTACACATTGTTTCGAGATTGCTGTGTCAGAAATTCTTCCCTGGATATGTTCCTGCATCCCTGTATTTTTTTATAGTCCCACGCCTTCTTCTAGCTACTTGGAGTGTGAAGACTGTGCTTCTGTCAACAAGTCAGATAGTCGGGCCACCCATGTATGGCTTCAATCAACTGCCATTCACTTTTCCTGGGAAGGGTTCTCCATTTAGCTTTACCAGCTACACCGTGCCTTCGTCTGTGACCTCCTTAACAACATACGGTCGCAGCCAATGCATTCTGAACTTTTCTAGGAATTTATCAAACTTACTATCATATAGTAACACTAAATCATTTACCTTGAAGGTGCGCAGCTTAATATGGCGATCATGTCAGGCCTTTTCACACTGGTTTTGTACCTGCTAATGAATGCCAGCCAAGAACCATTCCTCTTCAAGTTATTCCAAATGCACGAGCCTCTCTTCCAGGGCTCTGTGGTTCGTAATACCTATAAGCACTGCTATGTGCAAATTAGGCACAATATAGTCCATCGGCATGATATCTTCCACACCATAGACCAACTAGAAAGGTGTCTGTCCCGTCTGTTTCTTACACATTGTTCTATAAGCCCATAGTACTGCAGGTACACGTAGGTCCCAATCACACAACTGCACATTGCAGACTTTGGTCAGCACTGTCTCCAGTACTTTGTTAAATTCTTCTACTGTCCCATTGGCTTGTGGGTGATACAGTGTGCTTTTCTAATGATATACCTAAAACTACTCTATCAGCTGGCTGATTGTTTCATTCATGAAATGTGTACTACGATCACTCATTAGGATCTTCGGACATCCAAATTGTGTCAATACATGTTCAAAAAGAACTTTTGCGGCCGTGGTGGTTGTGCCATCTTTTACCGGTTGCGCTTCTTCCCAACGATTCAGGTACTCTATTGCAGTGATAATGTATTGTGCGCTCGTCTTTCCCTAAGGTTTGATAGGGCCTACAAAGGGGATCACCCACTTTTTTAAGGGTTGCAACATCATTTGAAAGGAATCTCGTCCCTCTGTGATGGCTTACCTGTTCTTTGACATACATCACAGGCCTTGCAGTGTGCTTTTGAATCTTGATGAAGGGTTGGCCACCACAACCCTGTGCAGAGGATCTTCTGCACGGTTGTTGGCCCTGCATAGCGTCCTCCTGCATCACCCCCATGCATGTCCGCCAGGATATGACTTCATTCAAATTTAGGTAAATACCTTCACAATATCTCATCATTGCCCATCTTATATAGGTGCCCTTTGATGACAGAAAAATCTGCTGCGTGCACCACCAGTTCCTTCTTCTGCTGGACGGAGTACTCTTTCAGTGCAGTTCCAGTCGTGAGAAAGTGGCTTATGTCTTCAAAGTGTCCATCCAGTATGCACATAGCAAAGAGCTATGTGTAAGGTAATCCTTCCTCCAAACTAGTAGGTTCCTCTCCTGTCTTAATTCGCGACAAGTGATCCTGTCCCGCGTTCAAGCATCCAGGCTTCACAACGACCTCAAAATCATATTCTTAGAACAATAAGAGCCACCTGCATATTCACCCCCCCAACATAGGCTTATTGACCAAGTATTCAGCACAGAGTGATATGTATACATCTTGAAGTGTTCCCCTAGCAAATGGTGCCGATATTTTTGGAGCTTGTACAACATAGCCAATCCCTCGCGTTCAATTGTGGAATAGTTCTTTTCTCCTTTAAACAATTTGTGACTTGCGAACGCAATGGGGTGATCTAATCCCTCTCCACCCTCCTGTGTTAGTATCGCTCCCAATGCTATACACAATCCGTCAACGTGGACATAAAACTCCTCCCATTTAGGGAAGACCAGGATTGACGTAGAGGTCAATTTTTCTTTTAGTACATCCAGGCTCTTCATGTAGTCATCATTCCAGTAGAACATGACATCCTTTTTCAACAAATTTTCCATCGATGTGGTGATCTAGGCATAGATTTTGATGAACTTCTTGTAATACCCCATATGTCCCAAGGTAACATGCAATTATTTGACACTTCACGGCGCTTCCAAATCAGAATCACTACAATCTCCACGGGGTTTACCATCAGCCCCTATTTGCAAACCACATGTCTCAATAGGTTCCTAAAGGGAATGCAGAATGTGCACTTCTTTAGGTTTAGCGTGATTTGGTGTTGTTGGTAGGTAACCAGCATCAAGCGTAAGCTCGCAACATGGTGCTTAACCCATCCAAAGATAGTCCAATCATCCAGATAAACCTCTAGGAACTTGTGGATATATTCTTTGAATGCTGCAACAACTATGCACGAAAATATGGCCGACATGTTCTTCAACCTAAAAAGCGTAATGGTGTATTGAAAGTAGCCCCATTCAGTCGTGAATGTTGTCTTACTCCTATCTTCCGACACGATTTTGATCTGGTGGTACCCTTAGAATATATCATTGAAAGAATATGCTTCTTGCCCCCCGACTTTTCCACTACTTCATCTGTGAACGGAGTTGGGAATGGGTCATGCACATATGCATCATTCAATTTTCTAAGGTCCACACATATTCTAATCTCGCCCTTTTTCTTATTTTCCTGCACTACCATAGGGCTTACCCAATCAGATTCTTCCATCGGCTCAATGATTCTAGCTGCGAGCATCTTGTCTAGTTCTATGTGGACCTTCTCCTTGTACTTCGGATTCAAATGGTAAGGCCTCTGCTTATTTGGCTTCATGTTGGGCTTTAATGTGATCCGCATCATTCCTAAATCTCTGATGATTCCTTTTAAGTTTGTGATCTTGGTGGGGATCAGGTCCTTTTACTCGCGGGGTAACTCAACGACTTTATCTACCGTCGCGTCATCCCAGTAGTCATTGAGCATTGTGTATTGAGGTTCTACTTCTATACCAATGTTCACCTACTTTTTTTTTAATGACATGGTGATGTTAGGGTATTCAATCAGTGGCCCTTGAACCTCACGATAGCCTTCAGTTTCTAGAATGTTAACTTTCCGCGGATCCTCATTCTCTTCTTCAGTTTTTATGTTATAGCACTCCAGTGTGCAGCTCAGCTCAGTCACCCTTTTAGGCTGAATCAACTCTATCGGATCCTAGGGTATTTTTAAGATGACTTCTTTTACTGCTTGTAGCACGTCATCAACGGTATCCCACCAATGATCCTCAAATGTGAAGGTTAACAGGAACCCTTCGCTCAAGATATCCCATTCACTCGTCCCATGGCAGAGCTCCATCTCAATATACCATTTCATGGGTATAATATCTAGGGTATGATAGAGCAGGTGCACCCACTCAAGTTGTGGCTCTTCCCCATAGACCTTTGTCCACTTGGCAAGGTGCGCACACTGATCATCCCGTCTGTCATACTTGTCTTTTAATCACATCTGAGGCTTTCCAAACTGTATGTGCATCATTCTCCTGCATTCGCGCCAGTCCTTAAAGCTTCCTTGGTACATACCCCATCACCTCACGGGCATAGCGCACAATACCCATTTCAAAGCCTCGAAGTGTTCTTGTTCCAACATTTCTCTCTCAAATCTGTTCAGGAAGGCATCTATCTCACTTAACCCATCATACTTAAGAAGATCCCTTACCTCTGTTAATACGCAGCGCAATGATCTCATCATCATGTTACAGTTCAACGTGGTTACCTCATGTAACCGGTTCTGCCATCACTCTATCTCCTCATCAGAATCCGATCTATAGGAGCTTTCATGCTCCCATGAGATTCGTCCATCCATGGGGGCATTTACCTAGTCTTTCTCTCACGTGGTTATCTTGTAAATGCAATCCAAGTCGTCATCACTTTCATAGTAGTGCATTGGCTCCGTGGAGCATGATCCTTCTACAGGGTCCAAAGGTACAACTATGCGCAGAGACTTTTTCTCAAAAATCATCTTGCACTTCTTTTGTTTTATCACCCCATTCATGTCAGTGGCTCAATCTATCCCTAATAGCACAGGGTAGGGATTGCTGTCATCAACAATCTCTATCACTTCAAAATCTTCTAGCGCGCTCACTCCTTCGATATCTATGGTGATTCCCTGCAATCTTCCCATAGGTAGGATGTTTTTCTGGTTCTCCATTCACAGTTGGATAGGAGACCATTGCAACGTAGGCCTTCCTATATGCTCCCATGTCTTCTTCAGCAGAACATTCAAATCTGATCCTAGGTCCAAAATCACTTGGTCCATCTCATATTCTCCAATTTATGCAGTCAATCTCATCTCTCTTCTCGTCCTCATTGTGCACTTTCCAATGTTCTGGACTATGCGCGATTCTCCTAGATTGGTCCCAACGCATCTATTTATGAGTTCCTTCAGTCCCTTTATAGCCTTGCTGTCATGCAACAACTTGATGCATGTTTCCAGGAACATTGTGTGCATCGATGGGTCCATTTCTGCTTCCTAGCTTCCATGAAGGTTTCCTTAGCGCGCTCTAGATAAAACTCCAGTTCTTTCATCGGAGCCTTGTGAATCCAAGTACTATCTTTAGGTTGCTTGCCTTTGTCATCCTATATTGTAATTCCACTTCAGAGCAAATTTTTCACATTAGGGTCTTCCTCACGCGGCTCAGACCTCATCATTTGCAAGTTCTGAGTTAGATGAGGTTGGAGCGCACCCTTGTAGCGTAGCCTTGCTATTAGTGTAGGACAATCCTTTGTCTCATGATCAAACAATGTACAATATAGGAATGATGGACACGTCAGATTCATACAATTGCGGGCATAATGTCATGGGCCTATGCAATTGTAAAATATCAGCTGTCCGCGACCTCTTCCAGGTCCTCCTCCACCTCGGCCTCGTCCATGCCCCTGAAATCCAGTTCGCGACATCCCTGCATTCTGGTCAAGGAGTCATGCTTCGGCCTGAACTCTACAGGTGGGAGTCCTATCCATCATTAATTCATAGCTTCTATAGGTGTGCTCATCATGTCCCACTGATTTACAGAAATTACAGAAAAATTGTTGCGAATTCTGTGTACTTCTGCAGTAAATGGCAATTGTTTGTAGCATGCTTTCCCCCTATTTAACAAATTGTGCACCATAATGTAGGCGTCACACTAGGTCCTTCTTGTGCCTCTAGTCTCAATGACATTGGTCTTCCTCCCACGAGATAATTCACGAACACTGGGTTGTGGTCCTTGTCATGACCCTGACTTTTACATTTAACACACCATACCTCATTGTGCACCTCTGGGCGACTTGTCCTGTCATGTTTCAGACTCTGCATCTCAAGGCACAAGTTTTTCAACTGCACGTGGATCTGCTGAACTCCTAGGTTGGGATCCTATATCGAGATTTCATGTAGCCTCATCATGATCTCCAAGGCCTCGGCTTGAGTTTTTAGCCTCTGTTGTGACAGTGCGTTCCTTAAATGCGGTGTTAACAATGTTACAAACCATTCGCGACGTTGTCCACCCGTCAAAGTCATATTAGCTTCGCAAATTGTGCACTTCAGTCTTTGATCCAACTCCCAAGGACTCTCGCTTAGTAGTATCATGATCTCCTTGAACCCAATGATCGACTGCACCTCTGACTTTGGCCTATTAAATTCTCTGTTCACTGCAATTTGGATATCTGCAATCCCCCCATTCAGATTGTCATTGGAATGTTTAATGTACCACATCAGCGCGCGATCCTACAGAGTGTTGACCAATGTTGCTTTCTTTATATTTTCATCCATAATTCCCTACACATCCCAAACATCTTTTATCATGAACCAAAAATGGTCCAGATCTTCATTTCCTACGCCCTTGAACACTGGAAATTTTATCGCGCTTGCCATATTGACTCGTGGTGGTGGCGGAGGTGGTATGGGTGAAGATGGGGGTGAAGACGGTGAAACTAGTGGTCATGTGGGTGGGGGTGGTATGCGTGGAATCCTCTGCCTTATCAAATTTATTGCACTTCTTGGTGAGACCTTCATGAGCTCTTCCTCGTCCCCTCGCGGAGGTGAAATCAAGGGGCTAGTTTCTAGTTTTGCACTAGCTCTATTTTTGTAAATTCTCCCACTTTGCGTAGCTCCAAACATAAATGTATTCGCATAACCCTTTTTTCACACAACATAATTTTAATGCAAGTGTTCAAATACTTAATGTACTTACCTCACGGTCCTTTGAGGAAGCATCATTATGCCTCGCTATAGCTGATTGAAGTATCTACCGCAAAATCAGTGATGAATCCTCCTATAATTTGATCAAGCTAGTGATCAACGGTGTGCACGATCTTATCCTCCGATGTTCCCAATATGTGCACCAATTCTGGAGTCCACACAATAGGTCTGTCAAGCTTGCACCTTCCTTGGCTATCTACTAGCTTCGCTATCCACTTGTATAACTCAGTAGGGAAAGGTGTGAAGAAAATTTCGTGGATCTCTGTGTACAAGTAGCAGTCTAACCAATCTTCTTTTGATAGTCGTTGATTCCTGTTCTCTTGTGCTGCGAACTCATGAATCTTCCTATCCAACCAATCTTCAATTTCTTTCTTAGTTAGATTCCAGTGATATGACGTCAAACATCTTGATGCAAATCCCGGTCCCGTCAACAAAATCATTTGTTGGCTTGTTGGGGCCTGACCTCGGTTCAGAGTTAATTAGCCAAACAAATCTCTATACTACTGGCCCTTTCGGCAATAGTCCGTGGAGCGCAGATTGAGGTCTCACCTGAACTAGTATGGGGGGAGGGTGCTGGAACTAGGTTTCCGCAGCCTTGAGATGTCTGAGGGGTTGATTTGGTCCAACTGAGAGTCTCTTCATGTAGGTTACTTCGTGCACTTCCCTAGCATTCGCGCCCTGATATATTCACCTTTGCGCAACCCTAACCAGAGGTTGTGTTGCTTTCGCGCTGCTGGAGTAGCAATTTGCACTATTTCCTAAGTCACTCCTGAGATCTTTACCTATCTTCTTATAATAGTTAGTTATATTCATCTAAACAGATGCCTTATATTATGTTTACTTATTTAGCACATTCATATGAGTTTGCGCAGTGAATAAACAGTGAACTTGCAGTTCATACCAAATAATGCATTAAATAGGAAAAGATACACAAAAATATGGTAAAACTTCTCTTTATTAATGCTTCCAATGGTTACAAACTCGACCTTCCCTACACACTCAACTGCAGGGCTCTACGCACTCAGCTGCGGAATACTAGGCCTTTGTGCACTGAGCTGCACAGACTTCTCCTACTCTACGACCCAAAGACACAACTTACACTTCGACTCAATGCTTCTATTCCTTCTATTGGATTCATGTTTCTCTTACACTTAGAGCCTCACTCTATTTATACAATCCCATGGTCCTCAGACAAAGGGTAGATATTTCAAACCAACATTACATTACAAAACCAAGGGAGGACAACCCTATGACTCTATTATGCCTTCATGCTCTGCACCCACAAATCACAGAGTATTTACAATGGACTTAGTCAAATCTTGGGCTTTAATCCCCAAAACATGCCTTGGGGGATTCCGCGTCTAACATGCTGGATCGAGCAATGTCTAGTACCAAAAGGTTCAAAATCTCGTTGGTCCATCTGGGTCAAGCAATTTCTAGTTTCAATACCCTTTTGAGGCTCAGGTTCAGTACCAAAATCCTTATGTTCCATATGGTTCTCAAGGAATGGTCAATCTGCCTTACATCCTTCAGACTAGGTAGTTCATTCAACCTGACTCATCCACTTTTTAGGGTGGCTATGGATAGATTCAATTCAGAATTTTTTTTAGCACTATTCAAGTACCCTTGCAATAGAAAGGAAAGCCATTGCAGCAACAAGGGCAACCTTTGCTGCAGCAAGGTCCATCCACGCAATAGTAAGGGCAGATGATACAACAGCAAGGTCAACCGCAACAACTACAGGGGCAATCCTCACAACAGTTGTAGCCAACCATGCAGCAACATATGCAGTATGCTCTGCAAACCTCCTACCCTATGTCTTCACAAGGCCAACCTCTGCAGCCCTAGGGACAGCTTTTGCAGTCGTAAGGTCAATCCTTGCAGCAGTAGATCCAAACCGGGTAGCAACAACCCTTATATACATATCAGTAGGGTCAATCCTTGCAAGGACAAGGCTAGGGTCAAGTCGTGCAGCAGCAAGCCTAAAATCCTAATGTCTTAGGTCAACAGGTACAAAATCCTTTTGGCCAAGGGTAGCAGCTACAAAATCCCTATGTCCAAGGGCAACACGTGTACAATCCTTATGCCCAAGGGCAGGAGGTCCAAAATCCTCTTGTTGAGGGGCAACAAGTACAAAACCCTTATGTTTAGGGACAATAGGTACAATATCCATATGTCCATGGTCAACCAGCTCAATAGCCTTGTTACACAGTAATTTGTCACCGTTTGTCACCGTCCCTGTTACCCCTCTCTCACACACTGGAGGACTCATTCCGGGACCTGTGAGAAGTGACATGATCTGAAACCACTTGCATTATATTCCTCTAAGTATGAGCTTCATATGCCCGGAAGACATCTCTTGCAGAATACCCATAAAAAGACCTCTTTTTTCATTGGCGCGGTTCCACAGTGTACTTCTCGTGCCAATGGGGGAAATCCTCTAAAGGGGGCGTGCCAGTTGGTGCTCTGTCTCAGAGTTGCACTTGCGCCAACCCAGTTGGGTAAAGTTTTTAATAAACAAACTTCCCAAGGTTCTCGTTAACCCATTCACCAACTGAATCCGTGTTGAGTTAGGATGGTTTCGCTTCGAATCTCCATAGAAGGGAAGTGGTTTTCCACCTTTTATGGAAGCTTCTTAGTGATAAAGCCAATCCCATGAATATTGTGGCTCATCCTATCTCCTTCCCCTCTATCTATAAAAGCTTTTTCTTTTGCCTTGAGCAAGCTAGTTCCAGCAGAGTGCTAGTGATAGTGAGAATTCCAGGAGTTCAAGAGATTGAAGTTGCAAGAGCCTTCTTTGCATCCATAAGGCCAAATCTAAGTGAGGAGATTCTTCTCACCAAGGAGAGAGAGGCTTGTTTCCCATTCCAACAAGCTTTGCAAGACTTGTGTAGCTGATCACCCAGCCAAAGGAGGATTTTGACGTCAAAACTATGGTTGTATTCTTCTTTGTTATTTATCAATAATAGATGACTATCATTATGGTTCCACTCTCATTGTCCTTTGTAATGATTGATGTTGAGTTATATCTTTTCTGACTGATATATAATTACATCTATTGGATTTTATGCTTGTATTTGTGTTGTTCTTTGCATGTGCAGGTGTCCGATCATGGAGATCGTGGGGATCGTGAATGACCGAAGCAAAGGAACGAGAAGGAATCCAAGTAGGTTCTCATCATCCACCTTTAATTTGCAATTAGGAACTTGCGTGATAGTATTGTTTGATTGTTGCTAGACCTGGTCTGGGCTAGTAGGGATCGTCTTTGGCCGCAGAGGGGATTTACCTCCACAACAATTTGGCGACTCCACTGGGGACTTAGCTTGTTGTTTGATTTGTAAACTTTAGACGGAGCCTGAAGTACAGCCAGATAGCCTTCAAAACGCTATTGCTTTGCATTAGCAAAGTAGATCAAAGCCACTTCAGTCAATCTCCGGTTTGGTTTGCAGACTAAACAACTTGGAGTTTGTCTTGTCTCTTTGGTTTTCTCTTGTTTGGATTGCTTAGATAGCTTTCTGGGTTGGATTTCTTGCTGTCTCTTGCTTCCTAGTCTGCCTGGATACTGCTAACCAAGCCTTGGACTGCTTGTTTTTATTTTTGACCTAGCAAGCTTGATTAGCACATCTTTTTGCCTGATAGTCGCGCCAGTTGGCGCATGTTGCTCAAAGACAACCCGCGCCAATCCCTTAAAAGCGCGAGTTACAGCCCGACAGTCACGCCAGACCTGTCAACTTTTCCAGTTTGCTTGTTTTCAAGCCCTCTGAGCTTGGATTCGTATCTTGCTACATAGTTTTCAATTACTGGTGTGTGTTTGATCCTTGTTTGACTGGTTTTCGACCTCCATCCTTCGGGTGTTTGCCTCTTTCCATCGATTTCACATTTCAGCCCTAGGGCATCTAGTGGCTTTGTGCATCGAGCCTTCCGTAGGAGTCTTGGGTTCTTTGATCATCCAGTCGACTTTGTGATTACTCTTTTGCACTTGCTCAGTAGTTGTCAAAGCTTTTTATTGTTATTCAAGCGATTTGCTTCTTTTTCGCTTGGATTTCGCTTGGCTTCGTTTGGGCTTAGATCACATAGCTCATAGAGGTCTTTGTGTTTTGTTTTTGGTTTGAAGGACTCCCTTGGTGTTTTGGGGACTTGATTGTGTTCTCATTGAGTGAAATTTTTCTCTTTTACTCGGTGTTATTATCTCTCAAAATTTGTTTAGTGCACTTTGCCATTGAAAAGAAAACGAACACTCTCTTTTGCGTTGAATTAGTTAATGGAAATTAGAGCTTTTCATTGATTAGTGACTTTAAATAAAAGTTTCGTATATTGCCATTAGCTGCATTAGAGTGGTTCTTGATTGTTTCTGGTCATTTTGATTGAAAAGATCTCAACTTTCTCGTAGTTAGTGTTCATCGAACGAAATGATACTTTTTGGCATATAGCTTGCATGTAGGGAATTGTGAGAGATTACATACGGTAGGACCTGGAAATCGAAACCTAATCAAAGATCAATCGTAAAATGAACTGAATAAACTTAATAATGCATTGGAACTTAACGCTCACTGTTTAGAGGTCTAGGCTAGAGACGTGCTCCGGTGTCGTTAAACCTAGTCACTTTTGTTTCACTTAAGGTTGGGTGATTCCTCCTTCCGTGACGCAACGAGTGGTCTAGCACGGACTTGAGCTCCCACGTACCGTCGAGTATATGGGGAGACCCCACTAGGTTATCATCCTTTATCCACAGGAAGCCGTGTCTTCCGCCTTACAAGCCGTAACGCACCGAACACAGCATTCGGGAAGATTGACTACCGTACGGGAAGTCCTTGGTTTTCATATGACTGCCAAGGTGTATACGGATTTGTTTGGTAAACCTTTTTGCCTAGCTCTCCAGAGTAGTCACTTTTGATCCTTTTCGGACTCCTTAAAAGAAAAGGCTCACTTGAGCACTTGTCACTTCGGGCTCACAAAACATTCGAAGGCGACTAGAGTCACCTTTTTGTCCTTTTCTCGACTCTTAAAACATGAAAAGGTCAAGTTCAGTTCCTTTGTCTTAAAATTTATTCGGCCACGTTCACATTTACCTGGTTAGATCTTGTTTGCGTTAGCTTGAGTTGACTTCTTTTTGTTCTCGATGGCAACTTTTTCGGGGTTCACCAACCCAGGGATCCCTTCTGACGGGAATCCTGGCCATTTCCCTCCTCTCGGGAATGTTGGTGCTCCTTATATGGAAACGTTGTCTCTCCCAGGGTTAACTGTTGGGTTGCCGGTTTGGTTGTTCTCAACCTCTTTGGTCCCTGCCATCTCACCGTCTGGTCAATGCATCCCTCCACCTGAACAACATCATGTTGATTCTAAGGTGGATCCCTCCCCTTCTACGCCCACTTCTACGTCCTCATCTTCCACTTCACCTGGTGAAAGTCTCGATTTGAGTAACCAGGTGGCTAAGAAGAAGAAGGCTCCTAAGGGAGAGGTTACAAGTGCAGCTACCCCTTCGATTACACCTGAAGTCGGGCCCCCTTCTGCTCTTCCACGGAAGGTCAAGTTTCCTTGTCGATTATGCAAGGAGGACCATCTTCTTCGTGATTGTCCTGGCATTCCCAGGGTGCTAGAAGTATGGTCTCGCAATCTGGCCCGCCCCTCATCGTCCTCTGAAGCTCATGGTGATGCTACCTTATCAGTTGGGAATGGTAAGGGAAAAGGGAAGATTCGCATCCCCTATCGACTTTGTGAAGGCAATCATCTCCTTCACCTTTGTCCACTCATGGATAAAGCCTCCATTGTCTTGGAACGTCTTACAGCTCCTTTACCCCAACTTCCTGTTGGTTATCAACGTCTCTCTGTAGCCGCAGATCGTTCCCTTGCTGACAAAGAGATTGATTCATATTCTTCTCTTGTCCAGCCTCCTCGTCCCGAACCTGGCTGTGCCCAGCCTGTTCCAGACCAACCATTGGTCAGAAAGAGTGTCGACTCGAGTTCACCACCCGTCGATCACTCTATTTCGGAAGAGAATCACTCCCATGTTCTTCTCGTCTCTTCAGATTCTCCTGAGTCCGGAAATGACTCTCCTATCCCAGCTGCTCTCGAGAGTCCTGCTTCAGTTCCTTTAGAGCAGGGGGGCAATCATATGATTCCCCCACCAAGTAGTTCAGTCGTTTCCTTCGACTGGAGTCGTTTGACTACCTCCCCCCTTCCATCCCATGTTCCTTTCTGGGTCACGGTACATGACTATAATAAGGCGCTACCTGGCATTGTGTTGGATGAGGGAGCATCGGTTAGTCTTATGCCTACCACTACTTGGCAAGCCTTGGGTTCCCCATAGCTTGTGCCAGCCGCACCAAATCTAACGGCTTTTGACAGAGGAACCAGTCAACCATTAGGGATCCTTCCACAGTTCCCTGTTACTTTGGGAGGCAAGACCGTCTATATAGACGTATCGTTTACCCAAGGTGCTTTAGACTTCAGTCTTCTCCTTGGCCGTGACTATGTTTATGCCATGGTGGCCCTGGTCTCTTCACTTTTCCGGGTGGTTTTCTTTCCACACGATGGAAGAATATTGACGATAGATCAATTATCGTTCGTCCGTCCCCGATTGCCTCCCGCGCAGTTGTCATCCCCTCCTGGTTTTCATCCACCAGTTGCATCTGCCCCATCATAGATCAGCTACGTGGCCACCTATCCCGTGCCTAGATCCAGTGATGCCGCCATCGTGCATAGTGTCCTGGAGGCATTGGGCCCTGACTTCCAAGATGTTGGCCTTCCATCAGGAGTGGCACTCTTGGGAGCCTCAACTTCCTATTCATTATGGTGAAGTTCCATCGGAGCACAGTTCCTTGTCTTGTGTCAAGCTCGTTAAAAAATGAAACAAAGAGTCCAGAGCATAGTTCCTTGTCTTGTGTCAAGCTCGTTAAAAAATGAAACAAAGAGTCCCGAGCATAGTTCTTGATCTTGTGTCAAGCTCGTTAAAAAATGAAACAATTCCCCCTTTCCAATCGCGTCTTTCAATTAAGATCTCGTGAAGCTTCATTCCATCCACTTTGTTGAATGCAATGAAGCTTGGGGGGCATGTACCTCATCCTGCGCCATTGCACTGGGGGCATGCGCATTTCCAACAAGCAGAGTCCTTCCTGGTTCAAGCTTGTGTCCCGAGGATAGTTTTGATCTTGTAACGACCTCGTTAAAAAACGAAACAAAGTGTTACGAGGATAGTTCTTTTACCTGTGTCAACCTCGTTACAATAATGAAACAAGAGCTCATGCAATTCGAGCGCAATAACAGTAATGTCAACCTTCACTCCATTTTCAATGGACTAAAGCTTGGGGGGCATGTACCTCGAATTGAGACACCATGCTGGGGGGCATGCCCATTCCTTTATTTTCAAGCATAATTTGCATGTATGTGAGTGCTTTTAAGCTTGCATAAAAAATAAAATCATCTCCAAGCATAGTTTGCATATGTGATTATCATGTGTGTTTTCAAGCTTGTGTAAAAATAAAATATGCGTGTGTGTAAATACATTTCACAATGGGCTGTTTGTTACGCAACTGATACATTAGATTACATTTTGTGTCAGATATTCACATAGCATATAACACATCATCACATGTGAAAGATCCATCTAGAAATAGGCATATGTATGTGTGTCGTAATGTTTGCACCACGTACATTATATAGTTCAAAAAATAATACATGTTCATCCTGATACATCCAGAGACGACATCTCCCTCAAAAAATATGCATAAAAGAAGCCTAGAAGTCTAATCGCGGTGGTGCTCATGATAGCATGTCACCACACGCACCAATCATCTCAACAGATGATGGATACGACTCGACACCCCCATTGTGTGCCTCTGGTATGCAAAGGGCACATCCGCCAGTCTAGCGTAACCCGGAATCCCTCGAGTGAGTCCCTCGAGATTCTGAACCAGCTCTTCTGCCACGACATCCTCTGCTTGAGGGTCAGCTGCGGGCTGGACCCTCCGTGCTATGGGAGACAAGCCAGCTGGTTGCTCTGGGCCAATGTCTGCATATATATACAACTATCATAAGAACATGCATGTATTGACAAAAACAAAAAATACATAAAACATCAAAAAACAAAGAGATTATACCCAACTCCTCGTCCCACTCCCCTCCCTCTGGCAGTGGGAGGTTTGGATCCCCGGTGAAATCAGTCCCCGCATATGGCCAATCCTCCACCATAATCAGCTGACGGCGGAGCCATATAAAGAACTCGGGCCGTCAGGACATCTGCTGGCCCCCTCCTCCTCTGGGCATCGGTGCTGCCCAGCGAGCCATCCTAGGCTCCCGTGGCAATGGATCAACCACTATAGCTCCCTGAATCTGAAAAATGGGTAATCGTTCCAATAAGAATGACACCACAATTGAGCCGTATCCGAACTGTTTCACTCCTCCTCGCTTACACTTTGTAAGCTGCCTTTTGATATTGGTGGTCATCGCTATGGCCCAGTCAAAAATGGTGGGGTTGAGGCATTCGGTCGCTAGTAGCAGATGATTCTTGCTCGCCTCATGGGGCGCCTGTACCCCGGCTGCACGAGTGATGGTGAACACTATCACCCTGAGAACCAAGTCTGGAACGGTGGGGATATCCACCTTCGCACTGTTTTTCCCAAATTGTGCCCCTAGACACACTCGGTCCATCACTTCACTCATCTTCTCCCCAGAAGGTCTACTTCCGGTCAAGATGGGCCTCGCCCCTCTCCATGACAACCCAATGATGAAATACACACCGGACACGTCAAGCTCTAATTCTTGGTCTCGTAAGTGGAATACTTGGTCATCAACATCCCAAGCGTCAACTATGAACTACAAAAGCTCGGGCTGAGCTCGCAGGTAAGATGTGAGGAAGAATTTCTTGAGAACATAGTCTCTTAAGGCGTTCATGCATCCCTCGTCCTCTATAGCTAAGGCATCTACGACATCATGCTCCCTTTCTTTCCATTCCACCACCATTTTGCCTGTTTTCCTGCGCCCACAAGGATGAATAAATCATTATTAGAACACTAGTAAGCCTACAATCCAGACAAATTTAAAATGCAACGGGAAATTTCAAAAGAAAAATTAGGTTGCGTGGTTGGCGCGATTGTTTCCAAAACAGTTGCGCCAATGGCGTGACCCCTTTAGAAAAATCGCCCCATTAGCGCGGGTCCGTGCCGGATACCCGCGCCAATGGGCGCAGCCATAAATTTTGAAATCCTCCTTGCAGAAGCTCAATCACAGAACAAACAACATGAAAAAGGTATGGAAATGGAGCAGAGAAAGAGGCCTCTTACTTGACACTGATGGCGCTCCGATTGGTTACCTGGATTTGTCGCAATCGTCGCTTGAAGATCGCACACCAAAGCTCCAAATGTCACTCTCAAAGGGTAAACGTGAAAAGTAATTCTTGTTTTTACTATTTCACCCATTTTATAACTTTTTTTGACCCTCAATAGGTTTAAAAAGTCATTTCATGAATATTTTATGAATATATTTATGTCAAAAATGGATTTTACACCCTTTTTTGTGCAGCGACAGGTGTTTGTACAACTTAGGAGACGAAAATAGCTGTATTTTACACTTTTTCAGGCTCGGTAAACACACGAAAAAGTTACTTTAAGGTCTACTTTCAGCTCTTTTCCGACCGTTTAAAGATGAAAATATTGCCGAGTTTCCTCTTGACTCGTTAAATGGAAATAAGAGGCGGTCGTCTTTAAACCCTTTTCCGCCCGTGTAAAAAACAAAAAGATCATCGGGTCTTTGTCGTTTCAGGCTCGTTAATGGTTATGAAACGACGTGATATCGATCGCTTTTTTACTTTTCCAGTTCGATGTCACTACATATGAAAAGTACTCCTCGATCGTAATGATCGGGCGGTTCTTTCGAGCATTGTTTTATACTTTTTTGGGCTCGAGAGACACAACTTTACGAAAAAGGTCACCCCTGGAGTTTTCTTTTTTGTTGTCTTTTCAAACTCTCTAAACATGAAAAGACGCTGAGTCCTTCCTTTGTCAGACTCGATAAAACTTGATGACATCAGATTCTGTCGTAATGACGCCTTACAAGCATATGCTATCCCCGTCAAGCTTGTTAAAAATAACTGGGGTACTCGCCAGAAATGGTGGGGAAAATGGAACCATAATCATTATTGTGTCAGCAGTATGTCGCTCTTGAACATGGCACTTGTCTGCATTCATGTCTGGGTGGGAACCTCTCATCTTGTTTTACGCTAGCCTCTGTGGGTTTAGTTTATCCTATTTGACCTCTCATCTGCTCATTGCCTTGTCACCATGACCCTTGATCATTTAATGTCAAATACTGCCAAGTCGACTGTCATGCCGCTGATATGTTCAAGAGAAGTTGACCTCTACAGAATTACAACCTCCCTCTGATACCTCACATAATTCTGATTCACCACAACATTCTTCCTCTGTCTCATGTTAATGATGTGGGAAACACTATGGCCCACCTTTGATCAAGTTCACTTCCTATCGACTTCAGCTCATTATCCAGGAAGTTGATCTAGAGACTCCCTTCCGGTGCCTTGGAGCCTGCATGCCTCAATGGCAGGTTCTTCGTGTTCGACGAGAGGTTTTCATCATTGGCTTCCAATCGAATGATTCTACGGGTGTTCGACGCCAGCTCACTCATTCGCACGCCATATATTGTACCTATAGTACCTTGAGGGCCATTGTCATTATTGGTGGTACCTCTCATGTCTGTTAATATTTTTCACTATTGGCTAGTAATCAGACGATGTTCGTGCATGCTCGACTCCAACTCATGTATTCGCATGCCTGAACTTGTACTCTGTTCGGGTCGAGATGGAGCGCAAGACCCTGGATTTTCTTTGTTGGAGTCCAGGCTGCGATTTGTGGCTTATTATGATCATTACATGACTCATTCACTGGATGGCTGCGACCATGCCTGAGTCTATTTATCGATCCTCACTGGATGGCTGTGCCCATACCTTGGATCTAGATTCTTGTGTGCTCTGTTATGGATGGCTGCACCCATACCACATATATCATGTACTTGAGATATCAGTTGTACTTCTTTATGCAGGTTCTCCGGTGGTAGTGTTTTTAGTTACACATGTTCTTGTAAAGCATTTCACCCCTCTCTCTCTCTTGGGCCTCATGCTTTAGGGGGCATCTGTTACACAGTAATTTGTCACCGTCCCTATTACCCCTCTCCCGCACACTGGAGGACTCATTCCGGGACCTGTGAGAAGTGACATGACCTGAAACCACTTGCATTATATTCCTCTAAGTATGCGCTTCATATGCCCGGAAGACATCTCCTGCAGAATACCCATAAAAAGACCTCTTTTTGCATTGGCGCGGTTCCATAGTGTACTGCTCGCGCCAATAGGGGAAATCCTCTAAAGAGGGCGTGACAGTTGGCGCTCTGTCTCAGAGTCGCACTTGCGCCAACCCAGTTGGGTAAAGTTTTTAACAAACAAACTTCCGAAGGTTCTCCTTAACCCATTCACCAACTGAATCCGTGTTGAGTTAGGATGGTTTTGCTTCGAATCTCCATAGAAGGGAAGTGGTTTGGCACCTTTCATGGAAGCTTCTTACTGATAAAGCCAATCCCATGAATATTGTGGTTGATCCTATCTCCTTCCCCTCTATCTATAAAAGCTTGTTCTTTTGCCTTGAGCAAGCTAGTTCCAGCAGAGTGCTAGTGATAGTGAGAATTCCAGGAGTTCAAGAGATTGAAGTTGCAAGAGCCTTCTTTGCATCCATAAGGCCAAATCTAAGTGAGGAGATTCTTGTCACCAAGGAGAGAGAGGCTTGTTTCCCATCCCAACAAGCTTTGCAAGACTTGTGTAGCTGATCACCCAGCCAAAGGAGGATTTGACGTCAGAACTATGGTTGTATTCTTCTTTGTTATTTATCAATAATAGATGACTATCATTATGGTTCCACTCTCATTGTCCTTTGTAATGATTGATGTTGAGTTATATCTTTTCTGACTGATATATAATTGCATCTATTGGATTTTATGCTTGTATTTGTGTTGTTCTTTGCATGTGCAGGTGTCCAATCACGGAGATCGTGGGGATCGTGACCGGCCGAAGCAAAGGAACAAGAACGACGTCTCTTCTACGAATATTAGCGTTGGAATGCAAGTAGGTTATCATCGTCCAGCCTTAATTTGCAATTAGGAACTTGCGTGATAGTATTGTTTGATTGTTGCTAGACCCGGTCTGGGCTAGTAGGGATTGTCTCTGTCCGCAGAGGGGATTTACCTCCCTCTGTCTCAGAGTCGCCAAACTGTTGTGGAGGTAAATCCCCTCTGCGGACAGAGACGATCCTTACTAGCCCAGACCGGGTCTAGCAACAATCAAACAATATTATCACGCAAGTTCCTAATTGAAAATTAAAGGTGGATGATGAGAACCTACTTGGATTCCAATACTAATATTCGTAGAAGAGACATTGTTCTCATTCCTTTGCTTCGGCCAGTCACAATCCCGACGATCTCCGTGATTGGACACCTGCACATGCAAAGGACAACAAAAATACAAGCATAAAATCCAATAGATGCAATTATATATCAGTCAGAAAAGATATAACTCAACATCAATCATTACAAAGGACAATGAGAGTGGAACCATAATGATAGTCATCTATTATTGATAAATAACAAAGAAGAATACAACCATAGTTCTGACGTAAAAATCCTCCTTTGGCTAGGTGATCAGCTACACAAGTCCTGCAAAGCTTGTTGGGATGGGAAACAAGCCTCTCTCTCCTTGGTGACAAGAACCTCCTCACTTAGATTTGGCCTTATGGATGCAAAGAAGGCTCTTGCAACTTCAATCTCTTGAACTCCTGGAATTCTCACTATCACTAGCACTCTGCTGGAACTAGCTTGCTCAAGGCAAAAGAACAAGATTTTATAGATAGAGGGGAAGGAGATACGATCAACCACAATATTCATGGGATTGGCTTTATCACTAAGAAGCTTCCATGAAAGGTGGCAAACCACTTCCCTTCTATGGAGATTCGAAGCAAAACCATCCTAACTCAACACGGATTCAGTTGGTGAATGGGTTAAGGAGAACCTTCGGAAGTTTGTTTGTTAAAAAATTTACCCAACTGGGTTGGCGCGAGTGCGACTCTGAGACAGAGCGCCAACTGGCGCGCCCTCTTTAGAGGATTTCCCCCATTGGCGCAAGCAGTACACCGTGGAACCGCGCCAATGCAAAAAGAGGTCTTTTTATGGGTATTCTGCAGGAGATGTCTTCCGGGCATATGAAGCTCATCCTTAGAGGAATATAATGCAAGTGGTTTCAGGTCATGTCACTTCTCATAGGTCCCGGAATGAGTCCTCCAGTGTGCGGGAGAGGGGTAACAGGGACGGTGACAAACGGTGACAAATTACTGTGTAACAAGCCTCTTAACCCATATGTTGCTTATCACCAACCTATGACTGGACAGTTCCAAGTTGTTCAAAGTCAAAATCCTCCCTATGGCCAAGGTAACCCACAATGGGGGCAGAATCAAATGCGATATGGCCAAAATCCTCCACTATGGGGCCAGAATCCTTACTAGTAGGGATGGGATACTCTGGTCGGACCCGCTTATCAACCTCCAATTCCTTTTAATACTCAATTTTCATTCTTTGCCACACTAGAGTTGCCAGATGTGTCTTGCCTTATGAATGATCCAATTCTTCATTCACCATACTGGCCTCCAGTTCCATCCAAGATCCCGAGTGATTGTTCTAAGTTCGATGGGAAAGCAAAAGAAGATCCTTAAGCCCATATGATGACATATCACCTCTGGTGCTCTTCAAATTCTTATGTTGACGATTCTATTCATCTCTGTCTTTTCCAATGAACCCTTATAGGTGTTGTAGCCAAGTGGTACATCGAGCTTCCTCAAAGTACTTAGCATGACTTTAACTCTTTAGCCATGGATTTCCTCACGCATTTCCAGTTGCTGGTTTGCTATGAAACTTGCACCTATTTAATCACGTCACTTAAGGAGGATATTGCAATGGACATCTCCGATCACATCCATGAATGGAGACATAGACGTCGCCTGATCAAATTTGAGATTGTTGATCAGTTTCTCACTGAATGGTTTACTAAGTCATTCGTAGCTCCAATTGATCGCAATATAGTTATGGGTGGACGCGTTACTGAAGAACAAGCCATTGATCATTCCCAGTACTTAGATCTTGTTTATTCTTAGTCTGGCACTTTATATGAGTTATTACCCGATGCTTCGCGGCCATCATCTGATCCCATGGCATCAAAGTCACAGGTTCCACCTCTTGTTGATGGAGTCATTGGTTCAGTATCATAGTCCCCCACTAAATCTTCTTCCAAACAGAAGTCAGTATCAAACACTGCTTCCAATAGTTCCTCCCATAATCAACCTAGCCTTGGTAAAAACTCAGAGGTCCACGCTATCCAGTCTACCATAGCAAACAAATCCTCGAAAGGTAAGAAGAAAGTAAAAGGTAAGGGTAAAGTCGATGCCCCAAAGCAAGGTCCTCTTAAGTTGTCTATTGGTGATTCTTCACAATGGAAGCCTAAGTATCTGTGCCTCATTTGGGAGGAGGATCACTATATCAAGGATTTTCCCCAATGATCTAATGTTAGTCGTTTGCTCAAAGGGACCCCAACTATCTTGAAAGAGCCATTTCTGTCTCAATAGACTCAAATGGTAGACCAACCTTAATCATCTGCTTCCTCGAGATCTCAAGTGTCCATGACGAGCACACCTATTAATGTGGCTACTAGATCAAAGATTACCAAACTCCTGCTTCGACAGCCAGGAAAGAGAAAGAGGCCACCCCTTCTTCTTCTACCTCGAGTTCTGGCCCTCTTCATATTGAGGGCTGTAACCATGATTCTGCTATACGGCCACCCTCTCGAGGTGTGCTAAGGAAATCCTCATACAATCCCAACACTTGAGCCGCTCAGCACTACAATATTGTTGAGGATTTGGCTTAGGCACTGTCAGATATGTCGGCTCTCGAGGTGCTCCAAAGCTATCTGTCTCAGTGGAAATATTTGCTGTCAGCTATTGGGGGTAGTGATCCTACCGGTTCTAATTTGATATGTTTTGATCTAGAGAACCATGTTCCGCTCTTGCCTCATCAGATTGCCTTTCTCATTCAGGTAATCATAAATGAGAAGACCATCCACAGGACTGTCATTGACGAAGGTGCTTCTACCTGCATCATGTCAATTTCATGCTCAAAGGCCATTGGTTCCCCTACTTTGAACCAATCCCCAAACACTTTGGAAGCTTTCAATGGGCGCGATTTGTGACCCTTTAGTGTCTTACCTAATCTTGCCATTACTTTGGAGGGCAAGACAGTACAAGTCGAGGTAGAGATTGTTGACACTAATCTCAATTATAATGTGCTACTCGGATGGTGCTGGACCCATGCCATGCATTCTATAGCCTCCTCCCTGTTCCACGTGGTTCATTTTCCCCATCAAGGGAAGATTATCACTATCGACTAGCTGTCCTTCTTTGCCTCTTCCTCCTCGGATGGAAATGTTTCGTATGTCAAGCACATTGGTGATCCCTATGAGAGTGTGGTGGGAGGTATTTTTAAAGATTCTGCCTTAATGGGAATTTTTCCATCCCACCTCCTCATTTTGCCTCTGTCAACATGATCTTGGTCAAATCTGGTCCTTGGGTCATACCTTCACCAGATCTTGTTGACACCTGGGGCAAGGTTATGCCACTTAGTCATGCCGAAATGAATTACGTGGAGATTTTTTCGGCATCAATTTCTGTATCCTCTGATTCTCCTATTTCAAGGACTTCTCTCGATACGTATTCTCAATCCCCATGGCTTGGTGCTTTGGAATCTCTTGATCCCCTAGCCGAGACTTTTCTTGTTGACAAAAGCATCATGGAAGTAATGTCTCTCGAGGAACCACCTTGGAACGATACTCATCACCATTCCTCATTCCTGCCTTGCCCGACGGTCATGTCTACCGGTCTCGAAGAGTTCTCTTCTCAGTTTCCTTCCCTCCCACTTCCACCACCGATCATGAAGTATGGTTGGAAGGAAATTTGGGTAATATTACCCAAACGATGCCAATTGATATTTCTATCAAGTCTATTATGGTTGAACATGTCCATATCAGGGTAACATGTTCTCTGGATGAGATCGAGACCTATACTCTTTTGTTTTAAGAATTCCATGATGTGTTCATGTGGTCGTATGGAGAAATTCCTGGCATTGATCCTAGCATTATTGTGCATGAAATACCAAATTATCCTTAATTGAAGCTCATTCGCCAATGGCTCTGCTCAGTGCACCCTAGGAAGGCCACCGCTATCAAGGGTGAAGTTGAAAAATTTCTCAAAAATGGATTCATCTATCTAATCCATCTTACAGATTGGGTGTCAAATATTGTTTCGGTGGCAAGGAAAAAAGGCATGATCCATGTTTGCATTGATTACCATGATCTCAACTCTGCCCATCCTAAGGATAACTACCCTACTCCCTTCATTGATCAGATCATTGATGAATGTGCTGGGAGCGAAATGTTTTCCTTTATGGACAGTTTTTCTGGTTACAACCAGATTAACATTGCACCGGTTGATCAAGAAAAGACAACTTTTATCTGTCCATGGGGTATGTTTGCGTACAAAAAGCTCCCTTTCAGCCTCAAAAATGTTGGGGCTACATTTCAGCAGGCGATGTCCTATGCATTTCACGATATTCGCAACATCGTTTAGCCTTACTTGGATGACCTTCCCGCTCATTCTTGTAAGCGCAGGATCACCCCGCATCTTCGACAGATTTTTCTTCGCTTTAGACACTACAACATTTGGTTAAACCCGCACAATTGTGTTTTCTGCATAGAATCCAAACGACTCCTCAGATTTATCGTTTCCAAGGACGATATTCACCTTGATCTGCTTAAAGTCGAGGCCATTGTGAATTTGCCCCCTCCATCTCCATTGCACCAACTCTAGAGCTTGCAAGGAAAGGAAAATTTCCTCTGTCATTTCATACCCAATTATGTTGGGCTAGCTGCAGGATTTACCCAGTTGCTCAAACAAGGAATGCCCTTTGCCTGGGATGAGGTTGCCCAAAAGTTTGTCAATGACCTCAAGGCTATCCTCATAAATGCTCCTTTGCTGCATCACAAGATTATCATCGAGATTACTTCCTTTACCTAACTACAACCCCTAGCACCATTGCTATGGTCTTGGTCCAAGATGACAACGAAGGCAACGAACATGTTATCTACTACCTTAGTCGGAATCTCCTTGACACTAAAACATGTTATACCCATGTCGAGAAGTTGGCTTTGGCTGTTGTACAGGTTGTTCAGCGCTTTCAGCACTACATCCTCTTACGCACTACTACTATGATTTCTGAATGCAACCCCATGACCTACATTCTGACTCGTGAGTTTCTGTGAGGAAAGTATTCTAAATGGATTGTTATCCTGCAAGAATTCGAATTGGTGTTTACTACTGCAAATCTAAGAAGTCACTAGTTTTTACCGAGTTGATTTATTCCCTTCCTTCTACTTCTCTCCCCACTAGTGTAGATGAACAAATTTTGGACGAGATTCTTTTCTTGATCAACACCCTTGACCCGTGGTACAGTGATATTATTGTGTATCTCCAAATGTCCACGTTTTGGTCTGCATTAACTAAGGATGGTTTCCGATGTATTCGGCATCACTCCCAACCCTACCGTATTATTGGCGATACTTTATACCTTGTTGGTGTCGATTCAGTTCTTCGCCGATTCCTTACCCTTGAGGAGGCTAAGAGAGTTCTAAATGACTTCCATTCCAAGGCACATGGTGGTCATATGTTTGGCTATGCTACCGCTCAAAACATCCTTCGCGTTGGTTATTTTTGGCCGTCCATTTTCAAGGATTGAATCCTTGTTGTTGGTCCTTTTTCCAAATGGGGCATCGACTATATGACATGTAACCCTCATTCAGCCGGGAGGCATGGTTATATTATTGTTGTTGTGGATTATTTCACCAAATGGGCCTAAGTGATGCCTACATACTTTGCAGATGGTAAAATGATGAATCAATTCCTTTTCAATCATGTTATTACCAGGTTTGGCATACCTCAAGCCATTGTGAGAGACCATGGCTCCCATTTCCAAGATTACATGATGGCTGAGCTAACCTCTACATTCGGTTTACACCACAATGGCTCAACCCCGTATTACCCTCAGGCCAACGGTCAAGTTGAAGTTGTGAACAAAGGTTTGGTTACAATGCTTCAGTGTACTATTGGGATGCACAAGTCAAATTGGCATCTCATGCTCTTCTCAGCTTTGTGGGCTTACCGAGCCTCGGCCAAAGATGCAACTAGTTTCACACCATTCCAACTTGTCTATGGTCTGGAAGCAAGGTTACTGATTGAATGCAAGATTCCTTCACTCAAGATAGCTGTCAAAATTCTCCCCCAAACATCACCTTAGGAAGAGTTCCTTTTATATTTAGAACGACTGGATGAGACTCGTCATCTTACTCCTTTAGTCATCTAAGAATAGAAGAAGCAAGTCACGTCCCATTTCGATTGGTCGGTCTCCCCTCGTGCGTTCTTTGAAGGTGATTTGGTTTTACTATATGACCAAGCTAATGATAATTTGGGGGCAGGCAAGTTCGAGCCCATGTGGCATGGACCCTACACTGTAAAATGCATTTTGAAAAAAGGGGCCTATGAGCTTATCGATTATGAAGGCAATCCTTTGGACAAGCCCTACAATGGGCTTTACCTCAATAAGTACTATGCTTAGGTGATCTTGCATAGTTACTTGTGTACATTAGTGTGTCATTCATTTTTGTGTAGCATGGTTTGGTGTGTTAGTTTTCAAACAGCTTTCTTGTTTACCATGTTTTTCCCTACTTTGCAGATGTCTATGACTCCTCACATTGGTTTCACTGATGGTTCTTTCCATAGTACCTAGAATCTATCCTCCATGGCATGGGCTATTTATGACCCTCACGGTGAGTTGATTGACCTTCAAGGTATTTGTTTAGGTCGCACAAATAATAACATTTCTGAATACAATGCAATCAACGAACTGTTGTCAGAAGCCATTGCTCTTGACATTCGAGAGTTGGTTGTCAACCTGGATTCACAGCTTGTCGTCCTTCAACTCAACGGGCAATATTCCGTCAGAAACCCTCAGATATTGAGAATGTATCTCCGTATTCATCTACTGGAAAGGAATTTTTATTACATTACATATCATCATATTCCTAGATGCATGAATACATTGACATATGCATTAGCTAATTATGTGTTGGATAGACATTTACAAAACATGTGAAAAGATAAAACAAATCATTTGTACCATAGTAAGCAAGAAAATACAACATATATATATATATATATATATATATATATATATATAGATATATATATAGATATATATACATACATATATATACATACATATATATACATACATATATATACATACATATATATACATACATATATATACATACATATATATACATACATATATATATACATATATATATACATATATATATACATATATATATACATATATATATATATATATATATATATATACATATATATATATATATATACATATATATATATATATATATATATATATATATATATATATATATATGGTGGAAAAGTTTGATCCATCAAAACCCCAAAAAATAATATGTGTGTTCAAAATAACATCAGTGGCTTGTAGGCCTCATAAATCCGTGGCACGTAGGCCTCAAAAATGTAAAATGTTGGACCTAGGAACTAATCAGCATGGTGATCATGGTAGCGTGACAAAACTCATGTGACACGAGTTAGAAATCGGCAGATTTGATCTGATACTCCCACCATGTGTCTCTAGTACTGGCGAGGAATGTCTCCCACTCGAGCATACTCTGGGATACCATGAGTCAACCCCTCAAGGTTCCTTATGATCTCCTCCTCATTATTACTCCCCTCCTAATAAGGAGAGACAACATAAAACTGGTGGGGTGATGTGCCTGGCTATTGGGGACATCCCAACAGGAAATGTTATAAACACATATATATCAAAAACAATTAAAAAATCACAAAATTAAAAGATTGATTTTTTACCTTCGTCATCGAAATCCTCTCCATTTGGTAGTGGCATGCTTGGATCTCCATAGAAGTCAGTGCCACTGTATGGCTAGTCCTCCACGAAAATTAGCTCTCATCATAGCCATGAAAAGAAGGCACGCTAGTAAGACATATACTGGCACATAGTGATCTTAGGCATCAAACGACTCCAGCACGCCATTCACAGGTTGCATGGAATTGAAGGATCCACCTCAGTCAATTGGTACTGGAACAATGACACTCGTTTGAAGAAAAAGGCCACTAGTACGGATCTGAAGCAAAATTGCTTCAGATTCCCCACCTTAGCTTTTTTCAACTGGAGTTTTATGTTGATCTTCATGGCTTCTGCCCAATTGAAGATCATCGGTGTTGTGCAGTCAATGGCATATAGAAATTTCGCCTCGTTAGTCTCGTGCACTGATTGGGACCCTTCCACTCTATTGATAGTCAAAAGTAGTACTCTTAGTGTTAGATCTCACACGGTGGCAATCTCAATCTTGCTACTCTTAGATTTGAGGCCCTCAGGGAAATGTTTGGCAAGCAACATGGATATGCTTGCCCCAATTAGTCACGACCCATATAGGTTGATTGGCTCCCCTCTCTAAGAAAGTCCTTTGATAACATATATGTCTGAAGTTTCAAACTCCAACTCATGGTCACCAATGATGAATATTTCTCGATTTGTGTCCCATAGACTAATCATGTATCGAAGCAGCTTAGGTTGGGCCCACATCCCTGGTGTGAGAAAGAACTTGAGGAGCCCATAGTTCCTTAGAGCATTCAGGAAATTTGGATCATTCAGTGCCTAAGTGTCCACATATTCGTGCTCACGTTCTTTCTAGTCTACCATTTTTCGACTATTCTTTCTTGCAAAAATGATATATTAAGTCAATAATCCTTTTTGGTCCATAAAATTTGGATTCCAATGGTGGTTTTGAGGGTAAATTGATTATTTCCCTATTCATGGCACCGACGCGCCTGTTTCAAAAACAGTTGCACCAGTGGTGAAATAGGTCGTTTTAATCACCCTCGGCAGGTGCGATTCCATGCTCGAAAGTCGCGCTGACTGAGGGCGAATTTTTTTTGACAAAACCTCCCTCAAAAATCCAAAAAATGGATGAAAACAGGAATAAATTGTATGAAAATGGAGCTTAGGGCCTTGGCTCTTACCTGTAACTGGCGGCTCGGCAAATGACCTCCCGAATCTCCCGCAATCTGCTCTGGAACAATTAGGGCAAAAGTGGGTGAAAAGTCTTTCACAACAAGGTAAAATGGTAAATGGTAAAAAATATTTACTTTTCCTCCCTTTTATTTAGTTTTTCATGAAATGTTAGGTTTTGTAAATGTTTTGACCTATTTTGCCTCAAGAATTGGATAATGCACTTTACCTTTTTGCACAACGACAGGTGATGGATGTTTGACGATGATACTGAGTCACATTTTAGCTCTTTTCTTGACTCGTAAAACTCATATGAAAAGTTTGCAAGTATTTTTCCCTTTTGACTCATAAAAGAGAATAAAATGGGGGGTCTACTTTCAAGCTATTTTTCGACCCTTTAAAAATGAAAATATAGCCGAGCCCTTGTCATTTCGAACTCATTAACGGATGAAAAACATTGTGCGCCCAGTATAATTTTACCCCTTTTTCGGGCTAGGATGCACTATTTACGAAAAAGGTACTCCTTGAATGAAATGGTCAAGTGGTTCTCTCAAGTATCGTTTTCTACCTTTTCGAGCTTGAGAGATACAACTGTATGAAAGGGGACCATGTGGAGTTTTCTTTTTCATGTCATTTTCAAACTCTCTAAACATAAAAAATATATCGAGTTACACCTTTGTTGGACTGGTTAAAATGTTAAACGACATTGGATTTGTCACCATGACGAATATGAGCTTCTCCTTCCTAGGGCTCATTAAAATTACTAGGTTAGATTTGTCTGAAGGATGAACTTACAATGCAAGCATATGCTATCCCATTTAAGCTTACGATTAAAAATAATTGGGGTACCGAAATGGTGGGGGAAACTTTGGAAATATAATCAGTTGTGTCGGCAGCTCACTATTAAACATGACACTTTCTACTTTGTGTCAGGATGGGATATCCTCCCTTTTACCGTTGCCCTCCCTGGGTTGGGCCGTTCATTTTTTCCTTGCATGTGATCTCTGCCACATCATCATGAACACTGATCCTATGGATCCATAAGCTGCCAAACTTCCAGTCGTGTTGTCGATATGTTCAAGAGTTGTCCTTTTGTAGTTACACTTACCTCTCATTCTTTGTATCATCCAAAATCATTTTTCATCCCTTTGTCTTGTGTCGATGATGTAGGTTACATTATGGCCATCCTTCGACATGGTCGCTTCCTGTCAACTTTATCTCATTATCCAGGAAGTTGACCAAGAGACTCCCTTCCAGTACCTTGGAGCTTGCATGCCCTAATGGAAATTTCTTCACACTCGACGACAAGTTCACATCATTGGATTTCGATCGAGTGATTTCACAGGTGTTCGAGTTCAGTTCCTCTATTCAAATTCTATGGATTGTGATGCTAGTACCTTGAGGACCATTGTCATTATTGGTGGTTTCTCTCATGCTTGTTAACAATTTACATCATTGAATGGTAATCAAGAAATTTTCTAGCATGTTCAACGTCAACACATCTATTCACATGTTGGAATTTGTACTTTGATCAGGTCATGTAGGAGCATAAGACCTTGGGCTCAGATCACAAAATTCCAAGTTGCGAAGTGATGTAACATGACTATGTTGATATACATGTCTCTTTCAGATGGATGGATGTGACCATACCATGTGTTATCATATGTGATCCTTCTAATTATTGGATTGCTGCGACCATACCTTGGTTTTGATATGATCCTCTTTATAGTATGGTTGTGACCATGCCTGTATCTGTTTACATGATCATTCTCTATATGGCTGTGTCCATACCAAGATTCATGTATCATTTGACAAGGTTTTTAGTTATGTATATGTATCTGTACTTGCTTGCAGATTTTCCGATGACAGACTCTGGTTCCCCACACTGAATCTTAAAGCATTTCATCCCTCACTCTAGTTCATCCTTCATGCTTTAGGGGGCATCTGTTACACAAAATTTTGTCATTGTCCCTATACTCCCTGTCCCTCAATCATGGAGGACCTCTATAGTGAACCCTACATGCTTTCCCTTCATGAAGAAACTCCCATTGTGTCCCTCTTCATGAGCAGAACAATTCCCTTTTGCACCATTTCCCCAAAATCTTCTATTTTTCCCAGTTTACAAGACCGACACTAATGATCCTTGTCCTCCTCACTGATATACAGGGATTAAGATTGTCCCTAGCGCCAACTGGAGAAATTGAGCTTTGTTCCAGTCGCGCCAATCCTCTTATGGAAAGTTTTTTAAATAAGGAGCCGAAGCTTCCAGATCTAGAAGCTTCGTAACTGAAGTCTGGTAAGTGGTTTGGTGGAATGGAGTCGAGGATGTCAGTTTCAGCTCCCTTCCCCTATAAGGATGGAATTACCTCAAGACATAAGACCTTCTCCCATGAGAAGAGGAACCATCTCTCATCCATTCATGCTATATAAACCTCCATTTTCCCAAGCACAAACTAGTGTTAATGTTGGTGTGCTAGTGCTAATTAAGTTTGGAGTAAACAACAAGCTATTCATAGTTGTAGCTCTCTAGTTGTGTGAAGGATAAGTGTGAATTTTGTTTAGTGTGAAGCCTAAAGGGAAGAGCCTTAAAACTATTAGTGTTGAGGCCATCATGTAATGCTAATGAAAGTGTGTGGCATCCTGGTTTTTGTCGGAGGAGAACAAAAATGGAAAGGCAATGGTTGTAATCTCTTCTTGATTTAATATATATGCAACTATCGAATGATTTCCTATATAATGTGTCATCTCACGTGTTTATGGATTAATGTTTCTTGACTTGTTAAGTAGGTTGAATTACAATTTGTCTATTATCATGGTTGTTGTTTGCTATTTTTTACTTGTTTTAGGTGTTTGAAGAAGGAAACGAGAGATAGCTGGAGCGAGAAAGCGATGTCGTCATCAAAAGGGTAGGCCCTATTAATTGGTTCTAACCTAAGGAAATCTTCCATAGAATGTATCAGTTTTGGTTAGACCCGTTATTGGTCTAGAGGATTTTTTGTGACCACACTCATAATTTTACTTCACCATAAGTGTTCAAGTTATAGACTCTTCCACCTTGCGCACCTAGCTTCATGGGCCCATGCACTCAACTGCGAAATTGCTAAGGTCTCTGCGCACTCAGCTGTAGGATCCTTCCCCTTTCACGTAAGTATAAGAAACAGAGCTTTCGTGCCTTAGTACTTGTCCAAAATAGGGATCTTCTATCTTAGTTATTTTTCTAGACTCGTTATGACTCAAATATCTATAACATTTTTGCTTACAATACCATGGCCCACAGCCTATGGGTGAGCCTCAAAATCAACCTACTAATTACTCAAAAAAAGGGCTAAAGCCCCTTTGACTCCTACTTAGCTACACTCTCCACTTCCACATTTTGCGGAGACTTTACATTCTTTACAAAATTCTTCTCAAAAATTGGTTAAACTAACCCAAAATTGGCCTAGGGGAACCTATCCAAATAGGCCCCCAACACAAATATGGTGAGTCACCCTCGAGTCACTCCCCTGGCACCTCGATCTTGGTACGGAGGTCACTAAAATTGACCTGCAATGCTGCTATGTCAGCAGAACCCTGTATTGCTGCTTGCTACACTTCCTCTACCAATGTTTCTGTCACCAGACCTTCTACTACTAGGCGCATCATTCTTTGTGTCTGCTGAAGTGTCTTTAAGTTCTCCTAAACTGATAGAGTAAGTTGACATAATTCCTCTCTCCATGGCTGTATTCTATATTTGAGAAGGGCATCTTTCCTCTATAGCTCTTCAATTTTCTATTGCAGTTGTTTGCCTTCCTACAAGTGCACGAAGCGTTGGATTGGCACCAAAGTGTGCGTAGTCGACTAGCTTCATCAAACCTTCATTGTGTCTCCTGCATATCTATGTTAAGTTTCTGTAGGTTTGGGCCCTCCTGTAGAGTCATCCATAGCTCCATGACTTGATCGAATATCATTGTGCAGTCTGTGACTGCTATATCCAAAGTGCTCATTCTTTACCTGATAGCTACTCCATGCTTCTCCTAGACCTATCGTTAAATGGTTGGATGTAATTTCAGTTGTTGCTCTGAGATATTCATTTGAAAGTCAAACATGACTCTTCCTATCTCATCCTTAGATTCGCAGACCATAACAACCAATTTCCTTATTTTTGTTGTAGCTGCGGCATCCTCTGAAATGTTTAACTCTGGGACTGTGTTGCATGCTTGCATTATTGTTGTCTCAAAGCCCTGACTTCATGCTTGCAGCTCTTCCTTGTTTTTTAGAGCTTGAGCCTTCTCTGCTAACATCTGCTCGTTTTTTACTTTGAATTCGCTGATCACTGCAAGCACGTGGTGGTGCTCTCTGATCCTAAGCTCATCTAAAACCCCGTGATGCAGTACATGGAGAGTCTAAAGTGGCAGCACAACTAAGTTCACCCCAATGTCCTTTATTGTGTTCAAAAAAGCGTGGTATTATGATTCTATGTAGACTGATCCTACTAGTAAGGATACGAAGCTGAGGTACAAAGTTCATTCCATCTCTACAACTTTCTCGCTCCCTTGCACCAGGCTTGCTTGCACCCTACTCGCTTGAATTTGGCTTATTTCTGTTTCTACTGATCTAAAGCTCGTGCCAGTTTCTGTGCTACTTCTTTCCTCTTTTGTGCAGTTGTCGTCTGTGCAACAGAGATTTCTCCCCCTTTATTGGCATCTGCACCAACGTCCATGGGTTCACACCACCCTGCTGGCCAACTGCCCATAATCTCCTACATGTCTATCTCTAAGACTAAGTATGGAAGCTTGTGCCATATATGTCTAAGGTCCCTCCTCGCCCTGATTGAGACATTATGGAAATCGACTTTGAACTCTGTGAAGGCCCTTAATTGCTCGAACTAGGTTGGAGACAACATTTGGTGCTGATTGATTACTATGCGAAGATCCATTTCCATTCATATCCAAAAAATATTCGATTATTTGGTCCTCTTTGGATCCTTTGTCGACCACAACGAAGCGAACTTCACTGCCTCAGGTAAATCTTCTGCATGCGGAGGAAACTGACTATCCTCTGGCAATCACCATGCTACTAAGACAATGAGAAATAGGAGCCAGGCATAATGAAAGGGATTATTGTCCTCCTATGCTTTATGACATTTTGTGAGGAATTCCTTACATAAATACTGCACCCAATTATATTGTACTCCCTTCGCGCACTGGGTAGCCAACAACACTACTAGCACCGAAACTTTGTCGGCACGAAATTTCCTCATAATCTTCCTTACGAGAATTTGGGTGGTGAATTGCACCGCCTGATGTTGAATGGAGTGGATAAAATATCCACAAAACTTCTCGATTAAACCAAATTTAGCCTTCATCTTATCGGCCAACTCATTTTCTCCACTTTTCGCTCCAAAGTCTTTGGGATGGTCCGCCAATTTATAGGGCAACTTTGTAATCCGATGGATGAGAATATATGTGATAGGGATGGGTTCACCGAGCCATAAGCACCCATCATGCACCAGAGCGAGCAGCTCATGCACACACACAGTGTTGATAATTCACCTATGAAAATCTGGTACGCAAAGCATGTGTAGCAACCCAGCCTGCTCAACACCTCTGACCTATTTCATGTTCTCCAGTTGCATAACCCTGGTTTCCTCTTAATATATATTATTAATGTATTTGTGGGAGTAGGAAAATGAGGGAATCTCTCGTGGTCCACGATATCCCAATCCTCCATCTTCAGCATCGGAATGCGCACTAGGACCACAACTTCAAATTCTACTTGTTCTGATAAGAGGGGTGTCGAGACCATAAATTTTCCAGAATCAAGGTCTTTGGTTACTTTCTTCTTCCATTTCCGCGAAGGCATATACTCTGGGATCTGTGTGATTGGCTCACCATGCTCAGCATCTAACTCCTCTGCTCCATGGAATTCATCTTCCTCCAGGTGCACAATTTTCTCTGGCTACTTATCCTTCTTCTCCTTCTACTGAACTTTCGGGTTCTTCCTCGGGGAATGTCTCACCGATACAGGTTTCTTCTACTTCTCTTTTTCAGCCGATTGCTTTGGCCTAGGCAACCTCGGTGCCATATGTCTAGGGGAAAAAACCTCCACATATACAACTTTAGGGTCTTCTTCTTGAGAAACTATAGCTTCAGAATTGGTTGGCATGGAAATTTTTTCAAGGAAAATCTTTTGGTTCCATGTAGGTAAGGTTGGAAATGTTGGTATTGAAGCTAAATCCTCCTAGGACAGTTGACACATATAGCGGGAACAAGAGAACTCATACACAACCGTTAGAATTCAATGTTTTCTTCAGCAGACCAACATGCCCAATTTATAGGAGGTTTTGAATTTAAATATGAATTTTCCCTCCATCTTCTAATCATAAATGCATCTTTGGCAGTAGATATCCAAATATTTTTTCCATAAATGGCACCTACCTGCTCCTCTTAACAGGATTTTTTCCATCAAATCATGAATAGTGACTCCAATGACTACTTTTGGACCCATCAGTGTGGAACAATCCTACATGGTGCAAATCATCCAATGTAGCTTCACTTATCACACTCCTTTCTTCCATCGTGCAACCTCCCTACTATGTTTTCTTCCTTTTCAGGTAGCATTGTTTATAGTCTTGCAATCCCTTGTAGCTGCCTCAATTACTAAGACTATCCTACTACCATGTAGTCATTGTGTAGGGGCATGATCCCTTGTATACAGCTTTAGCCTATTTCCATTCACTTTCCTAGGTAATGGTTCCCCATTCAGCTTATCGAGATGAATTGCTCCACCATCCATGATCTCCTTAACAACATATGGCCCCAACCAGTGCATTTGAAATTTTCCAGGACATTTTGTGAACTTGCTGTCATATAGCAACACTAAATCATCCAACTTGAAAGTGCGCAATTTAATATGCCTATCATGCCATGATTTCTCACGTTCCTTGGACACTTGCTGGTGAAATCCTGTAAGAAAGTGGTCCTCTTCTAGCTCCATTAGCTGCACGAGCCATTCCTCCAAGGTCTCGCGATCCACCATCTTTGTCAAAGATGCAATACATAAACTTAGCACAATATACTCCATACGCATCGCTGCTTCAATCCCATAGACCAACCTAAATGGTGTTTGGCCTATCAAATTTTTGCAGGATGTCCTATATGCCCATAGCACTGCTGGGACGTGCATATCCCTGTCATTCCTCTGTGCGTTGAAAAACTTCATCAATGCATTCTCCAAAAAAAAAAATTAAATGATTCCACCATTCCATTCACCTGTAGATGATAGGGTGTGCTCTTTTGATGATACACTTGGAATTCCTCAAGCATCACATTAATCGTGTCATTCAAAAAATGTGTACCCCTATCACTCATCAATATCTTTTGGTATCCCAACCATGTTAAGACATATTCAAACAAAAACTTCGTAGCAGTGGCAATTGTACAATCTTTCACTCCCTGTGCTTCCGCCCATCTGGTTAAATACTCTGTTGCAGTAATGATATACCGTGCACCCATCTTCTTACCTGGTGTGTGTATTGGACCTATGAAATTAATGGCCCAATTATCAAATGCCTGCAACTAAACCTAAGGATTTAAAGGAAATTCATCTCTTCGCAAAGGCTTTCCCATCCTTTGGCAAGCATCACGCTTTGCAGTGTCCTTAGAATTGTTATGTAATGTCGGCCACCATAACCCGACACGCAAAGTATTCTGCACGATCGCTTTTCCTACGTAGTGTCCTCCAACCACTCCTCCATGTGTTTCAGCGAGGATACTAGCACATTCAAACTCTAGAATATACCGTTGGAGTATTTCATATGTTCCCATCTTATACAAGTAACCCGCAATTAGTGAAACATCTGCATAGTGAACCACTAATACCTTCTTCTGCTGAGTAGAATATCCTTCTAGAGCTGTACCTATGGTTAAAAACTGGATGATATCGGAAAAATGGTCATCCACGATGTGCACTGTAAAGAGTTGTGTTTCCAGCAATCCTTCCTTAAAACTATTTGGTTCTTCGCCCACTTCAATCCTTGACAAATGGTTTGGTCTTGCATTCAGTCTTCTCGGCTTCACAATCACTTCAAATTCATATTCTTGAAACAACAGTAACCATTGATAGATCTTCCCCCCCAACGCAGTCTTATTGACTAGGTAGTTCCAGGTAGTTCACCGCAGAGTGATTTGTATACATTTTAAAGTGTCAACCAAACAAATAATTCCGAAACTTTTGCAATGCGTAGACCATCACCAGTGCTTCGCACTCTGTAGTGGAATAATTCTTCTCATCCTTGGATGACTTTCTGCTCGCGAAGGCTATGGAATGATCAATTTATCCTTCTCCTACGTGTGTTAATACCGCTCCTAGTGCAATGCAAGAGGCATATACATGCACATGGAACTCTTTCTTCCAGTCTGGAAACACCAAAATAGGCACAATTACCATCTTTTCCTTCAAGACATCGAGATTGCGCTTACAGCCTTCATGCCAACAAAACTTCACATCTTTCTTCAATAAATTTTCCTTCGGCGTGATTATGTGAGCATATGCCTTGATAAACTTTCTCTAATATCTAGTGTACACCAATGTTGCGTGCATCTATTTTACATTCCTAGGAGCTTCCAAATTCACAATCACAACAATCTTCATAGGGTCCATCATCAATCCCTTCTTAGATATGACATGGCTGAGAAAAATTCCAAAGGGCACATAGAATATGCACTTCTTCAAATTTAGCATGATCTAATACCTTCGACATGTACCTAGCATAAGGCGTAGACTCACAACATGGCGCTTCACCAACCCAAATGCAGTCCAATCGTCAAAATAAACCTCCAAAAACTTATGGATAAATTCCTTAAACGTTGCGATTACTACTCGAGAGAAAATTGCAGGCGTGTTCTTCAATCCGAATGGCATTACTATATATTGAAAGCTATTGGAAATAATACTGAGAGGGGGGGTGAATCAATGTTATCAAACTAATAATTTTTCATTTCCATAATTAGATTCATATAAGCTACTTTAGTTAAGGGAACTCGCGTGTACATGCAGTTGTGTTTATAGAAACTAGCGTATATCCAACAAACGTATGATTCAGTTAATTCATCATATATTGATCTTTAATAAGTGCATTAGAACCATATAAAAAGTAACCAGGTGCAGTAAAATAGAATAGATCATGACACATAAGAAACACACATGAACACCAAGATATAAGGTGGAAACCCAATGTGGGTGAAAACCACTTGCTGAAATCCTCTCTGTATTCTTTTAATAATAAGAGAATTCTATTTACAATTTTTTGTATTGGTGCAGTCTTATACCAGCACACACGTTTCTACCTGCAGAAGGCTACAACCTTCTCTTGTTCTCTAGCTTCTACTGGACGGGAGCTACAACCCCCTAGCTCTTGTACTAGCTAATATGTTTACTAGTACGTAGGTGTCGGCCTATAGAAGGCTAAAACCTTCTCTTTTCTTCCAGGGACCACGTTTCATAAATTTTTAGACTAGATCCATCAACAACATCATTCAATCATCAAATATATCTGCATCAACCAATCTCCTTTTTAACCAATCAAAATCGAATCAATAAATCACTCTGATCATTCAGAATGTTGTCACCAGAATACAGTAACCAGAACCCAAGCAATAACCCAGAAGATTGCAACAGCAAACAGAAGCAACTAAAACATATATTATAAGGTATACACTACTTCCATGTGTCGAACCTGCATGCATACGTGCTTTCCTCAAAGTGAACCAGTGTACAAATCTGCAAATCAAATTTATGATGTATACACTGTTTTGATATGCAGAACCAGCGTGTATACACTCCTTTTCTAAAGCGAACCTGCGTACAGATCTGTAGAAGATGATTTAAACATAACAATAGTTCCAAACTTCAATCATACTCAGATAATCATATTTACATACTAGAACATGCGCCAATTATTCAGATATATGATCAAACCACATAAATATAATTCACTTCAAGCCTTTAGATCCTAATCCATCATTAGGTCTTATCCTTCATCAAGCGCTAAGGTTCTTCGTTGGTTCAGATCAAGCATGACACCATAAGCCAATAACCTGCATATTAGATCTCACACTTATCAGATATTCGATACTTGCACACCTTGGCCTAATGATCTTCTCCTTTTATAGTTTTAGGCCTTTCTTAATACCTTGGACCAAATACCTGGGGTCAATACCTTGGAATTGATACCTTAGACCAATACCATGGATCAAAATACCATGGACCACATACTTCGGACTAAACATTTAGTTTTCCAAGGTATGCGTGCTTTTCCTTTTGTAAAAGTGCGTGTGTACGTATACGTGGCTTGGTCAATGGTGAACCTGTGTATACCTCTCTTTCTTCATTCTGTGTAGTCTGATCTGTAGCTCTGTGCTGTTAACATGTATTACTGTGATCTGTCATCTGAGTGAGTTTCTTTCTGAACTGATTCCTTGAAGTTGCCATGCATTTCATCACACTTGTAAATAATCTTGTCATGCATTCTATCACATCTGATATCTCTTCTGTAGATTCATCTAGTTACTATATACAAGAGAGTTGTTCTGCTACAAGTGGGTTGCCATCATGTAGAACACATACATCATAATGCCAACAAAAGCAACCCCACTTTGTCGTGAAGGTTGTCTTGCTTCGATCTTCCGGTGCAATATTTATTTGATGATATCCTGAAAAGCCATCAGTAAATGAATAAGCCTCCTATCCACCAAAATTCTTTGATAATTCATCTATAAATGGTGTTGGAAACGGATCGTGCATGCGTGCATCATTCAACTTTATTAGATCTACACATATTCGGATTTCACCTTTCTGTTTCTTCTCTTGGACCACCATTGGTCTTACCCAATCGGATTCCTCTACTGATTCAATAATACTAGTATCCAGCATCTTATCCAGTTCTAGGCGCACATTTTCTTTATACATTGGATTTAGTTGATAAGGTCTCTGCTTAACGAGCTTCACATCCTTTCAATGTAACCTTCATAACACCTAAATCTTTGACGACCCCCTTTAATTCTGAAGACTTTGTTGGGAAGAGATCCTGGTATTCACATAGTAGTTCAACTACCTTATCAACTATATCTTCATCTGAATAGTCTCATATCTTCGCAAACTTAGGCTCTCCTTCATATCCAATGTTTACTTGTCTAGTTCTCAAAGGTTCTGATATATCTGGTTTCGCATCTTTCGGTCCTTCGACTTCGCACTGTCCTTCTATCTCTAGAACGTTAATATTCAATGGGTATTCTTCTTCCTCTTCAGTAGTCACATTGTAACACTCCAGCGCATGGTGTAGCTATGTACTCCAACCCAGATGAGCCCATTCTACCGGTTCCTTAGGTGTTTTGAATATAGTTGCTTTTATCTCTTGGAGCACTTCATCAATGCACTCAAACCCATCCTCAAAGCTGAAAGTTAATAATAAACTTTCTCTTAAGATGTCCCATTCAACTGTCCCATGGTGAAGCTCTATCTCCAAATACCAGTTCATTGGAATTGTATCTATGGTATGACAAAAAATGTGCACCCATTCTGGTTGTGGTTCCGTTTCCTAGGCCATAGTCCATCGTGCCAAATGATTGCGAGGATGATCCTTCCCACTGTATTTTTCTATCATCCGAGTGTTAGAAAACCCAAACATTAATTTCCTTATTCTTATGTGTTCCTTCCATCCAGTGAAGTGCTCCTTGTGGGTACCCCACCAATGGGAAGGCATAGCATGCAGCGCAAACTCTAGTGCCTAGAAGTGATGTTATTCCAGTAATTCCCTTTAAAATTCATCTAAAAACAGATCCACATCAGTCAAACCATCATAATACGGAAGCTTTCTTACCTCATTCGAGACACACCGCAGTGATTTGGTCATCATAATGCAACAAAGCATAGATACTTCATGCAACTGATTCTTCTAGTGTTCAAGCTCCTCATCTGAATCTGAGCTGTAGGAGCTATCCTTGTCCCACACAATTTTTCCATCAAACATAGGATTGATCGAATCTTAATTTTAAGCTATGATCTTGTATATCCAATCTAGATCATCATCACTTTCCACAAAGTTGCGAACAGGTTTAGTAGGGTCTAGTGGTACTACAATCCTAAGTGACTTCCTTTCAAATGACATCTCCTGCTTCTTCAGGTTGATTACTGCATCAATATCAAAATCCCAGTAAATTTCTAGTAGCATGGGGTTCGAGTTACTATCATCCACTATTTCAATGACCTCAAAGTCAGCCAGTGTGCTTGTGCCTTTAATGTCCACCATTACACCATATAAGCACCCCATTGGAGTAATATTCTGTTGATTTTCCATGCGAAGCTGAATAGGAGACCACTGCAACGTAGGTCTCCCCATATTTTCCCATGTCTTCTTAGGTAGGACGTTTTCATCAGATCCTAGATCCAAGAATAGCTGGCCCATTTCATATTTGCCTATCTATGTGGTCATCCTCTTCTCGTGCCCTATGTGCTTCTTATGCTTACCAACTTTTGTCACGATGCGTTGTTCAACATGAGTCTTTTCTTTATTTTCCCACTTGTCGATTAACTCTTGCAACCCTTCTACTTCTTTCTTAGCATGAAGTAACTTCATACAGGTCTTTAGAAAAGTAGCTAGTACTGAAGGATCTACCTCTTGTTTCGTACTAGTTTTTGGCATTTTCTCGTCGTTTCCTAAGGTGGAGGCCTAAATGAAGCTATTATTTGCTTCCATGAAGGTATCTTTAGCGCGATCAAGATCAAAGCCTATTTCCTTCTTAGCATCCTTGCACACCCACTCGTCATACTCTGGCTGCTTTCCTTTATCTGCACCAGTCGCCATATCACTTCTTGTCACTATATTTATGCTCTGATATTCTTCGCGGGGCTCTGCCTTGATCATTTGAATGTTTTATGTAGGTTGTTGGGGTTGCACCTTCATTTCTTTCATATTCTCCATAAGGACTGGACATTCTTCTATCACATGGTCAAACTATCGACAATACTGCCATGACAGATGCATGGGGTTTGTACAATCTCATGCAAAGTGCCTTGCTTTACCACAGTTATAGCAGATTACCTATCCATGCCCTCGGCCAATTCGCCTTGTCTTCTTTGTCCTCGGCCTTGGAATCTTCCATGTGCTGCCCCCGCGCCCTAATCCTGAGGCTGGTTCTTTTCCTTCATTCAGTAGGTAGGGATTCTATCCATCATCATCTCATAACTCCTACAATGGCATTCATCATGTCCCACAGGTTTACATAGATTGCAAACAATTGTTGCGGGGTTTGTACAAATTTCTGTAGTAAATGGAAATTATCAATTGTGTGCTGTCTCGTAACCTGATAGATAGCGCACCACAATGCAGTTCCCGTGATCGGTCCAACATTATTCTCTGGTTTCATGGGAACAGGCCCTTCCCCCATAATATAGTTCTTATAAATTGGACAATGGTCCTTATCATGTCCATGGCTCTTGCACTTCAAACACCAGGCTTCAGCGCACACCTCCGGCTAGGCTTCCTTTCCTTTCTTCAGGCTTTGCAACTCCAAGTGCAGACTTTCTAGTTGTGAGTAAATCTATTGCACTCCAACGTTCATATCTTATATGGGCGAGGCATCCAACCTCATCACAATTTCCAAAGCTTCCTCTTGCATTGTTATCTTTTGTTGTGACAAAGGCACTCTTAAGTGCGGCAAGAGCGACACTATATACTAGTCACGATGCAGGGAATTTGTAATCGCCATGTTGGATTGCCTAATCAGGCATTTGAACCTTGGATCAAAATCCCAAGGTGTCTCATCTACCTTCTGTCAAATTTATTTAAACACAGTCACTGGCTGCGCCTCTGACTTAGGATTTTTAAACTCGTTCTTCAGAGCTTGTTGGGTTTCTGCCAATGTCGCGGTGAGGTTATCAATGTAATACTTGATGTACCATGTTAATGCTCGATCCTTTAAGGCTGTAACCAACTGTGATTTCTTGATGCTATCATCTGTAACATGTTGTGTCGTCCATACAACTCCTGTGAAAAACTAGAACTATTCAGGATCATTGCTCCATTTCCTCTAAAGATCGACATCTTCATCATTGTTACACAATATTTTGTCACACCTCCTCCACTTCCCTATGGCATACCTTGAAGTACCCAAAACATTACTGTTATGCAATGTACTCATTCATATATGCAATTCAAATCCCCCCTAAGACATTGATTGGAAAATGCCTTGAGCTCCCCCTGAAGGAATTAGCTCTTACACCCTAATTTGAGGATCATCGCCCTTATGAGACTAAAAAAAATGATGATCACCTGTTGCATTGTACTTGACTCACGATGAAATTACTCTATTCACTTGTATACCTACGATGATCCCAAAAAGGAAATTTTCCCAAAGAGGATGAGAAGCTCTGTGATCTAGAAGCTTCAAGAGTGGCGAGCTAGAGGTTGTTCGACATAGATGATGTTGAATTATCCCTACTGGGGCTCTTGGTATCCTTATGAGATACCTCCTTGAGATGAGGGCCTATTCCTATCTTTGGAGAGATCCTAAATCCCTTTCCCTGCCTATATATTCATCTTTTGCTATTCACAAATGGTTGGTCTATGTCTATTTGCACCATTATGCTAAGATTGTGCCTATATGCTACTAATTTGGCTTAGAGAAGGATTGCTGGAGAGCTTATCTTGGACTTGGATATTCATTTCAAGGAGAGCCTATCAACATCAAGGCTTGGTTGTATGCTTCCACTTATTTTCTATTCATATACAACTACTGGTTCATTTTCCATTGATGTTTATGCTCATGTATCATCTATCTTAACATTCCTTGATGAGTTAAGTAGGTTTCCTTTAAATATGTTGTTTGTATTTGCATACCTTGTTGTTTCTTGATCTCTTGTGCAGGTGCATAAATGCTGTGAGTAGTAGGAACGAGCCCGTGACACAAGTGATTCAAGATATTGAACAAAGGATGACTCGATAGCATCAGAACGAGGTAAGCTATCTTCTTCATCTCCCTTTTCAATTGTAACCTAGGAAAGTGTTTGGTATATTCTCACTTAGGTTGATAGACCCACACATTGGGCTAGAGGGATCCTCTCTGTCTACAGAGAGGATTTACCTAGACAACAAAATGGAAACTCCACTGGGGAGGCTATGATCCTTTCCATTCAATCATTCATCCTTCTTTTGTGTTGAGTTTGACCAACTGTTCATTTTCAGGCTTGTTTGTTAGTATGTAGCTTTTTCACTTACTAGTAATTGCTTTAAGGTTCTTAATTTTTTGCCGATCTTGAAGATTTTTAGTTTTATCTCATCGTTCTCAACCATTGTGGTTTTCTCCCTGAAAGTCACAATGACATCGCATATGTTTTAATCACAGTCGTGATTAACGCTAGTTTTTTCTTGACAGGTGCGATGATGCCATAATTAAAAGAAAATTAGGTTTTCTCTTCTTGATTTCAGTTTTTTTCCCTCTAGAAGTGGTTTTTCAATGTGATTACAATGTCATTGTGTTTCTTGACATGTTTTTCTAACTGCAATTGCCTCTTGATTTGGTTTAAGTGTGTTTGGAGCTTGATTTGCTTTTTAGGGTTCCTAGGGTTTCTAGGTCACCCTTCATTCACTTATTGGTCTGCTCTTCTGATATCAATTACCTTTGTTCAAAGAGTTCTTTTGCATTTGGACACCTTTTGCAAGTCACTTTTGGTTATTTGGTATAAAGTTATTTTCATTATTGTCGAATCGATTAGATGCTTTGAAAGTCACTTTAGTTCCGTTGGCAAGCAATAGATTACAAAATTGTTTTCTTTTTATTGAATCGAAAGGAAGTGATTGTTGTTTTATGTTTTTGAAAGTGGAATTGTATGTTATTGACATATTTTAGAAACATTTCTTGCATTCAAATTGGAAAGTGAAAGATATTTTCATGATTAGTGAATTGTTTGCATTTTCTTTGGCTTTTTTGCACTAGTTTCCATTGATTGCATCTTTAGTGAAAAGAAAAATATTTTCATCTTTATGGCATTGCATTCATTAGTATAATGAAATATTAGATTTTTTTTTATTGCATTGAAAAGTTTTTATTAATTCTTTTGTATTGTTTGATGCATTGGTTGGTTGTTTCTCCTCCTTTGTTAGAATAGCCTTCATCGAATGAAAAGTTTCACTTTCATCATTTAGTAGCATTCTAGGCGCAGGTGACATCGTTGAGCGCTTGAAACTAAAACTTAATTCAAATATAGACTTAAAATTTACCTCAATTAATCTAAGGAGAATTTGAAACATTAACATTCATACTTAGTGGTCTAGGCTAGAGACATGTTCTGGCCATGGAAAATTTTAGAGGCTAATATTCGCAGGTGGGCTAATTTTCCATGATTTCCCCAAAAAAAAGATTCACTAGTTTCCATTTTTTTTAAGAATGATTCACCAATATTTTATAATACAAAAGTATTTTACCTTAAAAATTGCCAACATGATATAGAGAATATATAAAAAAATCATTATAAATTTGAAAACTTTTACAAATGCATCAATAAACATTTTACAGTTTTCATATTAGGGAATAGTGAGATTCGCTAATGTTTTTAAACTTCAGGATAATTTTTTGTTCTTAAGATTTTCCCTAGTTCTGGCATCTATGAAACTTAGCAGATGTTGCTCGCAATACTCATGCATTAGATGTTGCTAGAACGGACTCGTGCTCCCCATATCGGTGAGTATATAAAGGGAGACCCTCATAAGTTGCAAAGCTTTATCCATAAGAAGTTGAGTGTGCCACCTTGTAAATGTGATACACTGAACACAAAATTTGGGGAGATTGTCTGCACGTACATCAAATCCTTGGTAAATTTATTTGAAAAGGTGTATATTGTAGTTAAGGGTTACCTGGTACTCCTTTTTGCCTAGAGTTACTTGAGTGGTCATTTAGATCTTTTCTGTCTCCTTAAATTTGAAAAGATCAAAAAGAAATAATCCTTTCAAGCTCGCTAAACCAATGAAAGTGACTCGAGTCACCTTTTCATCCTTTTCTAGACTCTTAAAATATGAAAAAGAAAAGTTTTTGTTTCTAAAAATAATTGCCCATGATAAACATGTCAAACCCATGCAGTTGTTTCTTGGCCCAATCTTGAGTAAATCATTGTAAATTTTATTTTTAATCAGCCCTCAACGAATCCCATTTCCTTTTCTACTCTTGAGAGAAATTCATCGTGGTTGTTATCACTCAGGTTGTCCCTTTTGACTCCTAAAGGGATACGACCGAGGTAACCACAAACCAACTTTGGACTGCAGGTCCTAGCCTACCTGCAGTCAGAGAGGGCTCTCTCTTTATGATTTAGCTTTGTTGAAAAGGGTTATTTTAGGCTAGATATGATGCACAGGGGGTTTGATTGATTTTTGGTGGGAAAACTGACACTTTCAGGTAGAGAGGCAGAGTATACTTTGAATGTTTCAAACCATTGGGCATGGAGTCGAGGAGGGGAACTGCTGGTGTCTTTCCTTAATAATAGTGAGGGGAAAATGGAGCAAGATAACTGAAGCAGAAGCAACTTTCAGGTTCAAAGGATGGAATGAATGCTAAAGAAAGAGAGGCGGTTAAGAATCTCTCCAACAAATTAGCAGAGAAAATAACAGGGCGCTACCTAGGGGCAGTTAAGAATCCCTAGATAATTGGCCAGCACAGGTGAATTGGGGTAAACATGAGCCGGGAGGAATTCAATGTTCATAACCAATTCTTTTAGAGGAAAACATAAAGAAACAACAGAAATTGAGCATAGAGAGTGTTTAAACTAATTCTAGGCTATTCCTTTTTTCTGCTATTTAGATAATGGCAAACACATAAACAGAGATAAGAGGCACTTATTGCTTCAGACCGCAGCGCAGGAATTCCATCTTCAACTCTTCAGAACATTCATCAGCAACAGACAGTTCGCTCTCCAAGCTTTAAGCAATCTTTGATTACAGAAAAGTTCAGGTATACACAACGAGTCTCTAGTGAAAATCTCAATTAACCAACCCTTAAAACTATACAGAGGGTGGTATATATAGGGCAAAAACTCTCTGCAGAGTTCCTTTATTACATCTTGACCTAATTAGGTCATAAAAAATGACTACTTGACCTAATCCTATCTAGAAATGAATGCAAAAAATATCTCGGGCCGTGCTCAGGGCCAATGTGTCAAAACTAAATAAATGATGCTGTCCTAGGTGGCTTGCTGCAGTGTTTTCTGCAATAAATGAGTATGGGTTTCTGCTTCCTTGCTATCCTGGTGCTTTGAATGCCTTAATGGTGATTTGAAGGCAAGGATGGGCTGATGCTTATTGATTTGAATTTCTGGGGGCTTCATCAATGTTCAGGTGCCTCGAGCCCCTAAAAAATCATGACTGATACTCTCTGGCGTCTTTTCTTCCACTAATACTCTCTGACAAAATCTGGACTGCTGATCTGATGTGCTGCGGGTCTAATCACCAGCAAATGGCCGCTGTTCCGCCTCGGTATCATCTGGAATTGTCTTCTGATCATTTTGGTATGCTCTGTGAAGAAAAGAGATCATTTTTGTGCCTTTTCGGGCTTCCTGAGGCCGCATGGTGAGAAGATTCCCTAAAGATTCCCTGAAGATTCTCCATTTTGGCCCAAAAAATCCTGCGATGAGCGATTTGCTCATCGCAAATCGCTCATCAAAAAACTGCCTCAGAATTCGATTCCGGGGATCCGAAGTGCGACTTTTGCGCCTCTGCGCCCAAAAAAGTGTTGATGACGTCAGCATTGTACGGCGGGTGACGTCAGCATGACGTCAGCAGGGCGACATAGCGGGATGACGTTAGCATGATGTCATCATCACTGGGCAGGGCGATAAGCGATATTTGGCGCACTGCTTTTCGGGGATGGCGGTTTCGGAGGGAGGGGCTCCGCCACAGCCCAGTGCCTGACGCGTGGCGGGAGTACGGCGTCAAAACTGCCGAACTCCCGGAAGTTAAAGGCCGGGCGTGTCGGGAATGGAGATGCCCGCCCACCGTCGATCTGTGGGGCTGTGGATCAGACGGCTGGCGGCGGATTCGAAGGGACGGTGGGTTAACGGGTGGGAATATTCGCAGGAATATTCCCTTTTAAATACGCCCGACGGATGGGTTGAAACTTAGGAAAACGGGTTTATATGGGTTTTTACAGGCGCGGGTTAATATTTATGCATAAAACTTTGGTTTAGGGGCGGAATATGGGTTTTTTGGCGGTTTTTTAGGGTTAAGGGGGAGGTTACTAGCTAACCAGATGTCAAACTAGTTCCTCAATGACGCGGATGGGCTAAAAACAGTCCCGGATGGACTGAGATTTCCCTGACTAGGTAGAACTATGGCTATAATGCCAGGGAGGGGTATTTACATAGGGGGATTTATATACATGATTTTAATAGGGGAAGGGAAAAACTAATAGGGAGTTATATAATAAGGGTGATGAGAAAAAGAGAGATGTTAGTGAACTCCAGCCTGAGTACCTCCAACTGAAGAAACTGCCTCAGACCAAAAAATGGATTGCTTATCAAAATTGGAACACAGCAGTGGCCCTTAGACTAGCATACTCTTATGGATACTTCTTTGGCCATCTGTAGCAAATATGGAGCATTGCAGCATGAATAGTACGACATATTTGGCATGTAAAACTATCGATCGTGAAAGATGATTAACCTACTACAGCAGGAGGCTAACAGTGGCTAAACCATTGAGTTCACCCCAAAGTTCCCCTTCATTGTCTAATACTGAAGAGTCCTCCCAAGGAGTTTATCCGGAGCTTCCTCAGTCACTTGAATATCAAGGTCTTGAACTTGGGATTATTCCAAGTATCCAACCCCTGTCTTCTTGTCCACCACCATCGTATTCCTGGTCAGCTCAAGAATTTGATCCTGAGACCTTTGACAATCCTATACAGACCCCGGAGAGTCCATAGACCCTTGAGAGTTTGCAGAGTCTTGTTATTTATCCATCAAATCCATCATTTGATCCCGTTGTGATATCTCCTCAGCGTCCTTACAGTCCTTACGATCAGCGTGGTGTTCCTTTGGAGTTATCTCCTTGCACATCTTGGATTCCTCACCACCATTTGTTTCCATCCATGGATTCAGAAGGTGAGATCCCAACCTCTTCTCTAGGTCATTCGGAAGTTTCCGCTACTCATAATCCTCATCTCGATGATGAACAAGGTATGAATTTCCTCCAAAAGGCTTTCCTTCTACAAGGAGATTCCTATCTCACACACTTCTTGAAACCTGTGGGCGTATATTTCCACCTCGTTATACAACCCTAGCCCAGTTAGTTTCAGGAATTCCTAGTGCTTTATCTTTGTATAAAAATCCCATTTGGTATTCCAATGCCATGCCTACTTTTGGTCCGTTTTTCCAAATGCGATCCCTCAAATTTCTATACAAATTGTTGTCATGTTAGTTCTTGTTCAACCTACGGTTCCATCACAACCTATACCATCGTTTCAGCCATCCATTTTGGTTCAACTGATTGTTTCAGGTCAGGTTTCAGTTAGTTCTTCCACCCCCCCATTAAGTGGACAGAATGTGCCACCGCTTGGGGGGGGGAATCTAAATATTCCTCTTGTGTAAGGTGAAACCAATGCGAGCGGATTACAAGCTCACATGGTTAGAATCAATCAACCTTATTCTGGTAGTATTCCTAACCCTGTTGGTCCATTTGGGTCAGGTAATATCCAGTATCAACAACCTTATATGGCTTAGATTCCACTCCAATAGGCTTATGTCCCTTATTGTTCGCAAGCCTTGGTCAATCAAACTTACACTCCACAAGCATAAGCTTATGTCTAGCCTACTCAATCCACTATTCCTAGTGGATATGGTCAAATTCAATTCAGAAATTACTAATACCCTCAAGGTATATCCCAAGGAATTGTCCAAAAACCCTTGCAACAACAAGGAAGAGCCTTGCAGCAGCAAGGGAAACCGCTACAGCAGTAGGGGTAACCTTTGCAGTTGTATCAGCAGTCTTTGCAGTAGCAAACGCAATTTGTTCCACAGCCTTTGTAGCATCAAACTCAATTTGTTCAACATCTTACTCAACCCTTATATCTGCAATGCTAACCTTTGTAGCAGCAAGGTCAACCTTTATGGCAGCAAAGTCAACGTTTGCAGCAGCAAGGTCAACCTCTACAACAAGCTCAGTCTTTGAAGGCACAAGGTCAACCCCTACAATAGCAGGGCCAATCTCTTCAGGTCCAGGGTCAACAAGTCCAACAACCTTACAATCTGTACACCACGTATAATGCTTATCAACAACCTTTGGTAGGTCAATATCAAACCTACCCCAAACAAAATCTGCCTTATGGCCAAGGTAACCCTCAGTGGGGGAAAAATCAAATCCCATATTTTCAAAATCATCCACTATGGGGGAAGAATCTGCACCAACAAGGTTGGCACCGCAATTTCCCTTCTTGGATACGCTGGAACTACTTGATGTTTCAAGCCTTACGAATGATCCCATATTTCATTCACTTTACTTTCCTTCAGTTCCAACTAAAATTCCAATTGGATTGCCCTAAATTCAAAGGAAAGTCTAAAGAGGACCCACAAGCCCATGTTATGACATATCACTTATGGTGCTCTTCAAATTCATATGTTGACAATTCTATCCATCTCCACCTCTTCTAGAGAACCTTAATAGGTGTTGCCACAAAATGGTATATCGAGTTTCAATGAGATACCTATGCCAACTTTAACTCTTTAGCTATGGCCTTCCTCACCCACTTCCAATTCCCAGTTTGATATGAAACTAGCACTCATTTTCTCACATATCTTAAGCAAGATACTGTGACCCACATTTCTGATCGTATCCATGAATGGACACTTTGGTGTCACCTCATCAAATTCGAGATTGCTGATGATTTGTCGACTAAATGGTTCACAAAATCATTCATTAAGAAGATTTCTAGGGATATACCAATGGGTGGATGTGTTACTGAAGACCAAGCTATTGCTCGTGCCTAGTATTTAGACTTAGTCTATTCCTTATCTTGCACATTGTATGAAATGTTGTTTGATGCTCCAAGACCATATTTGGATCCGACAGCCTCAAAGTGTCCCGATGTACCACTTGTTGATGGTGTAATTGGTTCAGTGTCTCAGACTTCCACTAAGACTTCCTCGAAGCAAAAATATGTTTCAGGCACTGGTTCCAATAATCCTTCAAAAAATTCATCAAATCCTAGTAAAACATCTGAGGTACATGTTGTTCATTCTACTGTAACAGATAAGGCCTCAAAAGGTAAGAAAAAGGGTAAAGATAAAGCCAAAACCAATACCCTAAAATAGGATCCACCCAAATCATCTGCTGATGATGCTTCCAAGTGCAAGCCAAAATATCCTTGCCTCATCTATGAGGAAGATCATTACACCAAGGATTGTCCCTAACGTTCTGAAGTTACTCGTTTGTTGAAAGGGACTCTGGCTGTTTTGAAAGAGTTGTTTCCATCTCAGTAGACACAGTTGGTGGACAAACCGTAATCCTCTACCTCCTCTGGTTCCCAAGTTTTCATGATGCAAGGTTCATCGCCTATTTCGATTGCTACTCGGACAAAGGACCATCAAACCCTGAAAAAGTAGATGGTGGAGAAAGAAGTCATTGATATACCTTCTACTTATACTCCATCCAGTTCTGGTCCACTCTATATTGAGTGTCCTAACAATTAGTCCGTAATCTAACCACCTCCCAAAGGTGTACTACCAAAATCATCTTATATCCCGAATGTTGGAGTTGCACAACATTATAATATTGTTGAGGATTTAGCTCAAGCACCTTTAGCAATGTCTGCTTTGGAGGTTCTCCAAACCTATCCAACACAGTGGAAATCATTGTTGTCTGCTATAGGCACTATTGATCCTGTTGATTTGAGTTCAATTACCTTTTATCTTGAAAACCACGTTCCCCATCTTCCTCATCAGATTGACCTTCTAATTCAAGTTCTCATTAAAGGAAAGATGATCCATCAAACTGTTATTGATGAAGGTGCTTCCACTTGCATCATGTCTGTTTCATGTTGGAAGGCCATTGGATCTCCTTCTCTTAATCAGCCCTTGAACGCTTTGGAAGCATTTTATGATAGAGGCTCCCGTCCATATGGTATTCTCACAAACTTTCCTATCACATTGGAAGGAAAGGCCGTTGAGCTAGAAGTGGAAGTAGTATATGTGAATCTCAATTACAAATTTCTTCTCGGGTGAAGTTGGACACACACTATGTTTTGTGTGATTTCCACTTTGTTCCAGGTGCTTCGTTTTCCTCAAGAAGGAAAAATTTTCACCATCAACCAACTGTATTTTTTCTCTTCTGATACGTTGAATGACAATGTTCCATATGTGGGAAATGAAATTCCTTATGAGAGTGTTGGAGCAGGTCTTTTCAAATATTTTGCTTAATGGGTACTTTTACTCTCCCACCTCCAAATTCCACTTTGATCAATATGATCTCGGTTTCTACAGATCCTTGGATTATTCCTACTCCAGATCAAATTGATTAATTTGGTGATTTTATGCCGTTATTTCCATTAGAGCAAGACTATCAAGAAATTGCCTTGGCTTCAATGTCCACTTCAGAAAGTCATGATGTTTTCGGTATGAACCTGGATACTTATGTTCCATCTTCTTGGTTTAGTTCTCCGAATTCTCTGAATCCTTTGAATGAGACATTCCCCAATGATGAGAGTATCATTGAGGTTATGTCTTTGGATGAAACTCCTTCAAATGGTCTCCATCTTGCTTCTTCATTTCTTCCTAGCCTCGATGAGATGCCTTCATGTCTTGAAGCGTTTTTTTCACATTTCCCAACGCATCCACTTCAAACACCTGTTTTGGTACACGAAGTCCTGTGTGAGGGTAATATGGGAAACATTACTGCAACCATGCCTCTCGCAATTTCCATTAAACTTGGAATTGTTGAGAAGATTCATATTGGGGTGTCCTATTCTCCCAATGAGATGAGGGTTTACACTCAACTTTCCAAAGAATTTCGAGATGTCTTTGCTTGGTCATACAAGGAAATGCCTGGTATTGATTGAACAATAGTGGTGCATGAAATGCCTACCTATCCAGGTGCAAATCCTATTCTCCAACAGCTTCGCCTTGTGCATCCTAGAAAGGATTCTGCTGTTAAAACATAAGTGGAAAATATTTTAAAAGTTGGTTTTATCTATCCCATCCCTTTGACAGATTGGGTGTCTAACATTGTTCCCATCGCTAAAACGTAGGGCATCATTCGCATCTGTGTTGATTGCCGCGACATCAATTGTGCTTATCCAAAAGACAATTATCTCATTCCATTTATCGTTAAGATCATTGACGCGTGTGATGGGTGTGAGATTTTCTCATTTCTGGATGGTTTTTATGGCTACAAACAGATCAACATTTCGCTTGTTGATCAACATAAGACGACCTTTATCTGTCCCTGGGGAACTTTTTCCTATAAGAAGCTTCCTTTCAGTTTAAAAAATGTTGGCTCTACTTTCTAGTGATAAATGTCTTATGCATTTCATGATATTCATCACATTGTTCAACCTTACCTCAACAACTTACCAGCTCATTCTGCTAAGCGTCATGACCATCTAGACAACTTAAGATCCATCTTTCTGCAATGTTGACATTATAAAATCTATCTCAATCCGAACAAGTGCATTTTTTGCGTTGAATCTGGTTGACTCTTGGGTTTTGTAATGTCCCGTGAAGGTATCCACATCGATCCCTTAAAAGTTGAGCCTATTGTCAACTTACCCCCCTACCTATTTTCTTCAATTGAAAAGCCTGTAAGGAATGGCTAACTTTCTTCATCGATTCATTCCTAACTATGTTCAAATCACCAAGGGTTTTACTCGCTTTCCTAAGAAGAGGATCCCTTTCATTTGCGATGAAGTTGGCCAGAAATTCTTCGATGATTTGAAAGACATGCTTATCAATGCTTCTTTACTGCATCCCCCTGATTATTTCCTATACTTGGCTGCAACTGATACTACCATTGATATGGGTGTTGGTTCAGGATGATGACAATGGCAACGAACATGTGGTTTATTATCTAAGACGAAATCTCCTTGACATTGAAACTCGATATGCCCATGTCGAGAAGCTTGCCTTGGCAATAGTCCATGCTATCCAAATATTTCATTATTATATCGTTTTATAGAAAACCACAATGATTTCCTATTGCAACCCCATCACCTATATATTGACTTGTCAATTACTGGGGAGAGAATACTCCAAATGGATTTTTATTCTACAGGAGTTTGATTTGGAGATTACTGCCATCAAATCAAACAAATCACTTGTTTTTGTTGAGTTGATCTGTGCCCTTCTGTCTGCAAGTACTTCTATTGATTTTACTGAGCAAATTCCCGATAAAAATTTGTTTCTCATAAGCACTTCTTGACCCATGGTATGGGGATATTATCGTTTATCTTCAAATACAATCCTTTCAATCTGAGTTGTCTTAATTAGACTGACATCACAATCGGCATGAGTCCCAACCCTATCGGATTCTTGGTGATACATTGTACCAAGTCAGTGTGGACTCTGTTCTTCGTAGGTGTCTAACACTTGAAGAGGCTGAATGGGTATTGAATGACCACCACTTTGGGGCATGTGGTGGTCATATGTCCAGCTACGCCACTCCTCAGAAAATCCTGTACACTAGTTATTTCTTGCCTTCCAGCTTTAAAGATTATATTATGGTTTTTCAGAAATGCCATGAATGTAACATTTTTAACAGCAAGCAGCGTGCCCTGCACACATGCTTACACCTAGTAGTTACAATTGGCCCATTTGCTAAATGGGGCATAAATTCATGACATGTATCCCATGCTTGGATGGGGAGCATGGTTATATCATCATTGCCGTCGACTACTTCACTAAATGGGCCGAGGCGATGCCCGCATATAATGCTAACGATATCACTGCTGCTCAGTTCCCTTCAAGCATGTCATAGCGCATTTACATGTTCCTCAATCCATTTTCACTAACCATGCATCATATTTTCATCAGTACATGATGGCAGAGCTAACTTCTCAGTTGGGACTTCGTCATGAAAGCTTGAACCCTTACTATCCACAGGACAATGGCCAAGTTGAAGCAGTAAATAAATTTTTGATTACTATGCTTCAACACACCGTTGGGAAACACAAGAAATATTGGCATCTTATGCTATTCTCAACTCTCTGGGTTTACCAGACCTCGGCTAAGATAGCCACTGGATTTACTCTATCTCAGCTGGTTTATGGTTTAGAGGCAACTCTTCTGGTTGAATGTGAAATCCCTTTGCTTAAATTATCTATCAAACTCCTTCCGAATACCTCGCCTGAGGAGGAGCGGTTACTTTATCTTGAGAGGCTTGATGAGACCCATCGTATCCTTATGATGGTTATTGAAGCCCAAAAGAAGTGTGTCAAAACTCATTTTGATCAAACTATTTCTCCACATACTTTTGTTGAAGGTGACTTGGGCCTTCTTTATGATCAAGCCAATGACAAGTTGGGAGAATTAAAGTTTGAACCTATGTGGCATGGGAAATATATCATAAAGTGTGTCTTACAAAAAATTGCTTATGAGTTGTGTGATTATGAGGGAAATTCATTGTCACATCCCCATAATGGGTTGTATCTGAAGAAGTATTAGTGTGAAATTCATGTGATTACTTGTACATTAGTTTGTGAATTCATTAGTGTGCACTTGTTGATTTTTTGGTGTGTTTGTTTGCTTTGCAGACATGTGTTTTTCTGCTTACCTTGTGTTCCACTTGGTTTGCAGATGTCGTAAAACCATTATGTCAGTTTTTCTAATGGTGCTTGTCATAGCACACGGTACTTGTCTTCTGTAGTGTGGGTACTCTATGCCCTTGATGGCAAATTGATTGATTTACAAGGTATTTTCCTAGGATGGACAACTAACAACATTTTCGAATACATTGTAGTCATTGAACTATTGTCAGAAGTAGTTGCTCTTGGCATTAAATATTTAGTTGTCAAGTTAGATTCATAGCTCACTATGTTACAGTTAAAGAATCATTATTCAGTGAGAAATCCACAAATATTGCATATGTATCCATGTGTTCGATTAATGGAAAGAAAATTTGATTTTATCACATATCAACACATTCCACGCAATTTGAATACATTAATAGATACACTAGCAAATTATGTTCTTGATAGACATTTGCATCATTTATAAAACTGATCATATTCTGGACACATAAGTAGAAAATAAAACATGCATGTATATATATATATATATATATATATATATCAAGTCTATCGAAGCTTTTACATCAAAATCTCAAAAAATTAAGTGTTCTAGGACACTTAGCTTTCAAAGCCTACAAAGTATGTAAAATAGCTAGAAAGACTATCAGCCCGTACAATGCTCATGGTAGCACAAGCCTACTCTGATCACTCGGCCTAACAACTAATGCAGTCTTGCGGATACTCCCACTGTGTGCCTTTGCCACTGCAGTGGCATATCGTCTATAGTAGCATACTTCAGAACTCCCCGAGTAATCGCTTCTAGGATGTGCTCCATCTCAGTTAAGGGGTCTGCCCCTTCATCATAGTCGGTACCCACTATCTGATGAGAATCCCATCATGCTATTGGCAACAAGCCAGGTGATATTTCTAGTCCCACATCTGCACATTTATCATAAGTCAAGTCTTAGTTCACACTTTTACAAAAAAATCATAAGACTTGGAAAAATCCAAAAAACATGTCTTTACCTGCATCAGTCCATTGTTCTCCCAGTGGCAGAGGTAGATATGGATCCCATCTGAAATCCGTGTGAGAATATGCATAGGCGTCCACCATGAGTAATTGGCACTGCAACCAAGTAAAAAGATATGGATGGTAGTGCATCTACTAACCCGTCCCTCCTTAGGGCATGAGTTGACTCCACCTAACTAGCCTCGGGTCTTGGAGGGAAGGATATGGTACCTCTACCCACTGAGACCAGAATAAGCGTACCTGCTCTAGGAAGAAAGTCACTAGTATCGAGCTGAACCCAAATTGTTTTAGGTTTCCTTGCTTCCATTTCGTCATATATATTTTCATATTCTCTAGAAGGCCTCCACACCAATTGAATATGGTAGGGGTCAGACACTCAATTTCATACTGGAATTGGGATTTTGAACTCTCATGGAAGGCTTGCATCCAAGATATGTGAGCTATGGTGTATAGGATGGTTTGTAAAGGAAGATTATTGGTGACTATGGTGATCTTCACCTTCCCACCCTTCATCATCTATGCATCTAGGCAATGCCTCCTAATCAGAGCACTAGTACTCTCACCACCTAGGCGAGATCTGAAGAGTTGAACTCTCTCTCCTATTTGGGACAATCCCATGATGAAATAGATGTTTTATTCTTCTATTTCCAGTTATTGGACTTCGATTATGAATATCTCTCGATCAACATCCCAAAGGCTGATCAAATAGGGTAGTAATCCATTTGATCCCTCAGTCCTGTGGTCCTGAAGAACTTCAACAACCCACAATTTCTAAAGGCATTAAGGAATTCTAGATTCTAGGCTACTTGGTGATATTTAGCCTCATGGCCTCTTTCTTTCCATTCCAGAACCATGATCTCTTGGAAAACATCATTTAACACCAATTAAAACCTTTTTCATGGATTGAAATTGAGAAATTTTTCTTAAAAGAAGAGTTTTTCCTCAAAACATTTTGCCTCGACATTATTGCATCTGTCTTTAATTACAAAGCGATGTTGTCATGGGCGTATTTTAGCTCGAGAGTGATTATTGCGGGTTCGATGACCAAACCCACGATGATTATTGATGCTGAAAGATTTGAAAATCCTCCCTTTTAGCACACAAAATTCCATTAAAAATGCATGAAAATGTGATGAATTGCAAGAGCAAGGACAAAACTATTACATGTTGCAATGGTTCACAAAATTGCGCCCTAAATCTGTTGCAATGGTCACTTGAAAATCAATCAAATTTGGGCACAAATGCATTTCAAAACTTAATATGGTGAAATGGTAGAAAGTAATGTTACTTTTGGTTATTTATAAGTTTTGAAGTCATTTTTTGTTAATATTTTAATAATATTTTATTATTATTTCTCAATATCACTGATGGGTGAATTTCTTTGTGTAGTTACATGTGCTTTCGGTGGACAATTATTATTTTTGACTACTTCTCACGAGTTTTTGTTGTATCTCTTTTTCAGAATCGTTAAAAATAAATGAAAAGGGAACCCCCCTTGAGTCATATTTAAGCTCTTTTATGACTCTCGAAACATGAAAAGATCGTCGAGTACTTTTCATTTCAAAATCGTTAAAATTAAATGAATCAACGTCACCTTGGGATACGTTTACCTCGTTTTCAGGCCGAGATTGACTATTTACGAAAAAGGTATACCTTGATCGACATGGTCAAGAGGTTCTCTTGAATATTGTTTTCTACCTTTTAGGATTCGAGAGTCAAATTACAAAAAGGGACATGATGGATTTTTATTTTTCATTTATTTTTCAAACTCTCTAAACATGAAAAAGAAACCGAGTTATCCTTTCGTCAAGCTCGTTAAAAACTTATTACGATGAAGGGCTCTTCACCATGACTAGATTGAGTTTATCCTTCCTAGGACACGTAAAAACTACTAGGATGGATTCATCTGAAGGATGAACTTACATGACAAGCATATGCTATCCCCTTCAAGATTGTGTTAAAAAATAATTGGGGTACTCACTAGAAATAGTGGGGAAAAATGAAAATGAAACATCTCTTGTATAGGTAGCATTTCGCTCTTGAACATGACTCTCTTTTGCTTCTCGTGTCGGTTTTGGGATATTCTCACTCAGTCACTTGTGCTCCCAGGTTTGGATGATCCATTTTGCCTCTCATATGACTATCCTATTTTGTCATCATGACCTATGGTCTGGTGTTGAGTCAAATGTTGCCACACTCCGAAGTGGTGTCATCGATGTTCAAGAGAAGTCCTATTTACAAACTATTACCTACACATCGTTTGAAATTTTGTTACAGTATTGGATCATATTCATTTTTTCCACTTTATTACTTATTTCATGTCAATGATGGGGGATTCATCATGACACTCCTTCGAAGAGTCACTTCCTATCGACTTCAGGTCATTATCCAAGAAGATGGCTTATAAACTCCCTTTCACTACCTTAGAGCTTTCATGCCTCAATGGAAAGCATCTGACGACATGTCCTCATCATCAGATTTCAATAAGGTGATTCCATGAGTGTTCGACTTCAGATTCATTATCACATTCACAGATTGTACTGTTGTACCTTGAGAGCCATTTTCATTATTAGTGGTTTCTCTTGTACCTATTAACGGTCCACATCACTGTTTGGTAATCAGGTAGTTTTCTACCACATTTGACTTTGACACATTCATTCACATGTTAGAATTCATACGTTGATTGGGTCAGAATTGAGAGAAAGACCCTGAGTCTTGTCTGATATGACTAAGGCTGCATGGAGTTATGTGGTATTCATGATTGTACACATGTTTATGCTATACGGATGGTTATGACCATACCGTGGGACTTTAAATTTATGATAATCCTTCTATATCGGATGGTTGCGACCATAGCTCAGATCTTAGATTTACAAATGATCCTTGTCATTTGGATAGCTACGCCCATACCATGGATCCTTTCATATAGTCCTTATCATATGGATGGCAGCGCCCATAACATGGATTCATGTTTTGATCTTAGATATGTATATGTATATGCATCCTTGATTTGTAGGTCTCCTAAGAGTTTTTGTCCCTATCCTTGCAAAATATCATAAAGCATCTTAGCCATCACTCCCTCATTCTGCCTTCATGATTTAGGGGTCATCTGTTACACAGTATTTTGTCACACCTCCTGCGCTTCCCTGTGACATACCCTGAAGTTTCTGAAACATGATTGTTATGTAGTGTACTCATTCATATATGCAACTCAGATCCTCCCTAAGACATTGATTGGAAAATGCCTTGAGCTTCCCCTGAAGGAATTATCTCTTAAACCCTAATTATAGGATCATCGCCCTTATGAGACTAAAAACAATGATGATGTCCTGTTGCACTTTACTTGACCCATGATGGCATCTCTCTGTTCACTTGTATACCTGCGCTGATCCCAAAAAGGAAATTTTCCCAAAGAGGATGAGAAGCTTCGTGATCTAGAAGCTTCTTGAGTGGTGAGCTAGAGGTTGTTCGACATAGATGAGGTCGAATTCTCCCAACTTGGTCTCTTGGTATTATCCCTATGAGCTACCTCCTTGAGATGAGGGACTAATCCTATCTTCAGAGGGATCCTAGCTCCCTTTCCTTACCTATATATTCATATTTTCCCATTCACAAATGTTTGGCCTATGTCTATTTGCACCCTTATGCTAATATTGTGCCTATATGCTACTCATTTGGCTTGGAGAAGGAGTGCTTGGAGATCTTAGCTTGGACTTGGATCTTCATTTCAAGGAGATCCTATCAACATCAAGGCTTGGTTGTATGATTCCCCTTATTTTCTATTAATATACAACTGATGGTTCATTTTCCATTGGTGTATATGCTCATGTATCATCTATCTTAACATTCCTTGATCAATTAAGTAGGTTTCCTTTCAATATGTTGTTTGTATTTTCATACCTTGTTGTGTCTTGATCTCTTGTGCAGGTGCATAAACACTATGAGCAGTAGGAACTAGCCTGTGACATAAGTGATCAAGATCTTCAACAAAGTACAACTCGATATCGTCACAACGAGGTAGGCTATCTTCTTCGTCTCTCTTTTCAATTGTAACCTAGGAAAGTGTCTGGTAGATTTTCACCTAGGTTCCAAGACCCACTCATTGGGCTAGAAGGATCGTCTTTGTCCATAGAGAGGATTTACATAGACAACAATCGTGTTCACCCTGTTGAATGGTGGAATTGGAGCTAGAGGGGGTGAAGGTGTAGGTGTATGAGGTGGAGGTGGAGGTGGAGGTGGAGTGGATGGATGACGTATCCTTGGGATACCCTGCGTAATTAATTGAACTTCACTTTGTGGAATAGTTAGCACCATCCGTTCATTGTCACTTGAAGGGGTTTCAACGAGCGGAATGTACTCTGAGTTTGATCCTTCGTTTCCTCTAAATAATCTCCCACTTTGTGTAGCCCCAAACATCAAGGTAGCTGCATAACCATTTTTCCACATAAAAACATTTTAATGCAAGTCTTTAATGATTTCAAATTCTTACCTCATGGTCCCTTAAGGAGCCTTCGTTCTCCTTTGCTATAACATATATTTCTATTGATCGGAAAATAAGTCAAAAAACTTCCCAATGTGCAATCAATCCAATGATCCACAACCCACACAATATTACTTTCTGATGCCTCAAGACGTTGCACTAGTCCAGGAGTCCACACTATAGGTACATCAAGCCTCCACGTCCCTTGGCTATCGGCCAATTTAGACAACCACGCGTGTAGTTTTTCAGGGAAGAAACATAAGAATGAGTTGGTTTTGTCAGTGTATAGATATCTTGACAACCACTGCTCCTTGGATAACTGCGGTTCCTGTTATCTGGAGATGTGAATGCATGCATGTTTTAGTCAATCTACTTTTCAATCTCTTTCTTTGTATGAAACCATTTGTCACAAATCTCTTAGATATATCTCGTTCCCGGAAACAGAAACATTTTTTGGCTTAAGAGGGCCTGACCCAGGTTCAGAGTTGCTCGCACCAACCAACAAAACCCTAACTACTGGCCCTTTTGGCAACAACCTGCATAATGCAGGCTGCAGTCTCACCCGAAGTAGTATTGGGGGATGCTAGAACCAGGTTTCTGCATCCAAAGACCATGTGATAAGTAATCTGAATCCCTTGTCGCTAAGATCTTCCTTCACACAAATCTATGTTTTTCTATGGTCTACTACTGCAACTCTAAGAAAATGACTCTTGGACCTTCGTGAAGGTTTGTGATCAGACTTTACAGCCTTAAAAGAAGTAGCCTGTCTACTTTCACACAGTAAATATTAACCCTAGATCTACCTTCGCGTAGATCTACCCAATTCAACCGAAGTCATCATAGATTTAACCATTGGCTTTGTGAAAACAGATTATTATTTAGTTCATGCATAGATATTAAAGATTCAATACATTTGTGCAACAACTATACTTCATTACACAAAAAATAGATCATTAAGCAAGAATGCATAACTTGAACATGAATAAGAATAAAACATAGAGGTAAGATATTCGTTCCAAAATCAGTCTTTATTAGATTTTAGTGTTCAATTTACAGAGTCTTCCACCTTGCAAACCCAGCTGCAGGGGGCCCACACACTAAGCTATGGACTTGCCAAGGTCTCCACACACTCAATTTTAGGAGCCTTCCCCTTTCGCCTAAGTATAGGAAATAGAGTTTTCCTACCTTAACGCTTGCCCAAAACAATAATCTTCTATCTTTTTTATTTTTCTAGACTCACTATGCCTCAAATATATATAGCATTTTTTCTTACAATACCATGGCCTGCGGCCTATGGGTGAGTCCCAAAATTGACCTATCAATTACCCAAAAAAGGGGCTAAATCCCTTTTGACTCCTACTTAGCTACACCCTCCACTTCCACATTTCGTGGAGACTTTACATTCTTTACAAATTCTTCTCAAAAATTGGTGAGACTAACCCAAAATTGGCCCAAGGGACCCTATCCCAATAGCATGACTATCTGAAAGGTAGAAATTGCATTAATTAAGCCAAATGGAATACGTTTGTAATCAAAGTTGCCCCAGCGAGTGGTGAAAATGGGTTTAAACTTATCATCTTTCTTCAAGCATATTTAGTTGTAACTAGAGAATGCATCCAAAAGTTACATCATCTGAGATCCTACGACCTGTTGCAAGATCTGATCCATATTAGGCAAAAGAAATTTTTCATTAATGTTATCTTTATTCAAATATCAATAATCGACACATAAATGAGTATCCCTATTTTTCTTTCTAAATGGGACCATATTTGCTACCCATTCTGAGTATTTCATTCTCAAGTCAACTGAGTATAACACTTAATCAACTTGTTATTGGGAGAGTAAAGTTTCCTAAAAATATTGACAAAGAGTTCATAATCTCCATGAGCATTTAGAGATCTACATCCTAGTGCAAGAGCCTATTCAATTCCAATAAGAAGGGATTCAAACTCATAAACATTATTGGTACAATCAAACTCAAGTCTAAAGGCATATTGGTACAATTTACCTGAGGTGAATATAAGAGAATGCTGCCACCATTTCCTTCACGAGATGAGGCACCATCAAAATGTAGATACCAAACTTGGTCATGAAATTATGGTTCACAAGGTGGAGGGACACCTTTTTATGTAAAGAGGGAATAAAGACCCATTTCTTCCTCAACACAATTAATAATTGCCTGGGGTAAAGCTTCGATAAAAGGAGTAATCCAACCTTCTCTATAAACAATAATTGTTTTAGCATTCTTGGGAATGGTCATGTGTGTTCTGTCAAAGATAAATATCCTCCTGGCAATCACCATATACTAGGAATAATTAGAGAATGTCATATCCATCACCTCTATGCTACATGTGGCCCTGATTTCTCAGTGAGAACATATGACTAGGGTGACATCTTTGATTATTCCAATGGATTCTTACAATGAGTTGTTGAATCCAACTATTTTCTAGGGGGTATCCTCATTACACTAAAGACCAAGTTCATCCATTATGATATTAGGCATAATATTCTATCCATATCCTCCATCTACTAAGTAGCAATGTGAGGTTTTCTCATGAATTCTGATAAACACAGGATAGAGAAGTTCTAAACAGGATAAAAGGATTATTAGTAGTGAAAGATGTCTCCTAATAGGGTTATTTAGGTGGAACTTCTAGGTAATGGATTGGAGCAAGAATTTTTCCTTTAAGGAATCATTTTAGTTGCTTCTGTTTCTCAATACTTGTGTCCATATCAGGGAATGAGACTATAGAAAATCCTTTAAATATTGCAACTGCTCATGAGAGAAAGTTGATTTACAAAAGAAATACGTTTTTCTTGTAGCAGCTACAACAACCCTCCAAAATTTTGCTTGCATCCAATTTCAGAGCCTCCTTTGAGATTTTCACTTGATGACTACACGCACTCGGGTTCACTCTGTGAGTTTGTGTGAGTCTTAGCACCCATCTTGCTTGATCATTCCACCTGAGCTTTTGTATGTTGAAGTTAATGTCATGCTTGCGACCATGTTCTGGTCATACTGAAGTTCTTCACTTCATGTGTGCATGTTTTTTTCGCTATATAAACATCTTTCGTGCTCACACATGGAGTCACATTCACTATCCTGCAAGTGTCATCACGGTCGACCAACGATCAATCACACGTGTTGTGATTGTCGCTCACACCATCGGTTAGTCATGTTGAGCATATGTGTCTTATGGTTTAAGTCGTCTCATCGTCAAGTCATGTAAATGTGTGTTTGCATGATCACATATGCACCTTTCCACTCATTAACACACTTAGTCACTTTGCTAAAGTTCTAACGACTAGATTCCCATCTGATAGTGGACCATCACCTTGCCATCGACCTGATCAACTCTCACCTAGAATAGTGTAGAAGCACCAAGCAGCCCATTTAAAGTTGCGCTGCCTGCAAGCAGATCAATCAACCTTCATGCTGGTCAACTGGAGAGTTTCACTCGGCAGCCATCCTCGGACTGACTCCCCTAAAACATTGTGTAGAGGCTGCAGAACTTGGCCACTCCACTGACTGAGAAAATTGCACAGACAGGGTGAATGGACACCTAGTGCCCATCCTTATCTCCCTTAGAAAATTGCATGGTTTTTCCAGCGAGTTGACTGGCTGCTCACCTGGAAGACTGTGCAGCTTTCATGAGCAAGCCCTTTGGTTCCCAGCAATCTGCTCAGCTCAGAAATTGCACAGGGGTGATTAGCAGGCCAGCCTCCCAGCATCAGCGTAGTTTTTCCCATTGGTTGCTCCTGGAAGCCGACTGCCAATTCCCTCTAAGAATTGCGCAGTTTCTGCTTCCAAGCTCCAATAGTTGACTTCTGTTATAACACCATTTACCACTCTTGGTATATATGATGCTTTGTTTATGGCCCAGGGAAATAGCTCCTTCCAAACTTGGTCCAAATATATAAAAAGCAGTGTTTTATTCTCTGTACGCTACATTTCCCTGAGCTAAAAGCATGGACATGTGGTTAGTCAATACCCAACCCACGTATATGTATTAAAACACTTAAAAAATTAAAATTACTTAATTTTGGGCAGATTTCATGGGTTTTACCTATTGATTACCTCCTATTTCCCGTGGCCCAACTCTTTCCCAACTAAAAAACTAATTGGGAGAGGTATAAATAGACCTTTATGGGAAGGCCTTAAGGGGAGAAGAGATAGAGTTATTATACTGAGATTATTCCTGACTGAGTATGATTAATCCCTGTGCCTCATGCACTTCCCCAAGCTTCAGGAAACCCTTGTTTCCTTGATTACAGATATCCTTCCTTTTGGTTGAGATATCATGGTGTTGGTGATGGAAGAAGATTGTTGAAGGCTGGGATAGGATGAATCCGGAGGATGGTTCCACTTGGAGCCAGAGAAAGACTCAAGTGAATTCTCTCCATGTTATTTATAGCTTACTACAATAAAAGAAATGTTTTCTTGTTTCTGAAATTAACTATGTCTATGCATCAAATTATGTTTTAGTTCATATATGAATGTTGTTTTGATGTATGATCAATCATTTGTTTATATGATATAAAATCAATTTCGTGAATATGGTTTACTTCTATACTGCTATGTGTGTTTGAATTGAATGATTTTCATGTTTGAAGAACATCAGGAGTTGTAGAGGAGAACATCAGGAGTTGTAGAGGGTATGAACCTTGCGGGACTTACTCAAAAGAAGGAAATTTTTGTATGGTCACTCTTACGTAGTTTGATAATATAAGCATCTTGCCTGAGCTATTTGATTATTTCTTGTTGTAGTTTTATTTTGCTCTGTTGGGGTTCTAACCCAAAGCCCTAGGGTGCTTTCACCCGAAACAGAATTGGTGACTCCACTGGGCATAGCAATCTTGTCATTCCTGGTTTGGGTTGTTCATTCTCAATCAGGGCTCAATCTTTGGTTTGCTTGTGGTTATAGTCTTATTTGGTCTACCAGAGTTCCAGGCCTCAAGTCTGATCTTTTGGATCAGATTTTGTTTTTAATTTTTTCTTGCAAAGCTTTGTATATGCTCTTTAATTTGTTTACAGTCACGTATACACACTTGTTTCTGTAGAGTGAACTTGTGTATATGTGAGTTTCTTGTTTTAGGAGCGTGTGTGCATGCCTATGTGTTTGCACGTAGTCACGTGTGCAATTTTTTGCATTGTTTTTTCAAATCTTTCAGCCCAGATAGATTTGTTGCCTGGTCTTTTCAGTCTCTGTGTGGTCAATTGTTGTCTGAAGAATTTAATTATTCTGCAAGCTTACTGTTTCGAAGTCTCTTCCTCATTGAAAAGATTTGGCCTAGGTTTGCTTCTTTAGTGAGTTTGTAATTTATGTTTTGGAACACAAGACTTCGTTCTGAAGTTCTTGATTGTTCTGGTCCTCTAGAACATGATATTGTTTTCAGTTTCAATGTCAATCTCGGATTTCAAATATACTTGCTTTGCTCTCCTTTGTTTTGTGGCCTCATAGCTTTTCTTGCTTTTTGAAAGTCTTTTTGACGATTTTGGAAGTATTTCTTTCTTGGCTTCCTGGTTAGTTTGTCAAACTCTTTGCTACTATTTGGGTCGTTTTGTACAAGTTGAAGTCTTTTTGCTCAATTTTTCGTTCATTTTTGAGTTTGTAACTTGCAAAGACTCCTTGTGCTCTTTTTTTGATCTTTTGAGTTTTAGTATCATTTTGGTGATTTCAAAAAGTTGTTTTGGTTGCTTCTTTGAAAAAGAAAAGATCTCAAAATTTGTATCCTCTTCAATACTTAAGTTGGCTCATTGTTAGCTATAAACAATTTCTTTTGCATTTTGAGCGTTATTTAGGATCTTGCATCTCCATTATATCTTGCATTAGGGTAGTTTGCATTGTTAAAGAATTCATAGTCTTTTAGTTTTTGGGTGTGTGAAGTGTGTTTCAAGAAAAGAAGAGAAAAAGTACTTTTCTTTGTAGAAGTTTCAGAGAACTCATATAGAGATCTCTTTTCGTCAAAGAAAAAAATGACTACATTCATGTAGTTAGTTTTTCATTGATTTCTGTTGCATCATACAAACATCATTTGTTTCACTCCCATCTTTACCCTTGACTTAAAGAACAACAATTAAAATCAAGTGATTAATTAAAATAAACTAGAAATTTTATGTTGTCATCAGAATACCCCAACAATTTTAGGTTTATTAGGGCCTTGGATTAGGCGAGAGGAGAGTTAACTCTCCCAGGCCGCTCAAAATTACAAAAAATAGAAGTTTGATTAATGAGCGAAATCCAATAGTGTTAGGGAAACCGAGAGAGCTCCGTAACTGGGAGTAAATCAAGAGGGAGAGTGAAGATAAGGATGAGAGACACCCCCTCTCTTACTTGTCGGATCCCACCTCACGACTGTTCACCCGGCTTCTCATACAAGTTGGTGACCATAGTGGCCTATCCTAGGGATCACACAGGTGGCTGCGGAGGGTAATCCCATGGCACTTGAGGCTGATGTTATATCATGTTCAATAGTACCTCTGGAGGGTACCCTTGTAAAGCTTGGGTGCTTGCACTGACAAAGGGTATTATCTAGAGGTCAATGTAACTACCTCTGGTACCTTCGCTAGTAGGCCTGGGGCGCAATTACCCCATTCTATTTTTGGAAGGCCCTTGTTATTAACTTTCTTGTATTTTGGTGTCTGGTCCTCATCACCTAGAGTGGAAAAACTCGAGAGTTGTTTGATTGTTGATATCTTTAGGGACTTTTTAGTGAGTGTTCTTTGCTCCTAGTCAGCCTAGCTTTATAATTTTTTGAGTATTTAATTAGATCCTTTAAATATTTCAAAGTGGTTGATCGACCATCTCGACAATCTAGGAGACTTCATGGGCTATCACCTACGAGTCCTCAGCCTTCTCCTAGAAGGCGTAGGAGCAATTCTACTAGTGGTTTTCAACTAGTGGCAGCAAGCGCATCGAAGTTTGATCCTCCGCTTGGGGTCATTAGTTCACAAGATATACCTAGCACTAGTAGAGAGTTAGAGAGGAACAAAATAGTTCTTTCTCGAGTACTTTTTTAGTTGGAAGATAATATCGAAGTTGAAGAACTTTCAAAGTCGGTTGCGGCTCCAAATTCTCCTCTTCCTCCTGATCATCTAGACGTTATATTGTACGTTGAAACCCCGACTCATAGGACTGTGAGCCCAGGTTTACACCCATCTATTCCTTCGATGACCACTCTTGGAAGCATGGCATCTATGACAAGTGTGGAGAGTGTGCAGACACCCATATTTGCGAAAGGATGAGAAACTATTTCCATCCCTTATATTACTCCCAGCATGACTATATTTGGGTCTACTTCCATTCCGTCAGCAAGTGGAAGTTCTCAGGCTACTGCATCCGGTTTTGGATTTATCCCTCATGGAATGTCATCTCAAAGGATTCCTTCAGTTCCTTTGAACGGACCATTGCTTGCCTCCACATCCATGATGAGTGGATTGGCTTCTTTTTAGGGTTTCCCATTTGGAAGTGGTCATACACCACACTCCAATCCAACAGTAGGGTTAGTGCCTTTTTCCTTTAGATGTCAAGGTAATAACCCATTCCAGAGTTGGACAAACCTTGCGGTTAGTGGGATAGGAACTGGGAATCAATTTTATTTCGGCCAACAAGGAAATGTACCGTATTCTTGATTTAATTCATTTCAGAATTTTCCACCCTTTTCTAACGCATGGAATCCTTATTAGGGGCTATCAACTCCTTTTAATACTTCTTTAGGGGGTAAATTCACTGGTTACAGAGGATTTTCTTCAGGATTTGGTCAAACTCCAAATTTTGTTGGACCACAGGGAACACATTTTGGTTCAATAGGCTCTACAAGTTACTTCGGGCAACCTGCTATTTTTCAAAATCCAGGTCATTCTTTTCAGACCTTTGGGAACCCCACCTGCACTGGATGGAATTCCCAAGGTCCGCCACGACTCCCTTTTCTAGCCACGTCGAACTTGCCAGACTTAACTAAATTGACAAATGATCCGATTTGGTACAATCTGGCTTGTCCTCCGGTCCCAGCTAAACTTCCCTTAGATATCCCTAAATTCGAAGGGAAGAGTGGTGAAGATCTGGGAGACCACGTAACCAAAATTCACTTATGGTGCTCATTCAACTCCTTGATAGATGATTCGATCAGGTTGAGGTTATTTCAGTGCATCCTAACCAAAAATGCAACGAAATGGTATATAGAGTTGTCGAGGGGCACCTATACTTATTTTTGTGATTTGGCTAATGTATTTTTGAACCACTTTTAGTTTCCTGTCTCATATGAAGCCATAACTGAGCTTCTGGCTAACTTTCAGTAAGACACCACAACTCACATTTCGGATCACATCCAGGAATTGAGGAGGAGGAAAAGGCTTATCAAAGCTAAAATTAAACCAAAGTTCCTTCTCAAGGTTTCTCAAATCATTACAACCTGTGATCTCAAAGGATGTGTCTCTCTCTGGTGTTTATATAGAAGAGAAAGCCATTTTCAAAGCCCAGCAATTGGAACTAATATATTCTTAGTATGGGGTTATTCAGAAAATTTTACCCGATGCTCCTAGATCTAAGGTCAATTTAGCCAAACTGAAACTAGGTCCCCATGCTGATGGTATAGTCGAATCAATTTATGTTAGCACGTTGAACCTATTGAATCAAATACAACAGTTTCCTACAAACTGCCTCTTCTACCCAGGTAACACCATCTGTACCTACACCTTCCCAACCTACCTCTATAAAAGCTGTCCAAACCACTAACCCCAAAGGAAATCAACAATTTGATGGGAAGACGAAGGGATGAGGTAAGAATAAGAACTAGGAAGGAAAAGGAAATGCAAACAAACCTGGCAATGATGCCGGAGAGTGTAGGAAAGAGTCTAAGAAAAAGATAAAATTTCCATGCAAGTTATGCAATGGAGGTCATCTGACTCACCTATGCCCTAAGATGCAAGACGCTTAGTGCTTATTAGTACAACAAGGGTCCTCTAGCTCCCAAGTTGTTCTAACTAACCCTTTTCCCTAGGGTAGCAATTACTTTCTGGGGTGAATTCTAATGCTGATACCTCCGCCAGGGGCAACCAGGAAGGCGAAAATTCATCAAATGTTTATTTTGTGAGCTCTCGTATTGACGTCGCTACGCGAGCATGTGATTATGGTGAATCAGAAACATCTAAGTCTAAATTTGTTCCCGAAGCCACATAACCACCTCATATTGAGTGGTCCTCTATTGAGTGTATACCTCGGATACTAGAAGGCTCCACAAAGCACTCGACTATTAACCCTAATGCTAGGGCAGCCCAAAACTACTCAATTGTAGAAGATCTGGCTCAAATTCCTTGTGCTATGTTAGCATTGGAGGTACTCCAGTCGTGCCCTACTTAGAGAAGTGCTTTGCTTTTTCCAATCGGCACAGTAGACCCAAAGAATTCTTTAGTGCTCACTTTTGATATGTTGAATGTCAAAAAGAGACTTCCTCACCATATGGCTTTCCAGATAAATTCCACATACCAAAAGACCAATATTTTTTGGACTTTTATAGGTGAGGGAGCTTCCACATGCATGATGTCTATGTCATGTTGGAAGGCCATTGGATCACCTTCATATATTCCTTCACCAAATCATTTGATGGCATTTGATTGACATTCTCATAGGCTGCACGGGATTATCCCGGCCTTTCCTATCTGTGTTGGGGGAAAGGTAGTGAATATTGAGGTAGAAATCATGTATGTGAACCAGGATTATAACCTCCTCTTAGGCAGGAATTGGATTTACGAGATGGATACCATAGTTTCATCATTATTCTGCATCCTCTACTTTCCTCATGAGGGGAGGATTGTTAGAGTTGATCAGTTAGATTATTCTCCAGGTGACTCTCACGCAACTTCGGATTCTACCATTCCATTGGTGGACAATCTCCGTCAACCTATTGAGAATTTAGGAGTTGGGATGTACTCTTCGTTAATGGGTATATTCGACCTCCTTACTCCTACAACTATAATTAATGCGATTTCATCCTCTAGGGAACCTTCTTAGAAAGATTTCTTTTGAACACATTATTTTTCGGACCCTTGGACCTTCATCTACCACCACATTAGACGGAGGGCAGGTAGGTGGAATGGCATTTCCCATGTTTGCAGTGGAACTCACTTATCAATCTATCGTTAACTCGGTAGACAACCGTCCCACTTATTTTTCATTAGAGGAGTTAGATGGCGATGTGTCTCTGGCTTGGACCCTCGATTCTACTTCAGCTCTCGATTGCTTGGATACAGTCTTACCATCTAAAGAAGCAATTTTGGAAGCAATGATGGGTGTGGATCGACCATGGGATGATCTACATCATTGTTCATATTTTCTCCCTCCATTGCATGAAGTTGAATCTAGTTTTTCCAATCTGTCTACTAGTTATGTTTATACAGTTTCAAACCCTTTGGCTCCAGCACAATTTTCTGCCGTAGGTAACATGTCAGTTATCTCACGAACTGTACCTCTGAACATCTCTCAGAATCCTAACATAATTGAAAATGTCTTCATCGAAGTTGATTGTTCCCTTGAAGAAATTCAAATCTACACCAATATCTTCAAAGAATTTCGAGATGTGTTCGCTTGGTCTTATGAGGAAATGTTTGGAATTGATCCATCTATAGTCCAGCATGAGATCAAGACATACAAAAATGCCAAAGCTATTCGTCAAAAACTTCGACTAGTCAATCCTCGGAAAGCAACAACTATTAAAGCTAAAGTTGAAAAGCTGCTTAAGGCTGGTTTCATATACCCCGTTCCTCTAATTGAGTGGGTTTCCAACCCAATCCTGGTAGATAAGACGCAAGGAACGATCTGAGTATGTATCGAATTTAGGGATTTAAATAAAGATTGTCCAAAAGGCAATTACCCCATGCCTTTTATTGATAAAATTGTTGATGAATGTGTGGGTAATGAAATTTTTTCGTTCATGGATGGATTCTCAGGTTACAATCAAATTACTATCTATCTAGAGGATCAACACAAGACAACCTTTATTTGTCCTTGGGGCATGTTTGTGTACAAGAAAATGCCTTTTGGCCTTGAAAATGCTGGAGCTACTTTTTAGCGAGCCATGTCTTATGCTTTCCATGAAATCAAACATTTTATCGAAGCATACTTGGATGGCTTAGTTTCTCATTGTCGCAAGAGAATTGATCATCCCAGGCACCTTCGGTTAGTCTTTGAGAGATGTCATTTTTATAAAATCTGGTTGAATCTGAATAAGCGTGTTTCTGCGGTCACATCTGGTCGGTTGTTAGGATTCATTGCATCAATTGAAGGGATTTGAGTTGATCCTTTCAAGGTTGAGGCAATAATTTGGTTGCCTCCCCCATCTTCCATTCATTAAGTTCAAAGTCTCCAAGGAAAGGAAAATTTCTTGAGGATATTTATAGCAAATTACGCCGATATTACCAAAGGATTTATGCATTTGCTTAAGAAAGGAGTTCCATTTTTATGGGATGATTCCTTGCAAACATCTTTTAATGCTTTGAAAAAAGCATTAACCTCTGCTCCATTATTGAGTCCACTAGATTATGGCAGAGATTTCCTTTTGTATCTCGCTGCGGCAGAATCAACCATCGGTATGGTTCTAGTTTAGGAGTATGATTCTATTAGTGAGCATGTAATATACTACTTGAGTGGAGGCTTATTCAACGGTTTCGTCATTAGATTCTGCTTTGAAAAACATTTGTCTTAGCGACTATCAATCCTTTTGACTTTTTCCTTAGTAAGCGAGTGATTGGGGGCAAGTATAATCGAAATATTGTTATTTTGCAAGAGTTCAATCTCGAATTCTTGTCAGCTAAATCTAAGAAGTCATTAGTTTTTGTGGAATTAATTTTGGAGCTGCCTTGTGAGGAAGCTATTTTTTATGAGGAAAATTTTCTTGACGAACATTTATTTCTCATTTCTTCACAAGATCCATGGTACGGAGATGTCATTATATATCTCCAGACTTCGAATTTTCCACTTGCTTTCTCCAAAGATGAGCGCTGAAAGTTACGTCACCTTGCCAAAAACTATGTTTTTATTGGTGATACATTATATCACAGAGGGGTTGACTCAATCCTTAGGCGTTGCTTAACTTTGGAAGAAGCAAAGTCAGTACTTAATGATTGCCACAGTGGAGCTTGTGGCGGTCATCTATCAGGGCTTGCTCTATGGCAGTATTCTCTCTTTCCCTCCAAGTGATGGTCATCCTACAAAAAATTGAAGTTTCAATTGTTAATTTATATGTTAAAAATTTAACTTGCGTACATGCGGGTTCCCTTTACACACAGTCGCATGTAGGGCCATCGTATATGCGGGTTACTCACATCCAACCCACATGTACGCAGAGTTGAATTTTTGGGCATAGTTTCCCATGGTCAAAACTTTGAAAAAACTTTTAAAAACTATCATAAAGCATTACAAGTAGGATTTGAGGATTACCTAGAGACTTTGGGGTGATTTGAATGGTCCAATTGTTCAGAGGAAAGCTTTCTTAGTTTTTCTCCACAGCGCTTTGCTCCAAACAGAAATGAAAAAATTGTGAGTCCAAAAGTCATTATATAACTTTGAAATTGAAAATTATTTTTTCAAAAATTGATTTTTATCTCATGGATTTTTTTTTGACCTGTGGGCTTGGATTGTCAAGAGTGGGTTGTTTGTACAGGAAATTTTGGAGACTTCTTCGAGATGTTGTTTTGACCCATCATGGCAGCTATCGTTCAATCACTGGCATTTAGGTTAGGGAAAACCATTTTTCACTGCAGCTTGCATACTAGCCTCCATTCAGTGATACATTAGCTGTAGGGTCGAGCCCATCATATCCTGGTCAACAAACATTTTCACTCACCAATTTTTTTAAAATCATGATGCAATGGTAGAGCCATCCTTTACATGGGCATCTTAGTTAGATCATCACTGACATTGGTTGCCCATGCTGCTATACTGACTAGGCTAGGGAGTCCTCTTTAGTCCTGCCATGACTGATGCATTGAAGAAGCATTCTCCTTTCTTTTGTGCTAATTTATGGTCTTATACCCTAGAGGCTCCTTTGTGTTAAGTTGTATTGTTGCATTGCATTTTGACTATTTGCACATTTTGGCCTTGAGTCGACTTCACTTGGACTCGTGTTTAAGCCACTTATTTGACCATGTCTTCTGCAAAGTCAACCATGCAATCACTTAGCTTCTGCAACTTGATGCATCCTTTTACCCGTGGAAAGAGGATCCCTTTAACTATCCTTGACCAATTTCGCCTCCCTGCATTGAGCATAGGAATGTTCGCCACCCAGGAACTAGATCATCTATTTCTCTAACACTCATTATTTCCAATGTACTATAGCATTATTTTATTCTTTTTCCAGCTTAAAGAAAAAGACAAAAATATATATATTCCAAAAAGAGCGAGAATGGGACAACATTTCCATATTTTTTTGGTAGCTAGAGTCAGTCGTGTCGCCCTTGAACAAAGCACTCAAAAGAAATTCTCTCCTCCATTAGGATGGGATTTAGTTTGACTTGGGAGCACGTTAACTTGTTATTGATTCAGTACTCCTTCGATTGGTTACCTCTTCCAATCATATGGAGAGTTTTCTTATGCCACTTGCATGAAAAACTTATACATAGTTATGATATGATGCCATATAGTCATCATTGAGTCGTGCTTTTGTTCAAGGGAAGTAAACCTGAGTTGGCCTCTCTGTGGTGTCCCTTGACCTATTTTTCAGTCGGACATCCCTAGTTTTCAGTGTCATTTTTGTCATCACATTAGTTATATTGGTCCTTTGCTCATGCTGGTTTGAGGTCTCCATTGACTTCTTGCTAGTGGGTCTTGTCCTTATCGACTACGAAAAATTGTTCTGAGGGAAGATCTAGAGCTGCACCCTGGCCCTATTTTCATTATTGATAGGTCACCTTGTGCTCAGCATCAATCAGTATCGAGTGGTTTCCCTTGTGTTCAACATCAACTTTCATTATCACACATTGGGATTCCTGCAGTGCCTTGGTTTCCATTTGACCCTATTGCTAGATTCCTCGCCTCTGTGTTAACTTTCATTATTGGTTGGTTTAGAGGGTTTCTATCATGCCCTAGCTACATCTTGTGTGTGCCAGAAACATGCTTCGATTGTGTTACTACAACTTTTTCATTCGATTCCTTCCACATTATTGGCCTACAGGTTACACTAGCGCTGGATTGATGAAGGATGCCTTAATGCCTTCCTTCTAGCAGATCTTTTCCTATCGACTACATCTCATTTGCTCTGGGAAAAAGATCTAGAGTCATTTGGCAGTACCTTGGGGTTTGCAATCATTAGTGGTAGATTCCTTCACTATCGACAATGGGAAACCATCCTTGTCTCCTGATTGATCGATTCTTTCAAGTGTTTGACTTCAGCTCATTCATTCACACTTGTTAGATTGTACTGGGTACCTTGACTCTCATTATCATTATCGGTGAGTAGTCTCAGATTTGCTAATGGGTATACATCAATGAACGATAATAAAACGATTTCTCATGTGGTCGACCTCGGATCATTCATTCCCATTGTGTAGAAATTTACCGCAGCGGTCGGTGAAGACCTAGTGTTGCATTAGCATGTTTTGGTTCACTTGTCAGTTGCTCTTGTTGCTGCTAGTTGACACCATCCACCTTATATGTTGTAGTTCTTCACAGCGACATCTTATATGCTGGCATCCAAGTTGCGATGTAGTATCATTTTATTCCATCATGTTCATTTGGTACTATTGGGATCAGTTTTTGACATTAGTGATCAGCTTCATCCTTCAGCATCATTGATCGTCTTCCTATATGTGATATTCAGATGTGTACTTGTTCGATCACGATCATATGATCCATTATGTACTTTCAGTTCCTTTATACTAGTATACATATTGGATCCACTTGTACTTGATATGTGTACATCCTTTACTTTCTTTGAGCATGTGTATGCCCGCCTTAGACAACAGTTTCTTTTTGATCTCTTTTGATGGCTTGGTAGGCTGAATTCTAGTGAAGTCCTTCTCAGTCTCGGCATGATTCTTTCCATACACTTAATACATTTCAGCCATCATGTACCCATTCTGACCTCAGATATTAGGGGGCATCTGTTATAGCACCATTTACCACTCTTGGTATATATGATTCTTTGTTTATGGCCTAGGGCAACCCCTCCTTCCAGACTTGGTCCAAATATACAAAAAATAGTGTTTTATTCCTAGTATGCTACTTTTCCCTGAGCTAAAAGCATGTACACGCAGGTCAGTCAATACCCAACCCACGTATATGTATTAAAACACTTAAAAAATTAAAATTCCTTAATTTTGTGTGGAGTTCACAGGTTTTACTTGTCGATTACCTCTTATTGCGCATGGCCCGACTATTTCCCAACTAAAAACTAACTAGGAAAGGTATAAATAGACCTCTATGGGAAGGCCTTAAGGGGAGAAGAGATAGAGTTATTATACTAAGTTTATCCCTGACTGAGTCTGATGAATCCCTATGCCTCATGCAGTTCCCCAAGCTTTAGGAAACCCTTGTTTCCTTGATTATAGATATCCTTCCTTTTGCTTGAGATATCATGGTGTTGGTGATGGAAGAAGATTGTTGAAGGCTAGCATAGGATGAATCTAGAGGATGATTCCGCTTGGAGCCAGAGAAAGACTCAAGTGAATTCTCTCCATGTTATTTATAACTTACTGTAATAAAAGAAATGTTGTCTTATTTCCGAAATTAACTTTGTCTATGCATAAAATTATGTTTTAATTCATATATGAATGTCGTTTTGATGTATGATCAATCATTATTTATATTATATAAAGTCTAATTTCGTAAATATGGTTTACTTCTATACTACTATGTATGTTTGAATTGCATGATTTTCAGGTTTGAGGAACATTGAGAGCTGTAGAGGGTTTGAACCCTACAGGACCTACTCGAACGAAGGAAATCCAAGTATGCTCACTCTTACATAATTTGATAATATAAGAATCTTGCCTGAGTTGTTTGAGTATTTCTTGTTGTAGTTTGATTTTGCTTTGTTGGGGTTCTAACCCAAAGCCCTAGGGTGCTTTCACCTGAAACAACTGCCAGTTCCCTCCAGGAATTGCGTTGTTTTTGCTGCCCAGCTTTCGGCAGCTGATTGCGAGTTCCCCTAAGGAATTGTGCAGTTTTTGCTACCAGTGTCCCAACATCCAGCTGCGACTTCCCTCCCGCAATTTCATTGTTTTTGCTGCCAAGTTCTCGCTGCCCGCTCCTTCTGGAAATTGCGTAGATTTTTCCTCCCTAGCCTTCCCGTAGCCCAAACTGTTCCTCTAAAAAATTGCACAGTTTTGTACTCTAGCTGAGCCAAACCCTGTAGACAGTCACTATTGATCCTGATTTCCCATCTTCATCACCCAGTGACTGCTTTTTAGTTTTCATCAGCAGTGGCTGGAGCCTCCATCCTAGCCCATAACCTCGTCTCCTCGTCGGCTGCATCTGAAACGATCATGCATCATGGTAGAATAGGAGTTTTATGGATTTGATGTTGTATCATCATAAGTGTCTACATATATAGGTACACAAACAAACATGGCATGATGACGGATGGGAGGAACAAAGGGAGCACAAGCAGAAGGATAAGTTTGCCAATGGATGAACAAACAATGCATGGAAAGGGATGTGCTCGCAAACAGACGATCATGAAAATATGTGTTCATGGATGGACGGACAGATGGACAAACATGTAGTTTTCACGAACCAACGAACCTATAAAGCTTACCAACATACAAACAAGGAGCAACGTGCGAATGCAACATCAAGCTAACCCAATGACCATCAAAGACTCCACGCATGTTGCCATGTGGAGGTGAAGTTGTGATACACCATAAGGACATCCATCACCCAGCAACATTATTGCTTGACATGCACACCAACAGCAACACAAATGTACCATCACTATCATGTCGAGTCTTTTCATGAGTTATGTCATCCACATCTCTACTGCGGGCGTTACTATCAACCAATGTAATATAATGTGGAAGTCAAAGAGACCCACGTTTTTTATGAAGAGTCATGTAAAGTTGAAAAGTCATGGAATTCAAACAGTCATGAGGGTAGTCGAACAACCACAAGGGTTAGTTTTACCCTTGGCTATAAATACCCCCTCATTTGTACATGCAAAGCACTTTTTCACCTCAGCTCCTCCCACATAGCCTTGAGAGTCTGTAATCTTTTCTTTGAGGAGTAAGTAGTGGCTCTAATTCCCTGCCCACAAGGTTAGTGATGTATGGTGTAATGATGTGTCTTGGAACTTTCACTTAATTCAAAAGCTTGCTAACAAGCGAGGACATTTTCACACATGTATTGTAATTGTTGTAAGACTGATCTTGAACACTTGTAATGCATGTTGCTTTAACCTGTGTTTTACACTTTAACTCATTCACTTGTTGTAATACATATATATTAATGAAAATGTGTTGTATATGATGTTAACATTATCTCACCCATGTTGGTTACCTCCCCAAACATCAAAAAGATCTTTCACGTAAACTTGTTATAACAACCATTGCACTCAAGACTCAATTTCTAAGTGTTGTATGTGTTATCTTCTCTTGTGTGTTGTGACTTCCGCATTTGTGTAAACTTCTCTTCCAGAAGATGTGCACGTCCTATTGTGTTGTGTGTTCCTAACAGAGTTAAGGCTTCCTCCCAACCGACTTGGGACTCACTCCCACCCTTTCCCTCTACAATGAAAGAAACATTAACACAAGTACACTAGAAATCACCAGCCACACAAACCTCACTACTCAAAGATAAAGCAGATCACTCTCCTATGCTGACAAGCAAGAGTGGGGGAAAATATTTAAGATAATGGAAATTGGGCCCTCATACCGGATGGGACTCCCACACAAAACAGTGTGAGGTCTAGTTGGGACTTCATACCGAGGTGGTTCCCTGAATGTTAGTGGGTCCAACACCATCAACATTTAGGGCACTAGAAGGAGGGAAGCCAGTTGTATATGGTTGAACGTCCTCTTAGATTCACTCATCAACCATCTGATCAAGGTAGTAACACGCACTCCCTCTTACATACACATGACTCTGCAGTTGGTTACTGTTGGCATTATGATGCATGTGTTGTACTTCATGGCAACCCTCTCATAGAAGAACATCTCACTTATGTATAATTGGATGAATCTTCAGAAGAAATATCAGATGTGACTGATGGAGGACAGCTCAAAGGAATCAGATGATAGTTCTAAGTATAACAAGTTAGCTTTGCCATCAAGTCCAAAGGGGGAGATTGTTGGCATTATGAGACAAGTGTTGTCCTTGATGGCAAATCACACAGATGACAGATTATAGTGCAGCAGGTCAATAGCAAAGAATTGATGATAAGACTACAAAGAATGAAGAAAGAAGAGTATATACGCAGGTTCACTATATACCAAGTCGCGTATACGCAGGTTCGCTATATACCAAGTAGGGTATACAAGTAGGTTCACTATATACCAAGTCGCGTATACGCAGGTTCGCTATATACCAAGTAGGCTATACACGCAGTTTCATGAACAGAAAAGCGCGTACATATCAGAAAGCTTACTTTTGGTCTGTGGTAGTTAGTCCTTGGCATTTGAACCTATGGTTTTGGACCATGGTATCTCGACAAGTGTGTTGATCCCAAGTATTGGGCTCTTCGTATTGATTTATTATGGTTTTGGACCGTGGTATTGAGCAAGGCCTAAGACTATAAAAGGAGAAGAAGATCATTAGGCAAGGCATCAAGAAAGTCTTGAATATTTGATGAAGTATGAGATCCAGTATGCAGGTTATGGGTTGATGATGCATTGCTTGATCTGAGCTAAGGTGGGATCTCACCGGTTGATGGAGAACAAGATCTAAGGAGAGATCGGGATCAAATGGTTTTAAATGAACTATCTTTGTTGATTATGCTTATTCTAGATATGCATACTGACGCATGTAATATAAATGTTATAGTATGATTGATGTCTGGTACAGCTGCAAAGTTTTGAGAAAATATTTTTCGATCTATACGCGGGTTGGCCTTGGAAAAAGTGCGTATGTACACGGGTTTGATTCATCATAGTAGCGTATACCTTTTGAGCTATGATATTTGAAGTTACAGGTGGTTCTGGTTGTTAAAAGGTTCTGATGACAGTTTAAAGGTGTTAGTATTATGCATATCTTGGTTGGATGAGTGTGTATTGATGGATGAGAACTAATATGGATCAAGATCATAATGACTCATATTTATGTGATCCGATGAACTAGATCTGGGTGCTAACACATATATTATCCTTGTATATGTCATGATCTGGTTATGTCTGAAGTCAGGAAGTGCAGCAGAATTATGAATAAGTGATTAATGACATATACGCTGGTTCATCTTGATGAAGTTGCGTATACACGCAGGTTCAACACTTCCAAGTAGCGTATGCACTCTGATGCATGATTTTGATGGTACAGTTGGTTCTGATTGTTATTGCAGAGTTCTGCTCTGTGTTCTGGTGATTGTGTTGTTGACAGGGCTTCAGTGTTTCAGTGATTCAGAGATTGATGATGCTAGTATTGACTGTTTTGTGCTTCAATGATATTTATGGGTCCAGTATGAAAATTTGATGAAACGTGGCCTTCAGATTATGTGTTGTGCTTCTGGAGTATCCAGTCTGAAAATGTATGAAACATGGTACCTGGAGGAGAGAAGATTGTAGGCTGGGGCCTACGTACTAGTATCTTAGCTAGTACAAGAGCAAAGGGGGTTGGAGCTCCCTTCCAGGAGAGTCTGGAGAACGAGAGAAGGTTGTAGCCTTCTGCAGGTTGTAGCCTACGTGCTAGTAAAGGACTACACCAGTACATTGTAAAAGGAGTTTCTTAATAAAGGAAGATAGAAACAAATTGCAGCAGGTGGTTTTCACCCACATTGGGTTTCCACCTTATATCATGGTGTTCATGTGTGCTTCTTGTGTCCGATGATCTGTTCTATTTTTTACTGCACCTGCTTACTGTTCATATGGTTAATGAAGTTCTGATGCACTAACTGAAGATCAACATTTAATGGATTAACTGAATCATAAGTATTTTGGATATACACTAGTTGCTTTAGACACAACTGCGTATACACGCGGGTTCCCTTGAATGAAGTAGCGTATATGTATCTAAGTATGGAAATGAAAATGTTTTAATGATCTGATAATACTAATTCACCCCCCCCTCTCAGTATTATTTCCAACAACTGGTATCAGAGTAGGTCCTTTGGTAGAAGCTTGATCACTTGAAGGAGATCCGTGGAACTATGGGAAAGAAGCTTAAGAAGAAAGCACCTAAGAAGAAGAAGGCATCTAAGAAGAACTATGACAGTGGGTGTATTGATTGGGGATTATGCAGAAGCACTTCAGATTCAGAATCAGACTCAAAATCATTTCAAAATGAAGATGATCTATCAAGTACGACTTTGCTATCCTCTAATGTTCCAGCTATCTATCCATTTGGAAAAGATGGAAGTGATAACGAAACAACTGAATGTGCTCTTATCGGTGAGGAAGAAGGATATCAAATAGAGGAAGAATTTAACAGGCTGACAAACAAAATTAGTGAACAAGAAAGACTTCTGAACGTAAAGAGTGGTGCCCTCAAAGAAGTTGTTACTAGACTAAAGGCTCAACGAGAGTTATTCAAGGACAAATATCAAAAGTTGCAGGATGAAGTAGCATCTCTAAGAGATGAAGTCAATGAAAGAAGTACAACCATCAAGAAACTCAGAGATAGATCTAGTTACTATGAAAGTCTTGAAGCCACGATCCGCTCGCTAAAGGAAGATCTTGAAGAATCAAAGAAGCAGAATAAAGATCTACTCCAAGCTAATGAAAAACAGGTAAACAAAGTTATCAGCTTAAAATCTCAACTGGAATGTGCCTTCAGAATTCGTCAAATGCAGCAGGATGTGAATGAAGAACAAGAAAAGGAGATTCTCAAACTAAATCAAAAAATGGAAGAGGAAAGAAATGCTGAAGAATACATGAAGAAATAATGTCTGGAAAAGGAAGAACAACTTCAAGTTGAGGTAAATATCTTGAAAGGTAAATTAGAAGAAAAGGATAAACTATTACGATTTCAAGATAGTACTAAAGCCTTGGATGATATTCTTAGTAGTCAAAGGTCTCCTGCTATCAAGACTGGTCTTGGTTTTCATGAATCTGTTGAAGGTGAATCTTGTTCACAAGGTGAGGCAAGGAACTCTAAAGAGAAATATAAAATGATCAACAAGGAGATGAAAGGTCAACCCCATCAACAATCAAGGAAAGAGACTCCTCAAAGAAAAACTTTTACTCCTCCTATGAATAATGTTGAATGTTATGTATGTCATAATCTTGGACATGTTGCAGCTAGATGTTGAAGAAGAAGGGTTCAAGACCATCATGTAGAAAGATCATCACATTCAAGGTACTTTAATGGATATTGCTTTGCTTGCAATATGTTTGGTCACAAAGCTACTGATTGCTACAGGAGAAATATGAAACATGTAAGATGTTATGCATGTAACAAGCTTGGACATATAGCAAAGGAATGCAGGAACAAAGCACGGGCATCACACCAAAAGGAGAAAACAACATCACACTTGAAGATATGGAAGAAGAAGGAAGTACAGTCAGAAATATGTGGCACAGCACAATGTACTCAGACACAGCACAACACTGACATAACAGACTCAGAAGGAGCTGAAAGTATAAAACTTCAGTGTCCTGAATCTCATACGCAAGTTCCATAAAGGGAAGTCGCGTATATACACGAGTTAGACACTGCAAAATCGTGTATATGTCAGTCTGAGGAAAAGCAGTGGGGACAGGTTCAGAAAAAGTGTCTGATATGATTCAGTCCATTATTTGCTCTGTTTGATAATGTTTACAGTCTTCTGAGGATGTGTAAAAATGTTTTGATACTTGTGTTTTGATCCTAACTTGATGATGATGATGTCTTGATGCTTATTGCTGATATATGCATGATCAGATCTAACAGTAAACAGATGGCTCAGGTTGAGGGGGAGCATATGCCTTTAATAATGCATTGTTCGCACTATGGTTAATAGCCTTGGTGATGATGTTTATATGGCTAAATGATATATCTTTCTATGATGTGGTTGTGATTTCTCTATGATAAAATCTCATATGATGCTTGGGGTTACATAGTAGATATTCAGATCAGAGTTATGGTTGATTCTTTGATGATGCATATATGGTGTTTACATGGTGATCTTCATAAGGTTAAGGAGAAGTACAAAGCTTGAATACACATCTTCCTCACTTGATGATGAGTCACTCATATGCTGCTGTCGTCATATGCATAAAGATCATACAATTATGAGGTAGGCACTCATATGGATGAGGATTGTTGGCTGGATACATGGATGATTATTCAAAATTGCATTATTGGAGACATGATGATGATGAGTTCTTACCTAGATGATGATAGATTATACATATGTTGATTGATGCAGATATTCCCAATTGATGATACTTGGTTCATGCAGATCTGGATGGCTATGGTGTTTCTCAGATATGATAAAATGTGAATGAGTCTGTATATGCAGAATTCTGTTCAAAGGGATGAATTGATTTACAGGTTGCTGATCTGAAATTGGTTGTACGCGAGTTTAATAAGGAGTATCCACATATATACGCAAGTTTCTGTGGATACAGTCGCGTATATGTTGGTTTGAATAAACTTAGTGGGCCAAACTCAGAATGAGAAGATTCTGATATGGGTCTAACAGAGACCATCTGGCACAGGTTCAGGGGGAGAAGATAATCTTACAATGATGCATTGTTGGCTTTATCTTAGAAGCTTTTGGTTCTAGTTCACAGTTATTGTTGGTTTCAGGTAAAACAAAGGCAGAGGGAGAACAGAAGGATCTCTTGGTTGCTGATCTGAATGGTGATTGACAGATGCTGGTGATATCAGTTATTGGTGACATTCATAAAGTCTTGCTCTAGATATTTCGGTCATATATCTCTTTTGTGGTATCTCTTTCATGGTGTCAAGGTCATGTAACGGCCTATATTGGTTTCCCCACTATGCCTGGGATGAAGATGAAATGAAATTGGTTGTCATATGTAAACTTCTGATGTAACCCCACTTGGTTGGGTGAAGGATGTATGTATGAGTCGTTGGTGCTAGGAAGGTCACTTATGATGTATAGAGTCATGTTCTTTCTTGTAGAACATCTTTTTGCAGACCTTGGCATATACAAAGGGAGAGCTCATTCAGAGATTTCATCAGATGCTCAGGAAGAGCATGAACAGCACACTTCAGCAGTACAGAGAATTGGCATGTACTCAAGGGGAGCATGGACAGATTGGTACACCTTGGCATATACAAATGGGGAGATCATTCAGAGATTTCAACAGATACTCAGGGGGAGTATGAACAGCGGAATGTTTAGCAAAGGAAGAGAACATCTTGGTCCACCCTTTGCCCTTGATGTCAAAGGGGGAGAGTGATTTGGTGTTGTTGCCATCAAGTCCAAAGGGGGAGATTGTTGGCATTATGATGCATGTGTTGTACTTGATGGCAACCCTCTCATAGAAGAACATCTCACTTATGTATAACTGGATAAATCTTCAGAAGAAATATCAGATGTGACTGATGGAGGACAGCTCAAAGGAATCAGATGATAGTTCTAAGTGTAACAAGTTAGCTTTGCCATCAAGTCCAAAGGGGGAGATTGTTGGCATTATGAGACAAGTGTTGTCCTTGATGGAAAATCACACAGATGACAGATTATAGTGCAGCAGGTCAGTAGCAAAGAATTGATGATCAGAATACAAAGAATGAAGAAAGAAGAGTATATACGCAGGTTCACTATATACCAAGTCGCGTATACGCAGGTTCGCCATATACCAAGTAGGGTATACAAGCAGGTTCACTATATACCAAGTCGCGTATATGCAGGTTCGCTATATACCAAGTAGGGTATACATGCAGTTTCATGAATGGAAAAGCGCGTACATATCAGAAAGCTTACTTTTGGTCCATGGTAGTTAGTCCTCGGTATTTGAACCTATGGTTTTGGACCATGGTATCTCGACAAGTGTGTTGATCCCAAGTATTGGGCTCTTGGTATTGATTTATTATGGTTTTGGACCGTGGTATTGAGCAAGGCCTAAGCCTATAAAAGGAGAAGAAGATCATTAGGCAAGGCATAAAGAAAGTCTTGAATATCTGATGAAGTATGAGATCCAGTATGCAGGTTATGGGTTGATGATGCATTGCTTGATCTGAGCTAAGGTGGGATCTCACCGGTTGATGGAGAACAAGATCTAAGGAGAGATCGGGATCAAATGGTTTGAAATGAACTATCTTTATATGGTTGATTATGCTTATTCTAGATCTGCATACTGACGCATGTAATATAAATGTTATAGTATGATTGATGTCTGGTACAGCTGCAAAGTTATGAGAAAATATTTTTTGATCTATACGCGGGTTGGCCTTGGAAAAAGCGCGTATGTACGCGGGTTTGATTCATCATAGTAGCGTATACCTTTTGAGCTATGATATTTGAAGTTACAGGTGGTTTTGGTTGTTAAAAGGTTCTGATGACAGTTTAAAGGTGTTAGTATTCTGCATATCTTGGTTGGATGAGTGTGTATTGATGGATGAGAACTAATATGGATCAAGATCATAATGACTCATATTTATGTGATCTGATGAACTAGATCTGGGTGCTAACACATATATTATCCTTGTATATGTCATGATCTGGTTATGTCTGAGGTCAGGAAGTGCAACAGAATTATGAATAAGTGATTAATGACATATACGCTGGTTCATCTTGATGAAGTTGCGTATACATGAAGGTTCAACACTTCCAAGTAGCGTATGCACTTTGATGCATGATTTTGATGGTACAGTTGGTTCTGATTGTTATTGCAGAGTTCCGCTCTATGTTCTGGTGATTGTGTTGTTGACAGGGCTTCAGTGTTTCAGTGATTTAGAGATTGATGATGCTAGTATTGACTGTTTTTTGCTTCAATGATATTTATGGGTCCAGTATGAAAATTTGATGAAACGTGGCCTTCAGATTATGTGTTGTGCTTCTGGAGTATCGAGTCTGAAAATGTATGAAACATGGTACCTAGAGGAGAGAAGATTATAGGTTGGCGCCTATGTACTAGTATCTTAGCTAGTACAAGAGCAAAGGGGGTTGGAGCTCCCTTCCAAGAGAGTCTGGAGAACGAGAGAAGGTTGTAGCCTTCTACAGGTTGTAGCCTACGTGCTGGTAAAGGACTGCACCAGTACATTTTAAAAGAAGTTTCTTAATAAAGGAAGATAGAAACAAATTGCAGCAGGTGGTTTTCACCCACATTGGGTTTCCACCTTATATCATGGTGTTCATGTGTGCTTCCTGTGTGTGATGATCTATTTTGTTTTTTACTGCACCTGCTTACTGTTCATATGGTTAATGAAGTTCTGATGCACTAACTAAAGATCAACATTTAATGGATTAACTGAATCATAAGTATTTTGGATATACGTTAGTTGCTTTAGACACAACTGCATATACACGCGGGTTCCCTTGAATGAAGTAGCGTATATGTATCTAAGTATGGAAATGAAAAAGTTTTATTGATCTGATAATACTGATTCACCCCCCCCCCCTCTCAGTATTATTTCCAACAGTTACTTCTCACCTCCTAAGACTGAACACAAAATTCCATATCATCAGCTTCGCTCCATCTGTCCCATCACCTGCCAGTTCGCATAAGCAGTTGGAATGATCCCAAGCATACAAGACCTTCCATACACATCAAGAAAGCCAAAAGCCACTCTCGGAGAGGTTTTTATATCATTAGTGGAAGAAGCAGTTCTTGCCATACTTAATGATCTAGCAGAAGCTATTGAAGATGGAGAGGAACCTTCGATCTCCCGATAAGGGGAATGAGAAACCATTGTGATCTTGGGTTTAGACTCCAGTATGGGAGGCAAAGAAGAAGGTAGAAGAGGAGGCAGAGGTATAGACAAACCAACAGATTTAGAGCTGGAACCATCAATTCTAAAGGAGAGGAGGAGGAAGAAGAGATGGCTGACCAAAATATGGAATGGATGACTTAGAGACCATTGGCTCTCCTAGGTGCCTTGCACAAGATGTCAAAGAGAGCAGAGAGAATGAACATCAAGTTCAACCATGACCGCACAGTGAAGGCAGAAGACCATTTGGAAAACTTGTACTTGAAGCTGTAGACCCTTGAGTTACGATATGACGACGTAGCATGTAGATTGTTTCCATGTACCCTTGATGGTCGTGTAGCTGCATGGTATCACAACCTCCCACCAAACTCCATACAGAACCCGGGTGCATTCAACCACATGTTCCTTGAAACATTTGCTAATGACAAGACCCCAAATATGTTATTGAAAGAATTGGTAATCTTGAAGATGGAGGGGAAAGAAAAGGTAAAATATTTCAATCAGAAGTTTACACGCATATGGAACAAATTTGCAGTGGACACCAAACCTCATGACTCCATCGCTATTGATTAATGCACATCCATAGTACCAAATAGCATTGTGCAGTTCATCAAGCGAGTTGTGAAACTAACACTCTTGGAAAACTGTGAAGAGGCTATTGTTATTGAGAAAGACTTGTGTGTGATTTGAGTCATCAAGGATAATGAACCAAAAAAAGATTCCAAAGATGCGAGTAGGAAGTCCCAAGAGATGTCAAGCAAGGGTAGAGACAAGGAAGCAAATGATATTGAAATCCTCACTCACCTCATCAAGAACTTGACAGTAGAGGCATCCAAAATTAAACAACAAAAAATGAACACATCTGCAAGAAACCATATGCCTAGATAGAGACAGGGAAATAGTTCATCAAGCAGTAATCGGTTCGCTCCAAAAACTGGGAAAATCTCTATGTTCCACTTCAAATGGTGCGCAGATGTTGAGTTTTTTTCATTTCCTGAAGAACATCACCCTGAGAACTCTTCTTCAGACTGGAAGAAAGTCACGAACTCTGTATACAGTCATACATTCAATGAAGAAAATAATATGCAAAAGCAGCCGAAAGACACTGATAATGACAAAGGTATTGCACCTGATGAAGCATCAAGCTCTAGGCATGTGGTGAATGCGTATCGGTGCTCGTAAGAAATGCGAAAGATGAACAACGAGAAGCATCCCCCAAAGAAAAATTATTGTTACAACCTTAAGAGTAAAGGGGCTCCCCTACACTTGCAGAAGTAGAAGAAAAGATGGGACTGTTGTTGAGGAAGGTTGATCCACTAGCCGCCCCAAAGAAGAAAACAAAAAAAAAGTTTGGGAAGATAACGATGGACAAGGGTATGTCCATGAGCAGTAAAATGAAAAACATTCCACTGGGCAACACGAACATCAGTTCCACCCCGGACACCTTGGTGAGTCTACAGCCGCTGGACTACAACATTGTAGATGACAGGAAGAAAAATTGAGTGAACATCAGTTTGTTCAAGTTAGCTAAGATATATAGTTAGTGAGACATCCTATTGCACGCATTGGGATAGAAAACAATGGACAACATAGCCTCTACCCGGAAGGGAGGAAGCACACCTCCCAGATCACTTTATATTGTGCTTAACACACTCCAGATGGAAGAAGCGAACTCAAGTTTCCCTCCATTGTTGCTCTCATTTGAAGTTTTTAACTGCAATGTTCACAATTGCTTGGTTGATTTTTGCGTGACAACCAACGTCATGCCACTCTCCATTGCTAAAAAGATCGACGCACAATGGAGCGAGACATCTACGTGAATCATCCAACTTGACCAAACATTGCTATGAGCCATTGGTGAACTACGAGACGTGATCATCCGACTATCTCATGACAATAAATTCCATCGATGCATCAACATTGTCATTGTGGACATACCAGAAGCATATGGTCTACTACGCATCAGAGACTGGTCCAGCAAGCTGAACGAATATTTTGCTACAAACTAGTCGCACATGTGGCTTCCGTACAAGGGAAAATACAACCAAATATAGGTGTTATCTGAGAGGTATATGAAGCACAATTTCACTCCCCTTAATGGCGAGAATGAACCGTTGGCCTTCGCAGAACTCATGTTTGGAAACTGCCTCTTGGAAACAACATTGGTGTGTTATCCTGCACGACCAGCTTCAACCCGCCAGACACGCAGTTGGGACTCCTTCCTTTCCAAACTGATGGTAATGAAACATGTACAATGCATTGTACCAATAGTAGCAGTAACAATAGCAGTAGCAATAGTAGTAGCAGCAGTCCTAGCACATCAAACAGTCCGTGTACAGACAAGTTGTGGACCATGTATTTTGACAGATCAAAGGCACAGGATGGCTTTGAATCCAGGTTTGTCTTGATCGAACCATACAATAGAAAGCATCAGGTTTCAAGTCGCTTGGAGTTCGATTGCAAGAACGTTTATGAGTATTAAGCACTCGTGTCGGGCTTGCAGAAAGCCGTCAACCTCAACGTGATCACGTTCAAAGTGGTAGGTGATTCAGAGATAGAGGTACAATAGGTACGTAACACTATTTATTGTTTGTCACTACATCTCAAAAGTTACCAGCAAGAGGTATGGAAACTAATCTCTAACTTCCAAGCATTTAACATCATTGTTGTACCATGTACATGTAATGCAACTACCAATGCTCTGGCAAATGCAGCTTCACGAATGTCACCAATAAGGATAGATTTACTATTAAAATTTTGTATAAACCATCTATCCCAGATAAGATAACTAATTTACCTATGTTTAATGATGATCAACAGATACTGCATTTCATGGCCAACACTAACATCTTCAAAGATGAAGTGATAGATGACGATGAGCACAAGCGATCTTTGAAAGCAGAAGCCGGTAATAGGAAAGGCCACCTTATCAAAAAATGGTGTGGCAACATTGGAAAAACTTTATGACTTGCAAGAAGGTTTCAGGGGCCGAGGAAAAACAAGATCCACAGTTCCACCATGATGCGAAAACTGATCAACCTAGGAACATAAAAAGATCTAAAGTTCGTCAATCTTGGTTCATGTTGCACACAACAAAAGCGGCAAGCCTTTGTCCGCTTGTTCAAATAGTACCGAGATGTGTTTGTGTGGACGTATAATGATCTAAAAACCTATGACATGTAGATCATCCAACACATAATTCCGATTAAAGAAAGGGTCAAGCCATATTAGAAGAAGCTAAGGAAAGTACACCTATCACTTGAACCCCTCATTTAGAAAGAGCTTACAAAGCTATTGGATGCATGGATCATATACAAAGTTCATCATTCCACATGGGTTTCAAACCTTGTTCCTGTACACAAGAATTTTGGGAAATCCACCCCTGTGTTTATTTTCGAAACATGAACCGTGCCTCAGACAAGGACAACTAGCTCGTGCCGTCTATGGACTACATTCGGCAAACAATATATGAGGCACATATGTTTTCCCTTCTCGATGGTTTTTCAGGATACAATCAGGTTCTGGTAGTAGAACCTGACAGACTTAAGACTACGTTCCGTACCAAGTGGGGTATGTTCGCTTACAGATGAATGTTGTTTGGGCTTGTAAATGCAGGGGAAACCTTTCAACGCACCATGGGCATCACTTTTCTTGAACTCATCGGACAGAGCATAGTAGTATACCTCGATGATGTGATTATATTCTCAAGAAGACGTGAGGACCACATACACCATCTAAAGAAAATATTTGAGCGATGATGGAGATACAGGATTTCCTTGAATCCCAAAAAGATCATATTCGTAGTGTCTGAGGGGAACCTTCTCGGGCACATTGTTTCCAAAAGCGAGATCAAGGTGGATCTAGACCAGGTACAGAATATTACAAAAATCCCTCACCCAGCCAACAAGGAAGCCATGCAGTCCTTCTTGGGCAAATTTAGCTTCCTCCAGAAGTTCATCTCAGATTATGTGTAGATAGTAAAGCCCATGGAGGACATGATCAAGAAAGATGCAGTCTACAGTTGGGGCAAGAGGGAAAAGCATGCATTCACTTGGATCAAGAAGGCTATTGCAGAAGCACCTACACTCTACAACCCAGAATTCAAGAAGAATTTCCTGCCATACACCTCCACCTCTGATAATTCGCTCGCTACAATACTCACTCAAAAGGACAAGATGAATGATAAACGCCCAATCTCCTTCATGAGCGCAAGAATGCAGGGACCGAAACTCAACTACCCTACCATTGAGAAGCAAGATTATGTAGTTTAGAAGGCACTAAAACACTTCAAGCCCTACTTGCTGAAGAACAACTGCATAGTCTTCATCCCTCACCCAGAAGTCCTCACATTATTGGTACAACTAGAACTGAGTGAACGATGGGTGAACTGGATGACAAGCTTGCAAGAGTATGATCTAGAAATCAAGACAGTTCAAATATTAAAATGACTTGAGCTTTGTAGATTTGTAGCTGAAGTAGTACATGCACTGGAGAGTGAATAAGAGATCGCAGGCTAGGAGGAGGAAATCGAGATGTATGATATAAGGCAAGCAACACCCATGGAAGACAGAACCTCTTGGTACGCAGATGTGCACTAGTAACTTGAGCATGACACCATACCCTATCACTTTTCCATCAGACAAAAGAAGGCATTGCGCCTCAAAGCTAAGCATATTAGTAGGTGCACGTAGTGCTTTACAGGAAGCACAATAATAAAGTTTTTCTCAGGTGGCTAGAGGCACATGAGTCAGAGAAGGTACTACAAGATCTGCATGACAGACACACCGGGGGTCACTTTGTGGGAAACACCACTGAGATAAAATTTATTTGAGTAGGTTTCTACTGACCCACATTATTGAAGGATGCACATGCTTATGCTGGCAAGTGCCTGGTCTGTTAGCGATGTTCCAACAGGACACAAAGATCAACAACCCCACTGCACCCTGTTGTTGTGACCAGACCATTCCAATATTGGGGATTGGACATCATTGGGGAAATCTTCCCAAATTCATCAAAGAAACAACACTACATTCTAACAACAATTAATTACTTCGTGCCATGGATAGAAGTAGTTCCACTCAAACAAGTGAATGACCAGGAGGTCATTAGCTTCCTCCAGCAGAACATCATCTAATGCTTTCACATTTCAGTATCACTTGTTTTTGATAATGCAATGTACTTTTTGTCTTTAAAAATTTATGATTTTGCATTATAGAATGGTATTGTGCTGAAACACTCATCTAACTATTACCCGCAAGGAAATGGTCTCATAGAATCCACGAATAAAAACCTCATTCGCATAATCAAAATGACCGTTTTCTCTGAGAAGCACAACTGCCATACCGCTTTGACGAATGCACTATAGGCTGACCATGTAACACCCAAACCCTCTCTAAATACCTCACTGTACTTCCTAGTCGATGGAAAAGAAGTCATCCTTCCACCGAATATCTACTTGCCTACACTTCACCTTTCCCAAGAATCCCAAGGCAAGCCTTGCTAGCTAGTTCTGTGTAGGATGGATGCTCTCCATAAGCTTTAGGAAGAAAGGATGAAAGAAAAAGAAAAATTAACACTCCACCAAGACCATATCAAGAGATGGTTTGATAATATGCCTACATGGAAAGATAACTTCGATGTTGGTGACTTGGTTTAAAAATGGGATAAGTCCAATGAAGACAAACGAAAATATACGAAGTTCCAGACCCTGTGGATTGGTTCATACACAGTCCATGAGAAGCTTGGCCCACACACGTACCATCTGCAATCACTTGATGAGAGGTTTGACAACCTTCCTGTCAACAACCAAGATCTCAAGCATTATTTCTAGTAGGTTGGGCCAGGCCGTGCCCGGTGCCATGTACATAGTCTTCTTATTGCTTGTTGTTTTCATTTTGTTTGCCTTGATTTCTATCTTTATTTTCAGTTGGTTGTTTCAATTACTATTTTTGTTTTCATTTGTTTGAGTTTCTTAATACTTTACTATTTTTGTTTTTGGAAATAAGTGCTACCAAATACCATGTTCTAGCTTTTGAATGAGTATGTGGCTGAGATACGAAGAGACTTGTGACACTGCAGCACTTGGTTACTCTTGTGTCCACCTTCTTTGTGATTGGTTATAACTTTCATCTGATGAAGTATTGACGGAAAATACAAGCAGTCTACAAGGGAAGTTTTGGTCCAACCATGAACCTGTGTCCATAGTAGGAAGCCCTATGCCCGTACTCAGCCTTCTTCTCTCTGTGTTTAAGCTCATCCAACTAGTAGAAACAAAGAAGGGGAAAATCTAAATGAGAAAACATATGTTAGAGGTCTTACATTCTTCTCTAAAGGAACAACCTCTTTTGCTCTCAATAAGTCAAGATCCCTCTCCCACCCCAAAAATAAATAAATGCCTATGCACATTCCTCTTGAAAAGATACAAATGTGAAAGGAGAGAAAGTCTCCCTACATAGAGAGGTGAAGCATACAATTTCACCGAGGTGTTGACCAGGTCATTGGAAGTGGAGCAATGGGTGTGCTCCTATGTGACTCTACCAGGGTACTGTCTAGGCTTGCTGCTAGTGGAGCAACACGAGAGATGAAAACTTATGCTCTAAAAATTTTCAAATCATGAGCTAAACTACCCTTCCTGATTTTGAAACATTGTGATCAAGCTGAACTTTTGATTGTGTTTGACTGAGATGGAGAAAGGTGAACCATGTATGTCCATGGGGTAAGTGGGGAAGCAGAAGTAACCCACACAGTGATTCATTACTCCCCAAAAGAACCAGACCTTGTGCTATCAATGGACCAAAAAAGAGAAGCTAGAGTTCTATTAGTGTGTCACCAAGTGCTGTAGAGGCTACAGCAACCGTCCAAAATTTTGGCTTGCATCTAATTTCGGAGCCTCCTCTGAGAGTTTCACTTGATGACTACACGCACTTGGGTTCACTTCGTGAGCTTGTGTGAGTCTTAGCACCCACCTTTGTTGATCATTCCACCCAAGATTTTGCATGTTGAAGTTAATGTCATGCTTGTGACCATGTTCTGGTCATACTCAAGGTCTTTGCTTCGTGTGTGCATGTTCTGTTTGCTATGTAAACATCTGTCATGCTCACACACAGAGGAACATTCACTATCGTGCAAGTGTCATCATGGTTGACCAATGATCAATCACAAGTGTTGCGCTTATCGCTTACATCGCCAGTCAGTCATGTTGAGAATATGTGTGTGATGGTTTGAGTCGTCTCGTCGTCAAGTCATGTAAGTGTGTGTTTGCGTGATCACATATGCACCTTTCCACTCATTCACACAGTTAGTCACTTTGCTGAAGTTTTGACGACCGGATTCCCCTATCATATCCAGACCATCACCTTGCCATCAACTCGATCGAATTTCACCCAGAACAACAAAGAAGCACCAAGTAACCCATTTCAAGTTGTGCTACCCACAAATAGATCAATCAACATTCATGCTGGTCAACTGGAGAGTTTCACCCGACAACCATCCCGTTACTAACTCCCCTTAAAAATTGCGTAGAGACTGTAGACCTTGCCCACTTCGCTAACTACTAAAGTTTCCTAGATAGGCCAGAAAAACTCTTAGTGCTCGTCCATGTCTCCCTTAGAAAATTGTGCACTTTTTCCAGTCAACCCTCTTGTCAGTTGATCGGTTGCTCACCCAAAAAATTGTGCAGTTTTCATGAGCAAGCCCTCTGCTGCCCAGTAGTCCACTCAACTCAGAAACTACACAGGGGTAATCAGTAGGCCAACCTGCTAGCATCCACACAATTTTCCCACCAAAATATCCCAGCAGTCGACTGCCAGTTCCCTCTAGGAATTGCGTAGTTTTTGCTGCCAAACTCCAACAACTGACTGCTAGTTCCCTCCAGGAATTGCCTAGTTTTTACTGCCCAGCTCATGGCAGCTGACTGCCAATTCCCCTCACAAATTATGAAGTTTTTTCTGCCTATGTCCCAGCAACCAGCTACCAGTTCCCTCCAGGAAGTGTGCAGTTTTGGCTCCCAATCTCCCACTTCCCACTCCTTCCGGAAATTGTGTAGATTTTTCCTGCCTAGCCTTCCCGTAGCCCAGATTGTTCATCTCAAAAATTGCGTAGTTTCTTCCTCTAGCTCAGCCAGACCTTGTAGATAGTCATTGTCAATTTGGATTGTCCATCTTCATCACCTAGTGACATCTACACAGTTTTCACTAGCAATTCCCAAAACCTCCATCCCAGCCCGCAACCTTGTCTCCTCTCCTTGTCACCTGCATCCGAAATGTTCATGCATCATGGTAGACTAGGAGGTTTATGGATTTGATTCCGCCTTGTCATGAGTGACAGTAGATATACGTACACAAACAAACATGGCACAACGATGGATAGGATGAACAAAGGGAGCGCATGCAGAAGGACAAGTTCGCGAATGGATGAACAAACGATGCATGCAAAGAAATGTGCTCATGAATAGATGATCATGCAAAGATGTGTTGACGGATGGAAGGACGAGAAAACATGCAAGATTTGTTCACGAACAGACGGACGGATGAACATGCACTTTTTGCAAGCCGACGAACCTGTCAATCTTACCAACATACAAGCAAGGAGCAACGTGCGAATGCAACATCAAGTGAACTCAATGACCATCAAAGACTCTGTGCATGTTGCCACGAGGAGGTGAAGCTATGACACACCATGAGGACATCCATCACCTAGAAACACTGCAACTCGACATGCACACCAGCAACAACACGAATGTACCAGCACTATCATGTCGAGTCTTGTCATGAATCATGTCATCCACATCTCTACTGTGGGCCATACTATCAATCAAATGTAATGTAACTTGGAAGTCCAAGAGACCCACTTGTTGTATGAAGAGTCATGTAAAGTTGAAAAGTCATGGAATTCAAACATTCATGAGGGTAGTCGAACAACAAAAGGGTCAGTTTCACCCTTGGCTATAAATAACCCCTCATTTGTACATGTAAAGCACTTTTTCACCTTAGATCCTCCCACATAGCCTTAAGAGTCTGTAATCTTTTCTTTAAGGAGTAAGTAGTGGCTCCAACGCCCCACCCACGGGGTTAGTATTTTATGGTGTAACAATGCGTTTTGAAACTTTCACTTAATTCAAAAGCCTGCTAACAGGCGAGTACATTTTCACACATGTATTATAACTGTTGTAAGACTGATCTTGAACACTTGTAATGCATTTTTTTTTAACCTGTGTTTAACACTTGGACTCATTCACTTGTTGTAATACATATATATTAATGAAAATGTGTTGTATATGTTGTTAACATTGTCTCGCCCATGTTGGTTACCTACCAAGACATCAAAAAAATGTTCGACGTGAACTTGCTATATAAACTGTTGCACTCATGCGGACTCATCCATTGAGTGTTGTACATATTATCTTCTCTTGTGTGTTGTGACTGTTGCATCCATGTAGACTGCTCTTCTGGAAGATGTGCACGTCTAGTTGCGTTGTTTGTTCCTAATAGAGTTGGGGGTTCCTCCCAACTGACTTGGGACTCGCTCCCACCCTCTCCCTCTACAATGAAAGAACCATTGAAATAAGTACACTAGCAACCACCAAGCACACGAAGCTCACTATTCGAAGATAAAGCAGACCAGTCTCCTGTGCTAATAAGTAAGAGTTGAGGGAAATTTTTAAGATAATGGAAAGTTGATCATCATACCAGATGGGACTCCCACACCAAACGGTGTGAGGTCTAGTTGGGACTTCATAATGGGGTGATCCCATGAATGTTGAAGAGTCCATCACCATCAACAGTTTTCTATACCAAAATTTAGTGGAAAGAAAACAACGAATAGAAACACAATCACACATAAAACACAATAATTCATCTAGGGAACCTAACTGGGAAAAACCATTGCTTTCTTGTATTGAAAAAACTGAGCAATATGATCTTTTACATAGAATATTCTTCAAGTTTCATGCTCCTGCATAATCATGTCCCTAAAAAATAGGAATTTCTCCTATCTCCTTGCACAATTGCTAAGAGAAATTGCTCTACTATATCCTCAAGCTCCCTACACAAAAACATGTGTACAATGAATAAATATATCCATGCGTTCATTCAATATCAATATGAAATTCAAATGGCATGACCTACTAAGGCTAATTTTAGCTACTACAACTAATTAACTATGACTATGTTGAGTTAATAGAAAGTCATCTACTCAAGTCAACTCATAACTATCTATATTCTAGAATTAGAGATTAGTTAACTAACATACACTAGATTTGACTCCACCAGATAGCTAAATTCAGCTATCAACTAGTACACAACTCGTTGAAAGGCATCTAACTCAAATTAACTGACAATAAACTAGTGATAGGCCACATCACACATGTTAACTAACAACTAACTCAAATATCTATGCGTCTAAATTAGAATTAGAATTTTTAAGTAAGGCAAAATTCAAAGACACCATTCCTTGCTACATTTTCAACACTTCCTCTTAGCGAGGAAGGATTCTCGGAAGATCCTCATCCACATAAATCTATCTTCATCTCTACCAGGTTCTATTATGTTGTAGTTGCTCCCTCTAAACTAGAATGAGCCCTGTGCACTATGGATCTAGGCATCTGATTCTTGGTGTTGGGGGACTCAACTCTCTTATTAGCTCCCTTAACCAAATCCTCTGCCAACTTGGCTGAAACTTTCCCTATACTATAAGTCATTAACATAGTGTCCGCCGCCACTTGATCTACACTATGCTCCTCATCATCATCCTATTGGTCATCCCAACTTCCAACTAGCTTAGATTGGAACTGAGATAATGGTTGAGGCTCCATCTTGAGAGATATATCGTTTTATTTCTCAACCACCACATCTCTACCCTGGGAACTATTTACTTTATTGATCAAGGCTCAACATGCATCAACCTCAAATTTGTAGAGGTTCTCGATCCTGACCCCAATCTGCTTGACTTGTCCTAAAGCAGAATGCTTGAGGTAGGCCTTCCCTTTGTTGAATACAATATCATACCATTTATCTTTGATGGTTTCTACTGAGACAAGGTTTTTCTTTAATCCTGGGACATACATCACATTCTTGAGTTAGAGAATGGAATTAGACTCCCGATTAAAGGTCACTGTACCAACACCTTTGGTCATGTATTTTCTATCATCTTCAAGATCGATATGGAATTTCATGTCTTTCTCTTCCTAAATGCTAAAGAAATATGTATTCCCTATCATGTGGAATGAATCCCATGAATCAATGTACCACATATTACCTTGTACTAAGCTTTCCATGCAATCTATCAAGAGGAAATCCAATTCGAACTGAGAAGAGAGTGCTTCTCCTCTTGTTGTTGCTACAACATGCTTGTTGGATTTCTTGTTTGGAGATTTTATAGCATAATGTCCAAACTCATGACACTAAAAACACTTGATCTTGCTAATATCCTTCTTTTCCTTGCCTCCATTCTATCTAGAATAAATTTTTCCTTGGGCCTTCTCACCCTTGGCTTTCTTCCCTTTGTCGGCTAAAGAAAAATTATCCTCCTCTTCTGTCCCCTATGGAATCCATCCCTTGTGTTCCTCCTTATCTCTTCCTACATAAGATCTGACCATAGTCTATCTTAATTAGGTAGCTTATCTATGCCATTCACTACATCTTGGAAGATATGCCAATATTTGTGAAGCCCAAGAAGAGCAAGGCTCACAACCTTTTTTGGTGGAGCTATTTATCCAACACATCCAAGTTCATCCCTCACTTAAACAAACCTGGATAGATAGGTGACAATGGGATCATCCCTACCCATTATAATGTTCCTCAATTTGTTCTTCAAAGCAAGTTTTTTGGCATCACTACTTCTTTCAAAAATATCAGTAAGGGCCTTCACAATTGCAATGAAGTCCTCTTCCCATGCAAATTTGGAACAATATGGTCTCTAACTCCTTCTAGGATCATCCTCCTAGTTTTGGCAATGTCCTTCCTCCATTGAGTCAGTTTTTGTGCGTCTAAAGTAGGAGGTTTAGGAATATCCATATTAATGTATTCCAAAAGTCCATTATCATCTAGCACAACCTCCACCATCTCCTTCCATGCACATAAATTCAAAGTCCCTTCTAGGGCATGCTCTGTTCTCAAACCATAGATGGATATGATTCCTACACTTGTAGAATTATTGAACCAACTAATCTTATGTTCAACACACTTCAAATTTGATCAAGGAACCTGGTCTCTATCCTTTTTTCAAATCTAATACCATGTAGAGAATCCTTGAAACCTTGAAAGTGATAATGAGAGAAAGATGATCTATAAAATACATAAGATTTCTCTACTGAAATTTAGCGGAAAGAAAACAATGAATAGAAACAAAATCACACATAGAACACAATAATTTATCTAGGGAACCCAACTGGGAAAAACCCTTGCTTGCTTGTATTGAAATGAATGAGCAATATGAGTTATTCCATAGAAGCTGCTTCAAGCTTGAATCTTCCTGCAATATTGATCAACTCTACACAATACTTTCCCAACACTTACGCAAATAAGGCACGCCAAGAGATCCTACTTCGTAGCGCAATTCTGCCCATAAAAATATGAACTTCTCCTATTTCCTTGCAAAATTGCCAAGATAAATTTCTTTGCTTGATCGTCAATCTCTCTACATAAAAACCTATGTACAATGAATAAATACATTTGTGGCTTCCTTCAATCTCAATAGGAAATTCGAATAGGATGACCTACTAGGGCTAATTTTAGTAGCTACAACTAGTTAGCTGGGAGTAAGTTGAGTTAATAAAAAGTGAATTTCTCAACTAAACTCATAAATATCTCTATTCTAGAAATAGAGCTCATTTAACTGACAACCACTAAAGTTAACTCCACTAGATAGCTAAATTTTAGCTATCAACTAGTACACAACTCACTCAAAGCCATCTAACTCAAATTAACTGACAATAAACTAGTGATAGGCCACATTACACATGTTAACTGACAACTAACTCAAATATCTATGAAAATAAATTCGAATTAACATCTTTGACTAAGTCACAAGTCAATGAAGCCATCCCTTGCTACATTTTCAACAGAGGAATCAACATTAATGTTGGCCATTTGAGTCACGATGTTGAATCCAGGCAATAAGGTTGAAGAAGAGGAAAGAGAGGAATGCACAGTTTGGGTAGAGGCATAAGTATTTATAGATGAACAGTTGAAGGCAGGATCTGGGGATTTTTTCGTAGATTTTTGTTTAGAAGATTGTTCTTTAGCAGTGCGATATTTTTGAGTGCTTCTTGTTTCGACAACTAGAACATATTCTTCTTCAGCCCAATCAAGAATAAGCATTGAAGGGTTAGGCCTTTTATAATAAAAAATTATTCCTGAAACTCTTGCGGATTTGACATGTTTTCCCATCATGGTACTCTTCGCAAAATCACACCATAGGTGAGAGAGAAGAAGAATAGGTTGATAGACCTACTGAGTGTTATAGACATTTTTGGGTACTGCAACCCCAATCATACATGTCCATAAACCAAGGGCTTGTAAGTCCCTAAAAGTGTTGCTTCACACCCTAAAGGAGCAAGGTCAACTGATTACATCATCTCCCAGAAGTTCTCCATGAAAAACTACTCAGAACTGGTCAAAACTGGATCATCTCACTTGCTCCATGGTCAAGGTGCAAGGCATCACACCTACTACACATGGGAGGTACGATGCATACTAAAAAGTCCTTCTACAGGGTGCAATGAGCGAGAATAGATAAGTGGTAGAGACAGTTTGCTAAGTGGATGATCAAGGAATCTCTAGAAACTTCTCATATGACACTTGCCTCTCAGAATTCGCCCAGGGATGAGTAAGAGATCAATGAAATCTCCAAGTGGAACTAAGAATTATAAAAAAGGGGACACTAATCAAAAACCCAGAGCTGACTCACACCTCTGCAAATATCTATATATGGATCCCTCATCCCAGAGATCCAGAGGTTGTAGGCTGGAATTTTTTATCTTGTAAGGAAGTGCTGTTAGTTTCTTGGTGGAATATCATAGTGTTGGGTGATCTAAGATTTTCATGAGGTGAAGAAGGGCTTTCATGCTGGGAGGATGACGCTGGGTCAGATCAACGGGTTGTAATCCTCTCTTCTAATCTTTATATCAATAAAGCTATTCAAGTTTTCCTCCACATTCTTGTATGTATGATAATATATGCATTTGTGTGTTTAATATATATCAAGTCCTATATTGCTTATGATTGTAGATCTATACACTTTGAAGGTATTATGCTACTTTGACTTTACACGTACTCTTTGAAGTAGAGTGGTCAAGGGAGAAGCGGCCAAGACCTGTTGGTGAGGAGAAGGAACAAGCAAAGAATCGAGCGAAAGATCGAGGTTGGTATTCTTTGATCCTCCCCTATCTACTTCTCATAAAGGAAAACAAACGTAACTTTAATCTGTTTGTTTCTAAGATAGCTACCCGTCTTAGTGGGACTAGCAGCTCTGCATAGACACTAGATTTCCCGATAACAAAATGGCGACTCTGCTGGGGAGTGAATAGCTTGTTTGCTTTATAAACTTAAAGACAGAGCCTAAAGTTAAGCCAGCTAACCTTCGAACTGCATTTGCTATGCAAGTGCAAAGTATATCAATGCTGCTTCAATCTATCTCCTGGTTTTGTTTATAAACTGAACAATCGATTTGAAAACATCCTAATTGCCCTAGTGGTGGCTCTAGTAACCTCATTAGATCAGCCCCCATGATTTCTATTTACTGACTATCATTAGCTCGGCCTAAATCCCCGAACTAAGCTGCAAACTGTGACCAAGAACCAAGTTGAAGTCTCTTCCCTGGACCATTACACTTTCCCCTCTTGGGAATCTGGATGCATCACACCTCCTATGTACAGTAGGTGTGTTGCATCGCACTTTCCCTGTGTTGCAGGTGCGGTGATCAGATAATACCTCTTCTTCTTCGATATTTTGGTTTCTTTGTTCACTCTCTTCAGTTTTATTCAGGAGTTTTGCTGTCTGTGATCAGTATACCACTGTGGAAACTCCCTTCCTTTGCATGATTCCACCTCCATAGTACAAAGAATTGTGAATGTTTTTATGTATTGTGTGCCATTTACAGTTCTCTTTTACAAAAAGTAGCGTAATCAAACTATTGTCTTTTGATTTGGAAGTGTCGCAAGTTTCGTTTTCAGTCAAAGAAAATAATCCTATCGTTCTTGATGGTCGATTATACAGTTAATCTTGTATTTGATTTGAATTAGTAGTTTTTCAAGTGTTGAAAGTAATTTTCAATTCAAAGTCGCAAAGTGTCTTCATTATCTTCCTTTCGTTTTTGAAGAGAAATTTGTTAGTACTGTCACTTTGAAAAGATAATTCAGATTTGTACTCAGCATTCTTTATGTCATTCACACATTAAGAAAGTGGAAAACAATTACATGCATGTGCATTTGCATTTAGACTGTTTGATGGTTTGATTTAGGATAGTGCATCTAGTGTGTGCTCTCTGCTCTATGTTGAAAGAATATCATCTCTCTTTCTTTAGTAGCTATGATCTTCATTGCAAAAAGAAGATTAGACGATTGTTTATCATCTTAGACTGCATTTTAGGAATTGTATATCTACATCATGTGGTGAACCTGAAAGGAAAATTTCTTAAGAAATATCAACTATAAAATAAATTCAATGAACATAAAAATGCTTTGGAACCTAACGCACAACATCTAGAAGTCTAGGCTAGAGACATATTCCGACCTCGTAAAGCCTGGTAACTATGGCTTTCATCGTAGGTTGGGTGATTCCTCCTCTTTGAGACGACAAGTTCCAGTACTGACTTGTGCTCCCACATACCGTCGAGTATATATTGGGAGACCACAATAGGCTATATCCTTTATCCGTAGGAAGCTGTGTCTGCTGCCCTATCGATCACAATGCACTGAACATAGCATTCGGGAAGATTGACTGCCGTACCGTAAAAATTATTATGCAGTTTTGCGATTGGTTTGGCAATCCCTCTATCTAGATTTCCATAGTAGTCTCTTTCGTTCCTTTTCAGACTCCTTAAAGGAAAAGGCCCATCTGAGCACTTGTCACTTCAGGCTCATTAAAAATCGAAGGCGACTAGAGTCATCTTTGTTTTTTCTCGACTCTCAAAAACTGAAAAATAAAGTTGTGTCAAAGCGTCTAAAATTCATTTAATTCGGAATCATTTTCCCCTTTATTTTTAGTTGATCGAGTAATCCACAATCGTGGAGGAAATTCAATTGAAACCCCATCGTTCGTGGAGACTTACTGGACAACCGTCTTTGTCTCTGGAAACAAAACTATTCCGGACAAAGAGAACTCATTTAACTAGATCAAAGTCCCCCTATTTGGTTGGAACAAGTGTTCCGACACCCTTAGAGACTCCGGTTACTCCAAAAATTTCTGGTATCCCTGCCTCTACAGAAGAAGTTCCACAGCCACAAGAGGACAGTAGAACTAATCCTAGTGTGACGGTAAACACCTCTATTCCTGAACCAGCTCCATCTATAGCTGATTCGAAAGGTGTTATTCCCCAAACATCTGTCGCTGTAGAATCTATACCTTCTTTGGCACGGGAAATATTTTATGGACCTCACGGTCTCCCTCTTCCACATGGATTGATTTCTATAAAAGAGATTGTGGAGGATCCCCCATCTACTACTCCATCACATTTTGGAGTTGGGATCACCCTGTATCCTTCTTCTTCAGAAATTAGTCTCCCGTCATCGGAAGTTCCTGTAGAATCGCTAGGAAATCTTTTGGATAGACTAGATATGTTTGAACAACCATCGACAGTATGGTCTGTTCCCGTTTGTTCATCCGTAACAATATCTGGAATCTCTTATGTTGAGTCTCAGCAAATTTATCCTTTGCAGTGTCAATTTGGGCAGTTTGGTCCTCAAAGGAAAATCATTCGTTTGAGCACTGGATTACCGCTGTATGGGGGGAAATATACCCTTTCATTGTCTCCTCCGGGAGAACAAACATATGAGAGTTCACAACAGAATTCAGGTTATGCTAGAATTACATCTAGTGGTTGGGTGCCGATACTACGTCAACAACCAAGAGTTGTATACTCAATGCAACAAAGTCTACCTGTATCAAATATCCCCACTACGCTAGCTATTGTGACTATGTCACAAGTACAAGCGTTGCTTGTTGTATCCCAACCTCAAGCTTCTCAGGTCATAATACAATAGCCTCTTGTCTCTACGATGCTACCACAATCATCGATTAGTGGCTCCTTAACTGGAGTGGACCAGGCTCAAACGGGTACCATCGCCTCTCATCTTGGTCAAATAACCAGTATTGGACAACAGCAAATGGTTTCACAACCATGGCTGGTGCAATATCAACAACCGCAATTCCAACAAGTTTACCAAGGATCTGAGCACCAAATATTTGTAAGTAATGGGCAGCCGTATGTTCAAAATGGTCAACATCAACCATTTCATAGTGGTTATGCCCATCAACCTTACCAAAGTTATCAGCATCAAATGCACTATGCTAGTATGCAAAGACCCACTGCTCAGGCAATCCCATCTTATCCTTGGTATGCTTCGCTAAACCTGAATCAACAGTTGCCCTTCGTGGCAACTTTAGAGTTACCAGATCTAAATCGGCTGACAAATGATCCAATTGCCTACGCCCCTTGCTGGCCAGCGATTCCACATAAACTTCCGTTGGGTATTCCTAAATTTAATGGAAATCCAGGTGAAGACCCATCGAATCATGTGATGCCCTTTCATCTATGGTGTTCATCTAACACTCTAAATGATGATTCGATTAGGCTTCACCTTTTTCAGTGAACGTTAACTGGTTCAGCAGCAAAATGGTATATTGAATTGCCTAGAGCTTCATTCGATAACTTCAGCACCCTAGGCACAACCTTTTTAACCCATTTTCAGTTACCCATAAGGTATGAAACATGAACAAAGCTTCTTACCAATTTCAAACAGACAACGACCACTCACATATCTAATCATATTCATGAGTGGTGACGTCATCGTAGAATGGTAAAAACATATGTTCCTGATCAGCTACTAGCTGAATGGTTTATTAAGTCATTATTACCTTCTATTATGGAAAATGTGGCAAAGGGAAGAGTTGTCACTGAAGAGCAAGTCATTGCTCATGCGCAATATCTAGAATTGATATATACTCAGTCTGGCACGCTCTATGATAAAATCCCTAATGCTCCTAGACCAGAATTTTGTGTTCCTCCCACTCCTAAATCAAGCAAAGACTCTCATGCCGACGATGGCGTGATAGGTGCGACTAGCATGAAAACCGTAAAAGCTACATCAAGGAAGGCTCGTACGGTTTCAAGTCAAAATGAAAATGAGGAACTTCTCACGTCAGAGGTAAATGCTGTGTCGACTGACACAGGCAAAGAACCAAAGCAACCAGGGGGAAATAAGAAAAAGAAAGGGAAGAAGAAAAAACAGGAGTAGTCGTCTCCTGAAAAATATTCTGCAAACCCTTCTAGAGATAGGAAACCAAGTCATCCATGCTTCATATGTGATGAGGATCATTGGACGAAAGATTTTCCACATAAAGCCAAGCTTAGAAAATTCTTTAAGAATTCAAAAACCTCGGTGGTATTGACTGATCCGTTTCTGAATCCAGGAACAAATCTGGTTGCTAGTGACAATGCTTCCCCGTCCCAAGTGTTAATGTTGTCTGTTTCAAACTAGCAAAATGATGCTTTGATATCGACAAGGAATAAAGATTACGGGAATCCACAGCTGTCAGACAACAAGGCTAATGATCAACGTAGTAATTCAACAACAAATTCAACCGGAGTTGTGCCACCCATCATTCCTGAACTAAAGATAAAGTCACCAAAGGGAGTAGTACACAGATTGACATTTAATCCTCATGCCAGAGCAACACAAGATTATAATATAGTGGAGGATCTAGCCCAATCGCGGTCCGCTATGTCGACACTTGAGGTACTACAAAATTTCCCCTCCCAAAAGCAGGCTTTATTATCAGCAATAGGTGGGATTGACCCAACGGATTCCAATCTTGTGGCCTTTAATCATAATGGATATGACCCTCAGTTACCAGCTCAACTAGCTTTCCTTGTTCAAGTGAAAGCCCTCAACAAAACTGTTCATCGAACAATTATTGATGAGGGGGGATCTACATGTATTATATGTTGACATTATGCGAGATGGAACACCTTGGCCTGTAAATACTATTTGGTACCATCCTGGGATGATACAGGTATTTCATTCTCTTCAATCAATGTTTATATGTTGACATGTTTTACATTTCACTCCAGAGTATTTATGACTACTGTTTTGTTAAAATATTGTTTAAACTGAAACCAATGGAAAGGTTATTTTGAAACCGTGTTCACAGTTATACCTTATATATGTAGGGTTTATTTGTGTCTCTCTTTTCATTGGTGTTTTAGTTCAAAGTGGTAGGATTGAAACCCATGGAAATCAACTACCTTGACTCATATATGTTTCTCAGAAAAAAGACTTGATTTTGAGCACCACAAAAATGCTAGTGAAATTGATGAGTAATATTTTTACCCACATAAAAATGTCATGGTTTTATTATTCATTGATAAAAAATGGCACAATACATTGGTGACATCATATTTTTCCATAGAGAATAATGTATTACATTTTTAGGTTGATAAGAAATCCTTTTTCTTTCTACAAACCCTTAGAGTCAAAAAATATTATAGGGGATTCTATTAAAAATGTATCAAGCTACATCATTCAAATTTGAGCAAAATTGGTGAGAGGATTGTTGAAAACATAAATCCAATTGGGCCAAAAGAAGAAAGAGTAACACACCATACCTGCCTAGATGGCCTAAACCCAATCCTTCAATGAATGAGTCGAAAATAAAATAAATATGAGACATATTTCCTTAATCTGGCTGCTTAAGATTGATAATTTGGAGGAGATAGATTTAAGGGAATGCACTTTTCCTCCTTACCTTTATAGTTTAACTAATGAAGAAGATGAAATGCTGTGAAAAAAAACACTCCAAGATGAGGACAACTTGGGATTAACCCCCTCTGACGGACTAACATCAGTCAAAAGTTGAGGGACCAACATTGGTCAAAGGTTAAAACATTACTGGAAGAAGAAAACACTCCACCATGAAATGAATCGATGCCCATAACTAACTGCTGCTCCAAAGTGGTAATTGCACCTAAAGGTGGAAACAAAATTGGATCAAAGAAAGGAGAGACATTGTCCTCAAAGAAATCCGGAAACACACTACTTTCAAATTTTGAATTTGGTGTTTGTGAGCTTTGAGAACATTAGCTATTTCCTAACATTTTCCTCAATGCTCTATTTCTTTAGTTCAAGTTTAACTTTGAAGAGTTACTTCATTTTTCTGCTTTTCTTGTAGGTTAAGTCTGTCCCCATATTTGATTTGTTGATGACTATATGTATTATATAAGATTAAAAAACATAACTTGGTCTTTGGTACCACTTAAGATAGTGATATAATTTTTGTAATGTTGGCTTGAGAAGATGACCATAAAATATTTCAGTTAATAAATGAATATCCCTCCAGATAAATCACATCTACTTGTACAAGCCCCATTGATCTGAAATGATCATATGTTAAACTGAAGTAGAATTGATTAATGCCAACAGTGAACTGAATGTTAAAGTGCTTTAACTGTGAGAAATGTTTGAAAGAAAAGACTTTACGATAGATGAGAAACATAAGCAAGATGTAAACATAAGTGAAAAGCAAAAAAAACATAGCGATACCAGACCGAAAGATTGATTACGGAGTTCGTCCTTCATGAACTACGTCTCTGGGTCCACTTTCAAGATGGGTGATTGCTTTATTAGGATTGAATCCGAGGAGGTTGATTACACAGAAAATTAACTAGACTGAACATGTAGGCATGCACTTTTGGTCACTGTCACAAGAAATCTTTCTAATGCGTGTCACGGTTCCCAATTTCGACTCCCGATACTCCTATTACACTGAAAACAACATTGCTTATAACCTCCAGAATTTGCATACAAAACTCTAAAACCACTCTAATGCCTTCTTCATGACCAAAAGGATGAATTTAAAGAGTTCAAGGTTCTATTTTGAGCTTCCATGGCTAAACATAGCATCTAGTTAAGCATTAATCCTCATATGGTCTCGGTCTTACCACTAGAGGACACCTTAGGCTAATGGTTCATGGTGGTTGAATTAAAAATAGTCAAAAACGTAACTAAAATCCCAAAACTAAAATTTGGATTAGCGTTGGACTGTTTACGATTAGGTAAACTACGGAGATCAGAGCTGAATCATGTGACCAGGCAGTCTAACCATAAGCCGCCACCTTGAAGGTTAGCTGTCGACAATTCTGGCTATTGGCGCAATCTTCTAGCTTGCATGTGACAAACTCCACTCAACAGTTTCATTCCACACATAGTTAGTTGTTGTGGTTAAACTAACTGTGCAGTGAAGACCTTTTTGTTCACATGACACAACCCAACATAGTTTAGAATTAATATCCACTGCAATTTACAATGCGAACTCTGACTAGTTAACTTTAACTCTTTCATGCTCACATGTGCTCGTGCCCGCTGCGGTCTTCGCTCCATGCAGTTAGAGGCATGTGGGTTCATTTATAATGTTTTTATAATGTTATGTGTATTACAATGTTTTGAAATTGTTTCAACATGGCCCGAGAGGGTTTTGTGTTAGGATTCTAGTATTTAGGTTTGTTCCTTAGCTTTTTAGGGCTAGGCTTATCATATCTTACTATAAGCATTTAGACTTTACATCATTTTGATAAGAAAATCCTTTTACAACGAATTTTCACTATGTGACGTCAAACCCCCACATGATGATTACCATATACCACATAATTGAACCAAACATCACTGACGACGACTAAGCGATGCCCATGAACTGCATGCTAACGAGGAACTAAACTTGTGCAACTGATCTAACAAGATCCTCTTGGATCAATCCTCTCCACTTGAAAGCTTTTGGACCAAAAAAGTTTGATTTTAAGAAGATACTAGGTGAGGGTACAATTCCCTCACTTTTTTGAGCTCCATCCACCTTGCCTTACTCGGATTCGTCCCCTTGAGTCCTACTCAAAGATATTGAACATATCCATGCCTCGAAGATAAAATATTCATGTCCAAGATGATATCTTCCTGCAACTCATTCATATACTCAGGTTCCAAATCATCAATAATTGGAATTTGTGTGTCTTCCTTGAGATCCATTATCATCGGAGGTTCACACAATATCGTATTTTCCACATTTACAATTGAGTAAATTCACATGTAAGGAGGTAAATTTAATCAAAATGCATTATGTCCAATCTTTTCCATAATCTTGAAAGGTCCATACCTGATAGGTTTTAATTTCTTACCCTCTCCTTTCAACCTTTATTTACTGATATACAACCATACTTGATCGCCGACCTGAAAATGATGATTGACTCAATGCTTATCATGGCACATTTTATACTTGGCCTGACTCTTCTCTAACTGATCCTGCACTGCTACATCTATATGTTTTATCCGTTGAATGAACTTAACTTTTTTTTTCACATCATCATGTTCACCCACTTTATCCTCTCCACCGAACATGAAATCCATCAGTGACTTCGGTAGATACCCAAAACATGTTTCGAAGGGCGATCAATTAGTTGACGAATGTAAGGCTCAATTGTAAGCATGTTGCACATAAGGTAAAGATTCATCCCACAACTTAGGATGTTTACTGCAATAACCTTGGAGAATATGTATGAATGTCCTGTTCACCACTTTGGTCTGTCCGTTAGTCCGTGGATGAAAATATGTGATGTTTTTAAGCTTTGTGTCCATGATTTCCCATAAAGTGGACCAAAATTCTCCTACAAAATGAGTGTCTCGATCAGAAATAATGGAAGTAGGTAACCCAAAATGAAGCCATACCTGATTGAAGAACATATTTATAGTTAGTTTAGATGTCACTTTCTTCTTGCATGGAACAAGAATGCACATCTTCTTGAATCTATCAACTACAACATACATGTAATCATGCCCTCTCTTGGACATAGGAAGACCTCCAACAAAATCCATGGAAATATTGTCCCATGGTCACAAAGGAACTGGAAGTGGCATTCGATATTTTGGTTTTCTCTTTGAACACATCACACATCCTTTAATGTATTTAGCAGCAATTTCATACATACGAGGCCAGTAACAATACCTTTGAACTTGTTCCATTGTTTTTCTTACTCCAAAATGTCCTGAAATGTGAGAAGAATGTGCTTCCCAGACAACATGTGCTCTTTCTGTCTATGGTATGCAACTTACCCAAATGATATAACAACATTTCATGAACATGATAATTGATTTCTTCCACCTGAGAACCATGAGTTAGTGATTCATAAATATCTTTGAAATCAACATCCATACTATATTGTTCCATATAACTTTCATGCTTTAAAGAACTACTATGCAGCACTACTGAAGCATTCAAAGATGGTCTAGACAACATATCAACTGCTTTGTTTATGACACCCTTCCTGTACTTAATTACTAAGTGAAATTTCTGAAGAAATCACATCCATCTGTAATGACGAGATTGTTGCAACTTAGTTTGAGACTGAAGGTACTAAAGTATCTGATTATTTGTGTGAATCACTATTTCCTTACCCATTAAATAATGTTTCCACTTCTTAACACTTTCAACCAAAGCAAACAATTCTTTATCATATGTCAGATAATTCATTATTGCCTTAGAAAAAGTTTCTGAATGAAAAAGTTTTTGAAGTAAGACCACACCCATCGCATAACCACTAGTATCTGTTTCAATTTCGAATGGCTGTCGAGTATCTGGTAAACCTAAGATTGGTGTTGTGACTATTTTCTGCTTAAGTGTATCAAAATATGTTTTATGTTTACTGCCCCACTGAAAGGGAACTTTAGAACCTATTAAAGCATGTAATGGTGAAGGAATCAAAGAAAACTGAGCAATAAATTTTCTCCAATAATGAATTGCACCTATAAAACTTCTAACTTCAGTCACATTCTATGGTCTTGACCGCTTAACAATCACATCGATTTTAACTAGATCTATTTTTAAACTTCTAACTCCAGTTATGTAACCAAGATAATTCAATGAAGTTTTCCCAAACTCACATTTGGAAAGTTTAAGGTACAACTTTTCCTTGTGCAATACTTCAAAAACATGCTTAACATGCCTAACATGCTCCTCTATACTGGAACTAAAAATCAGAATGTCATCTAATTATATTATGACAAATTTATCAATGTATGGGTGGAAAACATCATTCATAACCCTCATGAAAGTTGCTGGTGCATTAAACAAACCAAAAGGCATTACTAACCATTCAAATAGTCCCTGTCTAGTTTTGAATGCAGTCTTCGAGATGTCATTTTCTTCTATGCGGATTCGATGATACCCACTTCTTAAATCTAACTTAGTGAAATAGACATCAATTTTCGGTTGAGCAAGTAAATCATCCATCCTGGGAATAGGATACCTATTTTTGATTGTTATCTTATTTAAGGCCCTGAAGTTGACACACATGCCCCATGTCCCATCTTTCTTAGGAACCAAAATTATGGGTGAGCCACATGGAGATGAACTAGGTTGAATAAAACCTTTTTCAATTATTTCTTGGATTTGTTTCTTTATTTCTTCGTTTTCTATAACTGATAGGCGATACATTCCGATATTAGAAAGAGGGGTATCAGACATTAATTGTATTTCATGTTGTATTTCTCTTTTAGGAGGAAGATTTTTTGGTTCCTTAAATAAGTTTTGAAAAGAATCTACCACTTTAACCAATCTATCTTTGAATTGAGATTCACAACCTGAAAAAACATCCTGTTGATCCTTATGTTTTTCTTTTAAAACCATAAGTACATATCTCTTACTTGAAATTATTAATCGCTTCATCTGATTAAATAAAACTAAATCCAAGTGTGGTTTAAGTTTATGTGCCCTGACAATAAATTCAATCCCATCTTTCTTAAGATGATATTTATGCTCTTTCCTATAAAAGAACATCACGATCATAGAGATAAGGACTTCCTAGAACTACTCCGCATATGTCTGCTGGAATCACATCTAAATCCACTTCATCAATGTAATTAGTTGTTATGGCAAAATTTAACCGACACTGCTTGGTCACATTAATCCGAGTCTCTTTATTTAGCCAACCTAGTGGGTATGGTCTTAGATGATTATGTGTCTCCAAACCCAATTTCTTAACTAAATATTCAGATATTAAAATTTCATGTGATCCACTGTCAAATAACGTATCTATATTTGTGTGCTTAGAAGTTGTCCTTATGAGAAATAGTTCAACCCTTTTATCCTCAATTAGATGATTTCGGTTTGAAGAAGGTGCACAAGTGTTAGAACTTGAACCAGTATCAGAAGTTTTACCTGTTGAAACCATTGCAGCACCTTCATCACCAAAGTCGGAGCCCAAATCTGGTTGGATCGCTGCATTGGCCTTATACTCACCTTTCCTCTTCTGCAACTTCTTCGCTCTGATTTTTGGGTGAAGTTTCCAACATTTGGACTCATCACGTCCGATCCTCTGGCAATGAGTACAAGAAGTCTTTCACCTTCCTTTTGAGCTGTCATTGATCTATTTCCCTTTAGATTTCCCTTCCTCTTGTTGTCTTTGGAATCCTTGATTTCCAATTGTCTGGATGGTTTCTGTGAAAAATTGAATGGTTTGCCACCTGATTCAACATGTATAGCTTGAACACACACTTCATCAAAGTCATCAAGATTAAACATCAATAACATATTCTGCAAATATGAATGTAAAATGCTAATGTATTTTAATAATTTTTCACGTGTATCCAATGAAATACCAAGCGACAATGCTTTATTTCTAAACTCCTGAGAAAACTTGTTAGGCCCCTATACTACTAGTGTAACCCCTTATTGTTATTAGTACAACCCACTTATTATATTGATGTACCCATGTAGTGCGCATATTGTTACTAATGTGCCCCATAGAAGCCCACTATTGTTATTATTGTGCCCTTACATTATTATTGTTATGTCGGCTCTGATTATGTTATGACCCCTTAGACTCCTATATATAGAAAGGAGGTCTTTTCATTTGTATCATCCAAGAATTGTTTATTTATGTAATGTAAAGGAGGTTTCCCCCTCAAAGAGGCTTAATTCTAAGGCGTTGATCTATCTTTTCTATCTTTTCTTGAGCTAGTTTCATAACATTTGGTATCAGAGCTTTGGATTCTAGGGTTTCGCTACTCCAAACAGGTCATCGTGGCATTTTCGCTATAAATTTTCTTCTGTGATGTTTCAGAAGTTGCAAACAAAACACATTTGAGAAGAAATCGCGCTGAACCTTGGGTCCAAATTTCAGATCTTTTCGCACAATATTTGCAGAGATATGATCTGAGGAAGTTGGTCTTTTTGCAGACTCCTGGATTACATTCAAAACAGGTGACCTGGGGAAAATAGTCATAACTTTCTCTCTGAGCATTGGATTGAAATTTCGTCAGATGGTACAGAAAGAGGACGGACTATAGTTTCTTGTATATCGTTTTTAGAGCCAAAGGTCGAAAAATTGACACATGGCACTTTATACAAGTTTGCTCTTCTGAAAAGGTCTATAATCAGGTCATCTTGGGAGATTGTGCATAACTCTTTTTTTGAAGAATCCAATTTGGATCAGACTGGTGGCATTGGAAAGAGGACACAAAGGGCTACTATAGGTAGCAATTTCAGAACTTAAATATCCACAAGTACAAAGCTACAGTCGTTTCAAGTTCGAGGTCCTAAAATCAAGAAAAAGCAAGATGAGGAAGTTTGATGGCAAGGATCCGGTAAATTGGATACTTCAGATGGAGCAATATTTTGATCTACATGGTGTACCACTGTTACAAAAGTTATGCATTGCATCTTCATATTTAGAACCGGATCAATTTTTATGGTATAAGGGCTTTGTTCTCGTAAAAAACTTGTTACGTGGTCAATTCTCACAGAGGAAATGATAGCACATTATGAGGATACAAAGAGCAACACCTTATTTAGAGCAACACCACAACAATTGGAAACAGTAAAAGGGCTTTGTGACATATTTGAAAGTAAAATTATGGCAACAAGGAAGTCTACCCCTCACGACTATAAAGATGGATGTGTTGTTCCTCCTAGCTTCCACGACCTACAAGGGTTACACCACAACAATTGGAAGAAAAAAGAGAAAAAGGGCTTTGTTACAATTGTGATAGAAAATGCACTAAAGGTCATAAGTGTGCTGAGAAGAAAATATTTTACCTAGAGTATGAAGGGGAGGAAGAAAAGGATCAAGAAACATCAAAAGAAGAGGATATATGCCAGGACCCAACCCCAGAGAAAGAAGAAATGAATCAGAACATATCTTGTAAACTATTGGCAAGAATGACCACTCCTAAAACTCTCAAGATAGAAGGAAATATCAAGAAGAAAAAGGTGAAAGAAGTGAAAGATCACATCAAGAAAGAAGAAATGAATCCAACCATATCTTGTAATTCATTGGTCGGAATTACCACTCCTCAAACTAGCAAGACAGAAGGACATATCAAGAAGAAAAATGTTCAAGAAGTGAAAGATCACATCCAGCGTCAAGAAATGAATCTGACCATATCTTGTAAAGGATTGGAAGAAATTACCACTCCTCAAACTCTAAAGATAGAAGGACATATCAAAGAAAAAGGTTCAAGTAGTGAAAGATCACATCGAGCATCAACAACAAGTTCTCCAACTTTTAAAGGATAGTGCCACTTTGGTGCAAAATCAAATGAAACAACAGGTAGATCAACATCATAGTGAAAAATGTTTTGATGTAGGCGTTTGGGTATTTTTACTGCTACATCTAAAGCAAGATATTTATGAGAAGGAAACATTGGCAATACTACATGCACTTAAAAAATGGCGACCTTACCGAATGGGAAGACTCTTCAAGGATGAGGATGTGGAAGCATTGTTTTCTGCTATTTCTATTATCCAACCAAATTGGATAAACAAAGCAAGGGATGAATGGAAGGATAAAGAAGTATGGCCACTTATTCAAAAGTTGCGAAAGATCCCCATTCAAACAATATTGCCAGAGATTGAAAAGGAAGGAAAAATCATATTGGAACCTGGAGCAGTCACAGAAACAAGAACCCGAAAGCTACGAAATCGATCAATTTCAGAGTTTCTCATCAAGTGGAAGAACTTACCCGCTGAAGATTCCACATGGGAGGACAAGAATTTTACACAGAAGCATCAAGAACTACTCAACCGTTGAGGACAATGCTTTTTGAAGGAGAGGGGCACGTTAGGCCCCTATACTACTAGTGTAACCCGTTATTGTTATTAGTACAACCCACTTATTATATTGATGTACCCATGTAGTGCCCATATTGTTACTAATGTGCCCCATAGAAGCCCACTATTGTTATTATTGTTCCCTTACATTATTATTGTTATGTCAGCTCTGATTATGTTATGACCCCTTAGACTCCTATATATAGAAAGGAGGTCTTTTCATTTGTATCATCCAAGAATTGGTCATTTATGTAATGTAAAGGAGGTTGCCCCCTCGAAGAGGCTGAATTCTAAGGCGTTGATCTATATTTTCTATCTTTTCTTGAGCTGGTTTCATAACAAAACTCCTGAACACTCTGCCCTTTACCTTGTCTCAAGTGCTGCCGATCAATAACAGCTTGATGCATGTATCCTAAAGGATAGAATTGTTTCCTAAGAGCTTTTAAAAACTTAGACCATGAAGAGATGACTTTACCTTTCCTCTTTATATCTATTTGAGTTTTACTTTCCCATGAGATTAAAGTTGTCCCCCTCATTCTAAGTGTAGCTAACTAAAATTTTGTTTTATTGTTAGAAATGTTCTGAATACGACAATACACTTCTAACTACTTAATCCAGTTATCTAGCTTTTCAGGATTCATTTCGCCATCATAAATAGGTAACTCAAATTTTACATCAAGTCTCAAAAGAGAAGTTTTCTTAGGTTTCTTTTCTGTTTCATATTCTGCACTAGAAGAAGAAGAAGATGACGATGATGGAGATGACGGAGGTGAAGGAGGTTTATCAACCTTGCCTTTACCTTTGTCCTTCTTCAATGTCTTTGAAGAAGAAGTTGCATCTCTCGCCTTCTTATCTTCATAGAGTTCTCTCTACATCTGTTGCATACTTGAGAATTCTTGTTGAAACTGTTCCTCACTCATCTGAGTTTCAGGGGTTTCACTTGCATCAGATCCTATCATAGTCGACTTATGAGCGACTCTTCTCTTTCCAATATTTGGATCAATATCCTCAATGATTCCTTCTCAACGTTGCGACTTCCACCTGGTTAACATTCAATGAAAAATTCTACAAATGAAACCTACTCTGATAGCAAATTATATGATCTGAAGTGATCATAGGTTAAACTAAAGTAGAATTGATTAATGCCAACAGTGAACTGAATGTTAACTCAAAGTGCTTTAACTGTGAGAACTGTTTGAAAGGAAAGACTTTACGACAGATGAGAAACATAAGAAAGATGTAAAAAGAAGTGAAAAGTAGAAAAGACATAGCAATACTAGACAAGAAGATTGATTACAAAGTTCATCCCTGATGGACTATGTCTCCGGGTCCACTTTCAAGATGGGTGACCACTTTATTAGGATTGAATTCGAGGAGCTCGATTACACAGGAAATTAACTAGACTGATTGTGCATGTAGGAACTTCTGATCATTGTCAAAAGAAATCTCTCTGTATTATCTTTCCAACTCCTATCACGGTTCCCAATTCCAACTCCTGATGCTCCCATTACATTGAAAACAAAATTGCCTATAACCTCCATAATCTGCATACAAAACTCTAAAACCACTCTAATGCCTTCTTCATGACCAAAAGGATGAATTTAAAGAGTTCATGGTTCTATTTCGAGCTTCCATGGCTAAACATAGCATCTGGTTAAGCATTAAACCTCATATGGTCTCAGTCTTACCACTAGAGGACACCTTAGGCCAATGGTTCATTGTGGTTGAATTAAACATAGTAAAAACGCAACTAAAAACCCAAAAATGAACTTTGGTTTAGCATTTGACTGTTTGCGATTAGGTAAACTACGCGGATATTTGAGCTAAATGATGTGATCGGGCGGTCTAACCGTAAGTCGCCACCTTGCAATTTAGTTGCCAGCGGTTCCGGCTACCGGCGTGGTCTTCTAGATTGCATGTGATAGACTCCGCCCAATGTTCCATTCCGTGAACAGTTAGCTATTGCGGTTACACTCACTATGTGTTGAAGAGCTTGTTATTCATATGTCACAACCAAACACGGTTTACAATTGAGATCCACTGTGATTTACAATGCGAGATCCACTTGGTTAACTGTAACTCTTACCTGCTCACATGTGCCCGTGGCTGATGCGTTCTTCTCCCCACGCGATTATAGGCTCGCAGGTTCATTTATAATGTTCTTACAATGTTATGTGTATTACAATGTTTTGGAATTGTTTTAACATGGTCTGAGAGGATTTTGTGTTAGGGTTTTAGTATTTAGGTTAGTTCCTTAGCTTTTTTGGGCGAAGTTTATCATGTCTTACTATAAGACTTTAGACTTTTACATCATTTTGATCATAAAACACTTTTACAATGAATTGTCACTATGTGACGTCAAACCCCCAGATGTTGATTACCATAGAGCACATAATTGAACCAAACATCACTGACGATGACTGAACGTTGCCCATGAATTGCACGTTGACGATGAACTAAACCTGTGCAGCTAATCTAACAAGATCCTCCTGGATCACTTATGCTATTTAACCCACTAATTTCTAATTGGGCTAACCTTAACTGTAATAAAGAGATCTATAACGAAAATGTGTTGTCATGAAACTTGCATCGGCTCTTTAGGTCACATTCCAAATTGGAGTCTTCAGTAGAGTTACTTGCACATTTTGGAATTGGTGTTTATGAGCTTGAAAGCGTCGACTATCTCTTGAACTTTTCCTCAATATTTTTCTTTTGGATGTGGTGTCAGGCATCATCATTCCTTCTTTGTACGATATTTTTGTCAGGATATAATTAGGTCACACCATAAAAGTGTTGGATTGGATATAGGAACATAGTTCATCAACATCATTCGTTGTCACTTGATATTTTCCTCAATACTTTGCTTATAGATGAGGTGTCAACCATCATAATCCGTTCTTTGCATGATATTTTTGTCAGGTTGCAATTGGGTCGCACCATGAAGTGTTGGTCTGAATATAGAAACATAGGTCATCATCATTCCTTTCTCTCCTTCAATTCATTGCATCTTCCCTCATCAAGTCATTTGAGGAAGTATTGCATTAACTCAAGATCAAATACCATTCACCTATTTGAAGGCTATTTTGAAGTGGTGTGACTTACCTGCAATGTATCTTAGTGATTTGTTAAATATGACATGAAAGCATTTGCATATTTTATCAAACTTTCCTTGTTTCATCTTCGAAGGTGAAAATCAAAGATCAAGGGCTTTGTTTCTATTACAATTAGGTTTATGTGTCTAGTAGGGTTCTTTTTGATGTGGCCTTTCGTAGCACTGATTTTCCAAAGTAAAAAAATACTCATTGGTATCCTTTTCCTAATACTTTATTGGAAATGAAGGTCAATCGCTTCCCCTTTTTTTGCTGCAATTCATCCAATGCAATTATCTTAGTCATCACATTAAGTAATTATTATTATTATTATTTTATTTATTTATTTGTTTTATTTTATTTTATTTTATTTTATTTTATTTTTATTTTTATTTTTATTTTTATTTATTTTATTATATATATATATATATATATATATATATATATATATCTAGTTTATTTTATTTTATTTTTTTATTTTACTTTTTTATTTTTTTTGGAAATTTTAAATATAAAAACAAAACCATTATATTCAAATTTTCATGGACCGTGTTGTCACTATGGTTCTATTCCTCGAATTGGACTAGTATGACCCTAGAACTAGTCAAACCAACCATTTTTTCTAGATCCAGTCATGTTTTGATAACATTGGCTTGCCCATTTATCTAAGGGTCATTTTTACATTTGTTCCATCTCCTACGTGCTCTAACAAAGGTGTATATGATGAGATGAGTTGCTCTTGTATTGGTTTTTTAGAAGTTGGAGCCTCCTTGGTAAGACTTATTTGGACCCTTGATCTATTCCACCAAACTTGTAGGGAAAATTTATTTTTGAGGAGTACCTCTTGCCACAAGCCCTTGTTATTAATTGGTCTTAAATTCTCCTTAGTGGCTAGTGTTGTAAAAAATTCCCCTATATGTTTAATTCCCCAACCTAGATATATTGGTTGATGTATGGCTTCCTAAGTAACTAAGGTCATTCCTCCTTTACTTCTCTTCTAAAGGTAAGAGAAATATATATGTTTGAGCTTTGTGGATATTCTTTGGAGGGGAGGCTAAGGAGAGCCCATAAACTAGGGAAACATATAGCAAACACTTTATTAATACCCCTGTGGATTTTTAATTTTCCTGAACATGGTGCTAGGAGCTTTAACATGCTCTTGGGCCTCCTCAATCAACCTCTTAGCCCGCTTGGCTTTCTTCGTCCTTGTGTCAGGAGGCTCCATCTGAGTAGCTATCTGCTCTCACCCTAGTCTCTTCTCCTCATCATCTTGCTCTGGGTTATGTTGTGCAGGCCTCTTGCCACCTATTTGAGGTTATGTCTACAATCCTCTCTGAGGCTCCTCCTTAGGAGTGAGAAGCTCCTCCATATGAGGTATTGCTATTTTTTCTCTCTCTCTCTAGAGACTCCCTCAAGGCTCTTCCATCCTTGAACCCCACATCCTCCCTAAAAATTATCTTCTTTATTCTTAGTAGATACACCTTGTATGTTGTGTGCAACAAAAATACCATTTTTTGTTGTGGGCTCCAACTTTTTCCTATTATATTTGAACCCATGGAAATACACTTTTGTGCCAAATATATGGAAGTATGAAATATCAAGCTTCTTGCCTATGAAAGCTTCCTCTAGTGTAACTCATCCAAGAACCCTATGTGGACTCCTATTCCACGGAAATATTTTATTGTTGCATGCCTCTACCCACAAGAACATAGGCAATCCTTGATCATGCAACATGACCCTAGCTACTCCAACAATGATACTATTCTTCCTCTCAACCACCCCATTTTGCTAAGGGTTATGGGGTGAAATGACCTCCCTCATAATACCCTCTTTACACACAACTCCTTGAAGGCATTGAATATATATTATCCCCCATTGTCACTTCTCAGGAATTGAATATATATTATCCCCCATTGTCACTTCTCACTAATTTCATCTTATTCCTTGTTCGAGTTTTTTCCAAGGCCTTAAACTCCAAGAACATGGTTAAAACTTCATATTTCTTCTTCATAAAATATATCCAAATTTTATAAGAATAAACATCAACATAATACCTGTGTCTCATAAGAGAGGGAGAAGAGAAGGGTCCACACACATTTGAATGCACCAGCTACAATATCTCTTTTTCTTTTCTGTCTCGGCCCTGAAATGAGGTCTTGGCATACTTTCCACGTGTGCATCCCTTTCACACTTCATTCTTGTAAATTTCGGATGTTGATAATCTTGTGGATATCCACTAAAGAATCTTCAACTCCCCATGATGCAAGTGTACCATGTTCTTATGCCAAACTTCTCCAATATCTTTATTCTTCTCACCACATGCCTTACTACTCAAGGTTGTGAAATTCTCCACCTGGAACCTATAAAGTTTCTTCATGCTCAAACTTGTCTTCTTCAATTATCCTGAAGATAGATGCTTGATGTACACCTTATCTTTGTTGAAGATGACATCAAATAAATTTTCCTCAAGGGTTGCTGCTAAAACTAGGTTCTTCTTAAGCCTTGAAACATAGAGAACATCCCTGAGATGGAGACACTTCCTAGACTCCCTCTCAATTTTGACAATACCAACTCCTTTGATCTCATACTTGCCATTATCTCCAAGCTCTATATGAACCTGCATCACTTTCTCCTCTGGCTAACTAAAATACTCCTTGTTCCCAGTAATATGGAAAGAAGCTTCTGAATCGATATACCACATACTATTTCCTATTGATCTTTCCTTTCAATAAGTCTTTCTCAAACTAAGAGGAAAACCCATCTACCTCAGTTGACACATCAACATGATATTTACTGGATCCCTTCCTTCACTTTGGACACTCAGTAGCATAATTCCTAAACTCATGGCAATGGAAGCACTTGATCTTTCTTAGATCCTTCTTCTTCTTGTCACCTTTATGACACAATTCACCCTTCCCTTTTCCTTTCTTTCCCTCATATTTACTTGTAAGATAAAAATTCTCCTTGTCCCAAGTCTTAACTAATCTCCCTTCTATGGTTCCTCTTCAGATCTCTTCCTGTATGTAATCAATCCAAAAATTTTCTCAGTCAGGAAATTTCTCTCTCCCACTAACAACGTCCTAGAACCCTTTCTAAGGCTTATGAAGTCCAAGTAAGGAAATACTCACATGGTCATGATCAGATATAACTTTACCCACACCGCCTAGTTCATCTCGAACTTGAGTGAACCTAGTAAGATATGTGATATGGGATTACCTTGTTTCATCCAGATACTCCTTAAGACAAAGCTTCATGGTATCACTGGTACTCTGATATAATTGTAATATGGCATCAAACATCTCAAATGTTGTCTTCTTCTCATGGAGAGGGGTAACTATATGATCTTTGACCCCTTCTAGAATAATCCTCCTAGCCTTAAATCATTCTTAGTATGTTGGGCCAATTGTTGGGGATCTTGAGGTGGTGTTATCTCCTTCTTGATGTATTATCCCACCCCAATATCTCCCATTACAATTGTGATCCTCCCCTTCCAAGAGATCTGATGCTCCCTTTAGATAGTGATCAACTATCTATCCTTGGTACACCATTCTCCATGTCCAAGGAACTGCTCTTCAAAATTTTGATATCTATTCTCCAACAAAAATTGATCTCTTTCGTGCTGAAGTTTATGTTGTTCACTACTTGATACCTTGTATAATTTCCTCAAAATTTTGCAGCTTCTTAATGAACAATTCTAAAAAATAGTTTCTATTCACAAGACACAAAATTTCTCTACTCTTTTGCAACATAATATGAATAGAAATAAATATATACTCACATAATTTAACAACACAATGTTTTTTAGTGAACCCAACTAGGAAAATCCTTTGCTTGATTGAGCATTTTATTGATAGAAATTGAGTAATAAATCTCTTACAACACAATTGTTTCAATCCAAAAATACACTTGTCTTCCCCACTTGTTCTAAGCCTAAAAACCTACCATGAACATTGATCTTTGCTGCCTTCTTTCCTTGGCTTTCCTCTACTCCAAATTCCTTGCATGAACCCAACAGATAAGCCTCTATTTCCTAGTGCATGAACTGCTCATTTTTCTTAGGAATTAGCTCCTAAATTCTAGTGCATTCACAAGGAAAATTTCCTTCTATCAACTCACACAAGCCTCTCCTTGGCTCTTCCCATATCTCACAAGATCACAAACAAATATTGTACATACAATTATGGTACAAATTGGGCATTCGTTCCCCCTTTTAAGAAAATTTAATGGCTAAATTTCGTAAGTTCTATTTCTGGGAATTCAAACTGGTGTTTGAGTTGTTAACTAGGTTGAAGTGGCTCATGCAACTCATCCTATGTCTCGATCTAGAATAAGCAAGTTATCGCTTGTCATTTTCCCAAATCAATTCACACTAGATGAGAATAAATAAGCCTTCCACATTTGTGCATTAGTTGAACTTCTTCTCATTCATCCTAATTCTTAGGAAAATCAAGCATGCTAAGGAAGAACTCGGTGACGTCTCTTTGACTAAGGTAGAAGTCAAAGAAACCCTTTCTCGCTACCATTTTAAACATGTTTTGAGGTACCAATGATGTTTCCTCTCAGTTATGATTGATCGCTTGATGAGGAGGACGTGATGCCACTGTTGGTTATATGATGAGAAAATTTGTGGCATCATATGAGACTCAACACATGGCAGAGCAAAGGCCCCTCTTCTAGGATAGATTTCAACACTATTCAAAATAGTCAGAGGACCAACAAATATTTATGTACATGAGGTGTGTCATGGAAGATGTTGCATGGAATTTAAGACACGAGTACCTTTTGGTTCTATTAAACATGATTGCACAAACAAGGATAAGAATACACAGAGAGGAGTAGCATAAAATTTCCCTGAAACAAGAGGAAATCATTGTAAGGAAAATATCTTTGACAGAGTTGAGTTTGATCAGTAGCTCTAGTGCAGACTTATGCTTTTACTGGAGACCCACTTATTTGAAAAGGAATGAGCATAGGATAATCCAAGAAGTGGGCATGCCAATGTAGATAAATTTCCTCAAAGGTGCTTGGCCAATTCATAATTACTAGTAAAAACTCATCATGGGGAACCAAGGTCAGTGAAACTGGCTATATATTGTTGTTGAGCTATGGAAAAGGTATGTATATCTTACTTATTTCATCATTATTTTCTTTAGTTATATTCCTTTTATTTCCTAAAATGATAATATATCAAAGAACTATGGTGAAAACGAGGAAATTATCTATTATCACAAATTAGTTGATTGTTGTCCTTCTTCATGTAGGAAAAAAACGAAATGGAAAAACTATTGTTCCCTAGCCAGGAAACAATGTATAGGCAAAAAGCCAAGGATAGGAGTGCACAGTTATGGATAAGAACAAAGGAGATCACAACATCAACGCAAAAGACAGGAAGTTAACTGAAGATGGAAGATTGCCCATCATTCTTACTATTTTACCCTTCTTATCGCTTGGCCATTATAAAAGGTGGTGATTGTAAAGAGAACAGGGATTGGAGATTTTTCAGAAATTACTATTGTATTTTCACTTTGATCATCGAATCTCATTGTTGAAATAGAGTACGAACTGGTTGTAACTATTTTTCAAATGATTAATATATAATACAGTTGTTCCTTCGATCATACTGAAGTAATCCGGCGGTGTTCACTGGTGGCTAACGGCCCGACCTTGGTAGATTCACTTGCTGTTGCCGTATCATTCTTTTACAATTTATGTCGTGGGATGGTTTGGCTTGATTTCCATTTACTATAGTTGCATCACTTTGCTATTTCGTATTCTCAGACTTACTCTGTTTTACATGCTGCAGAAGTATTGGTTCAAGTTGTTATTTAATTACCTGTTTCAGTATTTCCTTGCTGATTTTAGATGTAATAATTTGAGTTCAGTGTTCTATTCCCAATTTAATAATTTAGATCAGATTGTTACCTTGAGATTCTCCACTGTAAAGGGAATTGGCTACTGCTGTCTACGCTCTTAGATCGAGATCTCTGCTGTTCATATTAGAAAATATTTTTGGAATATCAATCAGTTAAAAGAGAAACGAGTTATTATTACTGTATTCTTGACTAATACTTGAATGAATGTTTTGTTTGGTTTCATTAGCAAGTTAAGATTTCTTTTGATTGTAATTTGAGTTCACTAGTTGCATCCATTTACTCTTGTGTTTGAAAGCATTTTGCTACAATTTAGAAGTATTACTCTTGAGTGAATAGCTGCCACACACTGTGTACAATCTTGAAATAAAAAGTCTTACCCATATTAATAACTAATGTGAAGATAATTAGGAGTTAAAAAGACACCTTTTATACCTCAACATTTTGGCGTCATTGTCGGGGAGAGTGTAAACATTTCTGAAGAGTAGTATACATTTGATGTTTGTCTGTTAGGAGAGAATTGGGTATTAAAAACGGAAGGTAAGAACCTGCGTACGGAGCATGTAAAATCCCTGCTCCCCTGCCTGCTTTTTGTCAGAATTGTTAAGAACTTAGGATAGAAGTAAATATTTGAGTTGTGTGTATGACTACGAAGAAAAAACTTGAAAAAATCCAAATCCACTATGCAAATTTGACAAAGCTAAGGGACTGGTGAACCTTGGTTGATCAACCTTCATAGACGACATCATAAAGAAAGTCGAATCTCAGCCATCAGTAGGTCCTAGGAAAGTTTCTTCTAGACAACCTACTGGCTCCCTTTGGGCCACAAATTCACCATTTGTAGCCTTTGTTGAGGTACATAGCAAAACAGATAAGACCGAGTATAGTTTTCAAGAAATTGAAAATTCTCACCCAATTTCTTTACAAGAATGGAATTCTAGTAATCTCCATGAAGGAGGAGGGGAAACAACGGAAACAAAGGAGCCAAGATCCCCTTAGGTAATAATTCAACTAGGAACATGCAACACCCAAGATAAAGGGAGTGTCATTAAGTTCAATCAAGAAGAAACTGGGGAAACTAAGGAGCCAAGATCTCCCCAGATAATAGTTCAGCAAGGAACACTCATTGTCGCAGACTAGGGAAGTGTTGTTAAGCTCATTCCCATCCCTTCGAGCCATCTTAGGAACAAATCTTTGGAAATCGCAGAAGGGTATTGGCACATATTTGATCAAATGGCCCAGAACCAACAAACACCTCAAACCTTCACACTGCAATATCCCATCGTGGACACAACAATTAACGCACCTATGAAAGCCATTCCTCTCTAGAATATTCCTACATTTCATGGGATGACATCAGAAGATCCAGACACATTTCTGTTTGAGTTTGATGTATTGTGTTGGGGTATGACTATACCATTGATCCCCAAAAACTAAAGCTATCTCCTTCCACATTGAAAGGGGTAGCCTTACGATGTTTTATGGGATTAGGTGGGGGCACTATAAATGACCGGGATCAGATGAAAACTGCTTTCCTAAAGAAATATCAGCAGTATTGCAGATCTAGGGAATTAAAGGATGAGATATTTCAAATGACAGTGAGACCTAGCAAAACACTGGAGGAATATGTAGAACGCTTTAAATACAATCTCTAGAAATCCCCGTATGCATATTTTCCCTTGCTTGATAATGTGTTAAAAACTACATTAATTAAAGGGATGAAAGAACAATGGTTTGAAACATTAAACATTATGGGTAAAGGTGACATATATCAGGAAAAATTTGCTGACATCATTAATTTGTGTATCAGGTGTTCAAGAGGCAGCACAAGACGGAAGCCAGCAGAGCGCGACATGATTACAAGGGATAATAAAGTCTCTGGTGGAGGAATAACTTGCATAGAAATTGGCAATCTGTTAGAGGATTTCAAAACTAATATCCTAGGGATTGTAACAACGTAGTTGGACATTATGCAAACCAAACAAAAGCAAGCAGAAGCAAAACAAAACTTGGTGATATTCTATCCTAGACGCAGAAAGAATCATAGCCACAAAGAGTGCCCGCTAGATATGGTCCAAATATGCACCATCTGTACAAAAGGTCACTAAACAGAAAGCTACCCATCACTCCTAGGACTGAAAGCAGTCTACAAAGAAGTAGAAGAAGAAACAGAACCAGTTTACCTACTAAATTAGTGCCGCCAGTGGCAATCGCAACAAACAGGTATGCTTGTTGATCCATCCTCTTCTTTTCAGCCTCCTCAGTATAATGCTCAGTAATATAATGGAATGTGGAAGAACCAGCCACCTGCCCCCAGCTGGTGACAACAACCATTCCCCATGACACCATGGCCAAATCAAACCAATTTTCCAAACTTTCCTTACTGTCCACCATTTTGGCAAAATAATGCATATTCAACACAATGGTCACCCTCCACCTCACAGAGTCAAAACTTGCAGTCAAACTGGCAGAAACCTATAAATTAGAAAACATGAATGATCCCCCTATCTCAACCCACAGTGCCAGCACCTTATACATTGCAACAAAACCCCCAAAACAACTTAAGAACGCAACTCCCAACCCAACCCAACTCGAACCCTAACAACAGATGGGTTCAGTCTGTGCAAATTATTGAAGGACCAGAACCAAAAATCGAGTTAAGGGAGTGTAATGATCTTCAATTAAGATCTGGGCATATAATAGAATCAGAGGGCGATAAAAATGTTCAAATTTAAAATCTGTTACCTATAGAACAAACACCACAAGAAGAGAATCTGATTAGAGAGAAAACTCATGAACAAGAAACCACCTCTTTCCTCCATTCCCAGAATGACTAATCATACCTCACCCAATAGAACAACCTGATTTTGACATTTCGGGAGAATTGAAAAATTTATGTATAAAAATACCACTCCTCCAAGCTATTCAAGATATCCCAATTTACACAAAAACTATTAAATAATTATGTATGAAAAATCCAAAGAGGAAAATAAAAACAAATCCAACTGTCCATGTAGTCGGTACCTTATCTGATTTACTATCAGGAAGAGAACCGCCTGTAAAATATGAGGACCCAGGCAATCCAATAGTTACTGTGCAAATAAATGGCTACTCCTTTCCTAATGTACTAGTCAACTTAGGAGCATCAATCAATATTCTTACCACAACAACTTGCCAAAAGCTCGGCATTACATCCCTAAACCCAACCACAACCTTGCTGGAATTGGCTGACTGCTCAGTAATCAAACCAGAAGGCACAATACAGGATGTAATGGTGTCAGTGGATTCCTGGGAATACCTAGAATACTTCCTCATCATCAATCCCAGAAATCAATTAGAAGGAGACCCACTCATTTTAGGTAGACCTTGGTTGGCAACTGCAGATGCCTATATCGGCTGCCAAACATGCATCATGACCATAACAAGAGGAACCAATGTCTAGAATTTAGCCTTATATCCTCCTGCCCAACCAAGTTTAACAATAATCAAAACCAAAAAATAACCTGTATCATATCTAACTGAAAATATTAGATCACCCCTAACCATAGAAGATGCTCTCGAATTTAAAGATCAAACAGAAGATGACATCATCAACACCTACATTAACCAACCAGAAGCTGGATCCCATCTCAAATGTCACATGATCGAAGCAGCATTCAATAATGAAGTAGAAGAAGATCCCCTAAAAGAGACAATTGATCAATCAATACCAACCACCTATGTTTATAACAACAAAACCATAGAAATTGAGCTGGGAAAAACTTTGAACATTAACAAAAACCTGACTGCCGACTGAGAGCAAAATCTGGTTCAACTCCTGAGAAAATATAAAGAAGCCTTTGCATGGGATTACCTGGACATGAAATGAATTGATCCCCAATTGTGTATGCACCACATCTATACAGAAAAGGATGCTAGACCCATTCGCCACCCCAACGGAGATTAAATGCTCATCTTAAGGATATTATGAAAGCTGAATTGCAAAAACTTTTAGATGTAAACTTTATCTACCCAATATCTAACAGCAAGTGGGTCTCTCCATTAGTAGTGGTTCCGAAAAAGAATGGAAAGTGGTGGATATGTGTTGACTAAAGAGATTTGAATAAAGAAACCCAGAAAGAACACTTTCCCCTTCCATTCATTGACCAGGTCTTGGACACATTGGCAGGGAAGAAATTATTTTCTTTCCTAGATGGCTTTAATGGATACAATCAGATTCAGATTGCCCCTAAAGATCAGGATAAAACTACCTTTACTTGCCCTTGGGGAACATTTTCTTACAGGGTCTTACCCTTTAGGCTGTGCAATGCACTTGCCACATTTCAGAGGGATGTACTCAACATGTCTTCAGATATTATAAATGAAGGGCTTGAAGTGTATATGGATGACTTCACACCTTATGGGGATGACTTTGAGCCAGCATTACAAACATTAGAAAAAGTATTGCAAAGATGCATAGCAACCAGACTCTGTTTATGCCATGAAAAGTGTCACATGATGATGACCAAGGGACTCATCTTAGGTCATTATATCTCAGCAACTAAAATACAGGTAGATCCGACTAAAATTCAGATAATTCTGTTAATACCTACCCCTACCACACAAACAGAGGTACGTAGTTTTTTGGGATTTTCTGGTTATTATAGAATATTTATAAATAATTTTTCTCAGATCGTTGCACTGTTATATGCACTAACAGGAAATATTGATTTCATTTGGACAGATAAATGTGACAGTGCTTTTGAGGATTTAAAAGGCTTGTATCAACAACTCCAGTGCTAAGGGGCTCAAACTGGGATTTTCCATTCCAGATTTCATCTGATGCTTTAGACACAACAATCAGAGCAGTGCTTGGACAGGAAGAAGATAAAAAGCCATATGCAATATATTATATTAGCAAAAATCTATCTCCTGCTAAATTAAACTATACTGTGGCTGAAAAATAATTTTTAGCTGTAATATATGCTGTAAATAAATTTAGACATTATATAATTGGATATCCTGTAGTTTTATACACATGTCACTCTTCCATTAAATATCTAGCAAATAAACCTGTTACAAATGGAAGAGTGACAAGTGGTTGATTCTCTTGCAGGAATTTGACATCACAATTAAGGATCGACCTGGAAAAGAGAACCCTGTAGTTGATTTTCTCTCACGAATGCCAAAGCCAGCTGATGTAGCAGGAGTTGAGGATCAATTTCTTGATGAACATTTATTTGCTATTACTTTCTGAACACCATGGTATGTGGACGTTGCAAATCACTTGGAAGTAGGCAAATTACCCAAGCACCTAACGCCTGATGAAAGAAAACAAATAGTGCATTGTAGTACTCAATTATCTTGGATCAGGGGCTACTTATTCAACACAGGGGCAGATATGCACATTAGAAGGTGCGTCCGGGAAGATGAAGTGTTTGACATTCTAAAAGAATGCCATGAGGGGCTGTGCCTCGAACATTTTGTAGACTACAAAACCAGTCACAAAGTCTTACAAACATGCTATTACTGGCCCACTATCTTTAAAGATGCTAAAAAGTTTGTTCAAGCCTGTGATAGCTGCCAGAGGGTGGGATGCCCTGGACAATCTGATGAGATGCCTCTGAACCCGCAATTAGTAATTGAGCCATTTGAGCGGTGGGCGCTAGATTTTATTGGTCCTATTAACCCATCATCCAATCAAAAAACATACATACTAGTTGCAATAGAATATGTTACTAAATGGGTTGAGGCAGAGGCGCTACCAAGAGCTACTGAGGATTCAGTGATACATTTTCTTTTCCAATTATTTGTGCGATATGGCCTACCGAGAGACATAATTATAGATGGAGGACCGCAATTCGTAGGTAAAAAGATTGCTAGAACATTGAAGAATTACCATATTCTCCACAAAATTACAACTCCATACCACCCCCAAGAAAATGGCCAAGTAGAAAGTACTAATAAGGTAATTGAGGCAATACTTACAAAGACAGTCGCATCACACAGACGTGACTAGGCTTCCAGATTGACAGAAGTTTTGTGGGAATACCGCACAACATGGAGAAATACCACGGAATATTCACCATATCAATTGGTATTTGGTAAAGAACCCATCGTCCCAATTGAATTCGAGATACAAACATTAAGAACAGCTCAGGAGGTGGGTTTGAATTTAAATGAAGCTCAGATCAATAGATTATAGCAAATCAATGAATTAGATGAAATCAAGCTATCTGCTCTTCAACACACTACACTAATCCAATGACAGAGAGCGAAATGGCATGATGCCCTTATTAAAAAGAAAATCTTCCACGAAGGAGATTGGGCACTCCTATACGATTCCAGGTTCTAGGATTTCCTCAGAAAACTCTAGACCAGATGGTTAGGACCTTATGAAATACAAAAAGTGCATGATAATGGCACCATTACATTGGCAACCATTGATGGATCTGGCTATTCTTTTAAAGTGAATGGTCATTGACTGTGACTGTATCGCAAACCGCTTACTAGGGAGTCCTTTTGCCAATAGTTACAGGAAGATTCCTCCATGCAAATTCTTGCTAAAGAGGATAACCCATTGCGGAGTACTGAAGAAGGTATGTTTTTATCGTTTATTTTGTCATCTTTTCCTTAAAACTCATAACCCCTTTGTGTCATGAACTAGGTAGATAATAAGAAATTATGACAAAATCTATGGGATTTGTATGCAACACAAAACAACTAAAAATTTCCCTTTTCTTATGTAGGAAAAGGAGAAAACGGAAGATTGTCATCCCAAAGGAAAAGACAGGACAAAGTTAACTGTTGTCCCTCTAGCAGAGAACCACATGCAAACAAGGCAATCCAAATTGGAGTGTATCAGCCAGGAAAGGGAAAAGGAGATATCAAATCGACGCAAGAGAACAAGAGGATAAGTGAGAATTAACACTTTGGCGAATCCCTCAGGATCTTTTGATCCTGGGGGATCACTATCTTAACGATTTTTGGATCATCGATATCTCCGCTCAGCTGTTATAAGAAGGGGTAGCACAACTAGCCTAGGGGACGACTTGTTGTTATTTTTATGAAATTCTCCTTTGTATTTAAAACTTTGATCATCGACACTCGTTGAAAAGTGATCCATTATAACTCTGTTTTGATGTTTTAATATAAATCTGGTTGCTGTTCCATCTTTGATCCTGGAGTAATCTGAAGCGGTGTGTCCCTGGAGGCTAAGGGCCCAGCCCTGGTGGAACACTTGCTCCTATACCATTATCTCTAATTCATGTTTGGTTTTCATTAATAGCTCTGTTCGGTAATCTGATGTGTTTTTCTATTTTACATCATGGTTCTGTTATATTTTGTTTATGCTCAACTGAGTAATGTTGTTCTCTGTAATAGGAATGTTGTGTTGCTTATTCTGACTTTGTAACACATTGATATTCCTTTAACCATTGATATAACATTGTTGTTCCTTACAGAATGCTATTGTTCAATTACCGAGTAGCCGTGTTGTAACATTCATAAGTTGGTATTATTGTATTTATATACGGTTTACACTTAATCACGATTGTTGCTCAACTGGCATTGCTATTCCATTACAAATTACAATTGTTATTCTTTATAATTGAGATTTATACTTGTTGTATCCAAGTTAGATTATTGTTTCTTCTAGATTATTGTTTCAATCTTTTTTATAAGGCTAGTTGCTATTCCATTTCCTGTCATTTGTATTATCATTGCTTTGGTGTGCAGGATGATCTGAGACTGTAGTGAGTGATGACATTTGTTGGCTAGCTCCAAAATTGATGATCTTTTCCTTGATTGTCTTTAATTACATCAGTTTACAGAGGGATGAGTTACCATTACTATACCTTTGACTGATAAATTGTTGAGTGCATGATTTGAGTTTTAAGGTTCTTTTTTGTAAGTAGATCTTGTTTCATGCATCTATTTACTCTTGTATTTAGAGCACTATACTACTAGCATTACTCTGACAAATGACGACCTCAAACTGAGTACACTCTTTGAGATAACAAATCATTCCTGGATTGATAAGTTAATGTAGGGTAAATAGAGGCAAGAAAGACCCTTTTTACTACTCGACATTTTGGCACCATTGCCAGGGAAGAGTGTAGCCATTTGTTTCTTTTCTAGAGTGATGTAAGAACCTACTAGGAGAGAATTGGGTTTTAAAAATGGAAGGTAAGAACCTGCGTATGGAGCATGTAATAGCCCCACTCCCCTGCCCGCTTTCCTTCAGACTTGTTGCTATTTTTGGGTACAAATTAGCATTTGATTTGTGTGCATGACTACGCAAAAAAAGCGTGAGAAAAATCCTAAACCCCTAGCCAAATCTAACAAAGCTAAGGGGCCGGTGACCTTTGGCCAATTGATCTTTATAGATGAAATCCTTAATAAAGCAGAATCTCAGCCGTTAGTAGGACCTATAAAAGTTTTTTCTAGACAACCTACCAGTTCCCTTCAGGCCATAGGATCACCATCTGTAGCCTTTGTTGAGGTGCATAGTCAAACCGAAGAGCAAGATTTTCAAGAAATTGAGAATTCTAGCCCAAAATCATTGCAAGAAGGGAACCTTAGTAACCTCTATGAAGGGAGAGGAGAAACAGGAAAAATTGAAGAACGAATATCTCCTCTTGGGATAATTCAGCCATTAAGTAGCCTGGATAAGGGAAGTGCTGCAAAAATCATTTATAATGAAGTTGAAGAACCTCAAGAACTAGAATCCCCCTAGAGATTAGGCACTCTCATCATCCCAGATAAAGGAAGTGCTGTTAAGGCCATTCCTATTAAAGCCATTCCCCCTCAGCCTAGGAATACCCTCCTAGATATCCCAAAAGGTTATTGGCATATATTTGACCAAATGGCCCAGAACCAGCCAAACACCCAAACCTCTACACTCCAATACCCCATTGTGGATACTGCATCTAATGCACCTATGAAAGAAATTCCTATCCAACATATCCCTACATTCCATGGCCTTACATCAGAAGATCTGGATGCATTCTTATTTGAATTTGATGTGCGGTGTAGAGGATATGACTATACCACTGATCCCCAGAAATTGAAATTATTCCCCTCTACATTAAAAGGGGCTACTTTGAGATGGTTTATGGGATTGGGTGGTGTTATAAACAATTGGGATCAAATGAAAGATGCTTTTCTAAAGAAGTATCAGGACTATTGCAGGTCTAAAGAATTAAAAGATGAAATATTTTAGATGGTAGCTAGACCGAATGAAACATTAGAAGAATATGTTGAACGTTTCCAGTATAATCTTCAGAGATCTCCTTATGCATCATTACCCTTACCTGATAATGTATTAAAAACATCATTAATTAGGGGAATGAAGGAACTATGGATTGAAACACTAAATATTATGGGAAAATCAGATATTTATTAGGAAACTTTTGCTGAGATTATTGATTTATGTATCAGGAACTCGAGAGGCAGCACGAGACTAAAACCAGTGGAACATGATAGGTTTACAAGAGACAACAACATCTCTGCAGAGGGAGTAACTCGTGTATAAATTGGAATTATATTAGAAAATTTTAAAACTGACATATTGGGGACACTAACAACACAAGATATCATGCAGGCCAAACAAAAGCAAGTAGAGGCAGAACAAAATTTGGTAATCTTCTGTCCCAGATGTAGAAAGAAACACAGCCACAACGAGTGTCAATTAGATGCAGTCCAAGTTTGTGCCATTTGTACAAAAGACCACTCTACGTAGAGTTGTCCCTCACTTCCTGGATTGAAAGCAGTATACAAGGAAGCAGAAGAAGAGCCAGAACCAGTGTACCTACACAATTAGCGCTGTCAATGGCAGCCGCGACAATCAGGTATGTTTCCAGATCCAGATTCTTCTTTTTAGCCTCCACAATATCATGCTCAACAATATAATACAATGTGGAAAAATCAACCTCCCTTCTCAAATTGGTCACAACAACCATTTCCTTCATCAGCACCATGGTCAAACCAAACAAGTCAACCCAGTTGGCCAAATTTTCCCTATACTCCACCATATTGGCAAAACAACGTATATCCAGCATAATGGTCCACTCCTACTTCACAGAGTCAAGCCTGGCAGACAAACTAGCAAAGACTGATGAATCTACCAGTAGGAACCATTCCGCTCCCTCAACCTACACTGCCAGCATTACAACAAAACCCTCAGTCTAATTTAAGACCGTAACTCTCGGCCCAGCCCAACCCTAATCCAAATAATAGATCGGTCCAATCTATCCAAATAATTGAAACACCAAAATTAGAAACCAATCTAAAGGAGTGCAATGATCTTCAATTAAGATCTGGGTGCATTATAGAAACAGAGGGAAATAAAACCGCTCAAGTTGAAAATCAGTTACCTATAGAACAACCGCCACAAGAAGAGGATGTGACTAGACAACAAATTCATGATCAAGAAACCAAATCTTCTCCCCCATTCCTAAAACGATTAATTATACCTCGACCTATGCAACGTCCTGATTTTGACATTCTGGGAGAACTAAAAGATTTGTACATAAAAATCCCATTCCTCCAAGCCATCCAAGACATCCCAATATATTCAAATACCATCAAAGAACTATGTATAAAAAAACCAAGGAGGAAAATAAGAAATAACCCAAAAGTCCAAGTAGTTCGTACCTTATCCGATGTATTATCAGGAAAAGAAACACCCGTTAAATATGAGGACCCAGGAATCCAATAGTAACAGTAGAAATCAATGGACAAACCTTCTCAAATGCCTTAGTTGATCTAGGAGCTACAATCAATATCTTAACAACCACCACTTGTCAAAAACTAGGCATTACATCAGTAGAACCAACTTCCTCTTTATTAGAACTAGATGACCGATCCGTGGTTAGCCCAGAGGGCACACTACATGATGTCATGATATCCATTGATTCCTCGAAATATCTTGCTGATTTTCTGATAATAAACACCAAAAATCGACTTGATGGACATCCATTGATTTTAGGTAGACCTTGGCTTGCAACTGCTGCGCTTATATTGGCTGCCGACAAGGCAGTATGACCATAACTAAGGGGGCTAATATCAAGAATATAGCTTTATGTCCTCTAGCCCAGCCAAGTGTCACAATAATAAAAACTAACAAGCATCCTATTTCATACCTCACCGAAAATATTAGATCTCCATTAACCATAGAAGATGCCCTTGATTTCAAAAATCAAACAAAGCATGATGCTATTAACAATTTTATTAGCCAAGCTGAGTCCAAATCCCACATACAATGTCACATGATAGAAGTAGCATTTGATAATGAATTAGAAGAAGATCCTCTCAAAGATACTCGCGATCAAACAATACCTACCACCTCTATCTAAAATAGCAAAACTATATAAATTGAGCCCAGAAAGACTTTAAACATTAATGCCAATCTGACTTCTGAACAAGAAGAGAAGCTAATCCAACTACTAAGGAAATACAAAGAAGCATTTGCATGGGAATACCTTGACATGAAAGGAATTGATCCCCTATTATTGTTACAGGGAAAAGTGTCTATATAGAACTGCTCTATCCCACTAAGGTGTGACAACTGCCTTAGAAACAAACAGAGAAAAACTACTTTCGTTTTTCCTTTATGAATTATAGATAGAAAGGAACAGAAAGACCAACCTCTATCTTGCGCTAATCTCCTGATTTGATTCCCCTCTTCTTAAATAGTCTTTAGCTACCTGCTCCCTTACACGCCCAGCTTCACGAAGTACCTGTAAGATCATAGGAGCATAGCACTATACAAAGACATGGATCTATAATTATAAACAATCTAGGATTAGATGTAAATTGACCATACAAATGTAGCAAGCATCAATGACACAAGAGCATGGAGGAAAACTTGAATAGCTTTTATTGATAAACAAGAAAGAGCCAAGAGGAGTTACAACCGGTTGTTCTGACCCAACATCAACCTCCCAGCAAAGAAGCCCCTCTTCACCTCAAACAAAGCTTAGATCACCCAACAATCTGATGTTTGTCTCAAGAAACCAACAGCAATTCCTTACAATATGCAAAATTCCAGCCTCTGGATCTCTGGGATGAGGGATCCATATATAGATGTTTGTAATGGAGATGAGTTAGCTCATGATTTGATTAGTGTCTTCCCTCTGATAGTTCTTGCTTGCACTTGGAGATTGATGGTCTCTTACTCATCCTTGGTTGAATTCAGTGAGGCAAGTGTCACAGGAGAAGATTTTGGAAGCTTCCATTGCCTCTCCACCTCGCGGAATGACACTGCCATTTGTAATTTCTTGCCCATCGCACCCCACAGAAGGGATTTTTGAAATGCAACCCACCCACACAGTGTATTTAGGTGAGATGTAACGCACTTAGCCAGTGGAGCAACTGAAATGATCCTGTTTTGACCAATTCTGAGCAGTTTTTCATGGATAACTTCTGGGAGAAGCTGTAATCTGTTGACCTTGTTCCTTTATGGGTTAGAACAACACTTTTAGGGACTTAGGAGCCCTTGGTTTATGGACATTTCATGCTTAGGGTTGTAGGGCCCAAAAATGTCTATAACAGTTGCCCCCTAACGCATGAGGTCATTAATCTTTTGATGTCGGGTGAAATGCTTTATTATGAGGATCTGAAGTTCCTTCAAGCTGGGAGGAGACCTATAATAAGGTACAATACAATACATTATCTTCATAATATTTTCATGATCTAGCTGAGGCGGGCATTCCCATGCTTAGCTTTATAAATTCATTTTCATGTACATAGGATAGACAATCGTCTGAGTGTAGACTGATGATTCTGATAGAGCCATCATCCTTTTGATTGGATGATTATCTGTGCAGCAATGATGTACATTTGATGTCTTTATTTCCGTGAATATATATCGCAGCCCGGATGGATGAAACTAGATCCGGGGTCTTCAATCTTGTTCGATCTTCACTCGAAGTACAAGTCGATCCATGTGAGAAATGTTCTGAAGTCGAACGTGGAAAGACATCGCTTGATTACCAGCCAATGATGTAAACTGTTAACAAGCGCGAGAGGAATCACCGATAATGATAATGACCCTCAAGGTACTGCACTACAATTCACGTGGTGTGAATAAAGGACTTGACGTCGAACACCATGCAAAATCTTTCGGTCGAAGGCCATTGATGTAAACCTGTCGCCAGAAGTGAGAAACTTGCCATTGAGGCATGCAAGCTTCAAAGTACTGAATGGGGTGTTCCTAGATCAACTTCTTGGATAATGAGCTGATGTCGACAAGAAGTGATTCGTCACAGGAGGGCCTTAATGAATCCCACATCAATGACACGGAACAGAGCAAATGATTTTAATGGAGGTGAAAATGATCTGGTGATATAAGGTTTAGGGTGGCGGTCATGAAAGAATGTAGTATAAATGTATGGTAGTGGGTGAGACACAGGTGAATTCTCTGAATGACTTCTCTTGAACATATCGGCGACACTGATGTGATGGATTGGTAGCATTAACCCCAAATGTGGATGGTATGATGGGACCATGGTGATGTGACCGGTGAATGAAACAACCCAACCCGACTCGGACACGGAGTGGAAGTGTCATGTTCAAGAGTGACTTGCTACCAACAAAGTTTCTTCAAGTTTTCTTCCCAATTTTCCCCAGTCATTGCTGACCAGTACCTCTTTATTTTTTTCAAGCTTGAGGAGGATGACATATGCTTGTTCTATAATTTTCCCTTCGGGCAAACCCATCGCTATGTTTTAACGAGCCTAGCAATAGTGAAACACGTTCTCGTCTATAGACAAGTTTGTCGCTATTAAAATTTTAACGAGTTTAACGACAAAGATAACTCGGTCCTTTTCAATTTTAGAGAGTCTGAAAAGGAACGTAAAGGTAACTCCAAAATTCCTTTTTCGTCATCTAATCCCTTAAGTCCGAAAAAGTATAAAACAATACAGAAGGGATGAATTTTCGATACTTTTAACGAGCCGAACAAAACAAGCGCTCGATCGTTTTGTGTAATAATCCCTTAGGTCCAAAAAGATTAAAATTTAGAGGAGGGATAGCGCTTCCTGTCCCTTTAATGAGCTGGAGAGGCCAATGGCTCGGCAATATTTTCATATTTTACAGTCAGTTGAAAAGAGCTTAAAGAAGACTCGTCTTTTGAGGAACGAGTGATAAAATGGGTAGCAGCTGATTCCAGGTAAGGTTTGGAATTTTCCAATCACGACAGTGTTACAAGGATGGCTAGTGAAATCACTCTTCGCAGCTGTTCCTCAAAATGGGTAAACAATCAAATGGGGGTGAATGATTGGCCAATGTAAAAGTGGAGGTGACGGTGCAAACATGACCAAGGCTTTAATGGCTGAAGTACTACATTCACGATGTTTATTTACCGGGGGAATAGGTCATTTTTTAACGAGCTTAAACGTGGGGGGAAACATTTTCTCATGGCTTATGTTTATTTTTTAACGAGCTTGAACGATGTGCTAAAACTGCTCGATTAATCCAGTCGTGTGATAAGAATGTCTCATATAAAAACATAAACTTTTAGAGTTTTGCCCCACATCCTTTCTCTATGCAAGTTAGGAAACGACCAATCCTACGAGTTTAAAGGGTTAGAGGACCTACAAATTTAAAAAATAAATAGTCGCTCTTCACTTGCAAGCCAAAAGGTTTGCATTCCCCCAGGCATAAAACAGAGTTTCAAGGTTACCCCTTCTTTAGTCCGTTAAAACATTTGTTTTACCGAGAGAGGCATACCTCTTACAGGTTACCCAAAGATCGTTCTATTCACAGCGCAAACAAAACACTTCTTCGGCGATGTCTACCGAAATAGACGAAGGTGAGTGAAGGAGGCTACTCCACTCACATAACTTTGACAAGAGAATCTTGTTCTAGAATAGCCCCCTCTTCCAATCACGGATGAGAGTATAGAATAGTCATATTTTCTTGAGGAAACCTACCCTATACCCAAATTTTTCCTGCCGAAGCAGACCAGGGTGCATGCCCCCTGGGTTTAAGTCATGTCCCCCCGAATCACTCGCACTCATCGGGTGGACGGACTGGAGATTGAGACATTTCTTGCGTGAAAAGACCATTCAGGGATGGTATATGACTATTTGCTCTGTATGATCCGGGAAATGAAAGCTGCTCTACGAGCTTGACCACTCTTCCTTCGTGCGGAAAACACATTACTCTAAAGAGTGAGGAGACAATTTCTCCCATGCAATAAATATAGTCTCATCCAAGGAGTAGATTGTAATCCAGGGGTCCTTGGACTACCATTACGTTCATGTGAACGGTTTTCCCTCTCAATGTTATGGGCACATCGGGAAGGATCCCTAACGGTTGTCTAGTTCCTTTATCAAAACCTGTTAGATTTCTCATCTCAGGCAAAAGCGATGGTGAACCAAGCGCTTTCCAAGTAGTTGAGGAAAGGATACTCACAGAAGCCCCCTCATCTATGATGGTACCAGCCATAACCATTCTATATATTTGAACAATGATTCAGAATCGTACACTAGCTGGTAAACGGGGTCTGCCTAGTTGATTCCAGTCAAAGGAGACAACTAGGTTGCTTGGAGGTGGGACCGAATAGATGGCCGGGTACGGCTCTGACGAACTTCCTTCCTGCGGTAAAGGAACAGGTAAATTTCCCCCATGTTCGTTGGAGTCTGTGCTTATGAAAAGAATTTGGACGGTGTCATCCTTGTTCTCTTCAGTGACTGTTGAAGATGGAACCTCTGAAGGCAAGACCAGGTCAACTGCCGCCTCGACCTTTTGACTTTCGTCTGGTATGGGTTTAGATGGTTTATCTTCAATGATAGATGCTTCGGCCGACCACTTGAGCGGGCCAGCTGGATTTTCAACTAGTGACGGACTCGGCAAGAGTTTTTTATATCCAGGAGGAAGTCGTAACGGTGAAACCAGACGATTGTCCAAAACTCTTTTAGCTTCATCTAAGAAGGGACAACGGTGGATGGCATGATTGCCTTCGCACAGTTTACAAGGAAATCTATATTTTCCTTTTTGTCCTGGGGCTTCACTTTCACTAGTTGACGGTGTGTTTTCAACATGATCATCGGAGGTTGACGACACCGGGTTGTGCAAACGAGGAGACCAGTCCCTTAAGATCCGAGGGATGCAAGGACGATCTCTGTGATAGTGGTCTCCTTTGCAAATGACACATGGTGATTTAGGCCTGGTCAGTGCAGTGTGTGGATTTTCGCTAGACGACGCTCGTTTGCCCCCATTCGCTTTTGGCTCCTTCTTCTTCTTCTCTTTCTTCTTCTTTTCCTTCTTCTTCTCAGGTACTTGACTTTTGGCTTTACCAGCCCCATCAAGCGAAGAGGAAGGAGGAGAGGAAGAATTAGAGGAAGTAGAAGGTTGGTGGGTAACTCTGGACTCGTCTAGTTGCTGGTTCAATTGTTCAGGAATTGTGGTGTTCTGAACGACAGAGGTTGAGAAGAGCCATACAAGCAAACCAATTGTCAGTCCTGGAAGCAACAATGTGGCCATATGGGGTGCACCAACATCTCCCCAAGAGGAGAAGGGACTAGGATTTCCTCCAAGGGGAATTCCTTGGTTGGTGGATTCCATTTTCTCAACCCAAGATCAACGAAGGAAAGGGGGTAATGAGTATTCCGTTTAAAATAAATTTTAGACGCTTTGACACAACTTGTTTTTTCAATTTTTAAGAGTCGAGAAAAAACAAAAGATGACTCTAGTCTCCTTCAATTTTTAATGAGCCTGAAGTGACAAGTGCTCAGATGGACCTTTTCTGTTAAGGAGTCTAAAAAGGAACGAAAGGGACTGCTCTGGACATCTAGGTAGAGGGATTACCAAACCAATCGCAAAACTGCAGAATACTTTTTACGGTACGGCAGTCAATCTTCCCGAATGCTGTGTTCAGTGCATTGTGATCGATAGGGCAGCAGACACGGCTTCCTATGGATAAAGGATTAAGCCTATTGGGGTCTCCCAAAATATACTCGACGGTACGTGGGAGCAGAAGTCCGTACTGGCACTTATCGTCTCAAAGTGGAGGAATCACCCAACCATCAGTAAGAACAACAGTTGCCAGGCTTTACGATGCCGGAATACGTCTCTAGCCTAGACTTCTAAATGTTGTGCATTAAGTTCCAAAGCGTTGTTAGATTCATTGAATTTATTTTAAGTTGATCATGTTTATGAAGTTTTCCTTTCAGGTTCACCGCGAGATGTAGATGTAATTCCTAAAATGCAATCTAAGATGATAAACAAACTCTTTATCTTCTTTGTGCAATGAAAAACCTAGCTACTAAGGAAAAGAAAGAATATTTTCACAAAGACAAAGAACACACTCTAAATGCACTTTCCTAAATCAAGCCAATAAGACTGTCTATATGCAAATGCACATGCATGTATTTGTTTTCGACTTTCTTAGTATATGAATGCTAAAAAGAAAGTTGATGCACAAATCTGAATTTCTTTTCAAGCGACAAATATCAACGAGTTTCTTTTCGAAATCAAAAAATGGAGACGATCACAACACTTTACGATTTTGAACTAAATACTTGTTCTCGACACTAGAAAATTACAAATTTAGACCAAAAGCAATAGTAACAGGATAATCAACCATCAACAACAATCAAACTCTTTCCTACGATTGAAATCAACACTTGCGATAGTTTCAAATCAAAGGATGACAGTACGATTATGCTACTTTTTGCAAAGGAGAACTGAAAATGACTCAACAAACACACAAAAACATCTACAGTTCTTTTGTACAAAGGAGGCGGAATAACAGCAAGGAAAAGGGGTTTGAAACAAACATATACCGATCACAGGCAACAAAATTCAGGAATAGAACTGGAAAGAATGAATCACAGAAACCAAAACTGCACAGAGCCTAGTCTGATCAGTGCACCTGTAACACAGAGAATTTGAAATGCAGTGCAGCTTGTCCACTCGGGAAGTGCGCTGAAGTTCAGATTCTCTGAACAGTACCTGCGCTGGGCCAGAAACGAGACTCTGTTCAGGTTCCGGGTCACAGTTTGTAGTTCAGTTCTTGGGTTTTGGCCGAGCAAAAAGCAATAAGTAATGCAACAATCAGGGGTAGATATAAGGAGGATCTAAGAGCTATCACAAGGAAATCAGATAGTTTGTGAATCAGTTGTTTAAATCATAAACAGATCCAGTAGATGGATTGAAGTAGCAGTTATCTACTTTGCATTTGTTATGGAAAATGCAGTTCGAATGCTACTTGTAAGTTTATGAAATAGACAACAAAGAATGATAAACAAACCAACTAATTAGCTCCCTAACGGAGTCGCCATTTTGTTACAGGGAAAAGTGTCTATATAGAACTGCTCTATCCCACTAAGGTGTGACAGCTGCCTTAGAAACAAACAGAGAAAAACTACTTTCGTTTTTCCTTTATGAATTATAGATAGAGAGGAACAGAAAGACCAACCTCTGTCTTGCGCTAATCTCCTGATTTGATTCCCCTCTCCTTTGATAGTCTTTAGCTACCTGCTCCCTTGCACGCCCAGCTTCACGAAGTACCTGTAAGATCACAGAAGCATATCACTATACAAAGACATGGATCTATAATTATAAACAATCTAAGATCAGATGTAAATTGACCATACAAATGTAGCAAGCATCAATGACACAAGAGCATGGAGGAAAACTTGAATAGCTTTTATTGATAAACAAGAAAGAGCCAAGAGGAGTTACAACCGGTTGTTCTGACCCAGCATCAACCTCCCAGCAAAGAAGCCCCTCTTCACCTTAAATGAAGCTTAGATCACCCAACAATCTGATTTTTGTCTCAAGAAACCAACAACAATTCCTTACAATATGCAAAATTCCAGCCTCTGGATCTCAGGGATGAGGGATCCATATATAGATGTTTGTAACGGAGATGAGTCAGCTCATGATTTGATTAGTGTCTTCCCTCTGATAGTTCTTGCTTCCACTTGGAGATTGATGGTCTCTTACTCATCCTTGTTTGAATTCAGTGAGGCAAGTGTCACAGGAGAAGATTCTGGAAGCTTCCATTGCCTCTCCACCTCACGGAATGACACTGCCATTTGTCATTTCTCGCCCATCGCACCCCACAGAAGGGATTTTTGAAATGCAATGCACCCACACAGTGTATTTAGGTGAGATGCAATGCACTTAGCCAGTGGAGCAGCTGAAATGATTATGTTTTGACCAATTTTGAGCAGTTTTTCATGGATAACTTCTGGGAGAAGCTATAATCTTTTGACCTTGTTCCTTTAAGGGTTAGAACAACACTTTTAGGGACTTAGGAGCCCTTGGTTTATGGACATTTCATGCTTGGGGTTGTAGGGCCCAAAAATGTCTATAACAGTTATGTACACACCACATTTACATAGAAAATGATGCAAGACCTGTTCTCCAACCACAGAGGAGACTTAACCTTCATTTAAAAGACATTGTAAAAGCTGAACTTCAAAAAATTTTAGATGTGAACTTCATCTACCCTATCTTTGGTAGTAAATGGGTCTCTCCACTTGTTGTGGTGCCAAAGAAGAATGGGAAGTGGGGGATTTGTGTAGATTATAGAGAGCTAAATAAAGCAACAAAAAAAGACCACTTTGCCCTTCCATTCATTGACCAAGTATTAGACACTTTGGCAGGAAATAAATTTTTTTCTTTCTTAGATAGCTTCAGTGGATACAATCAGATTCAGATTGCCCCTGAAGACCAAGACAAAACCACTTTTACTTGTCCTTGGGGAACATTTGCCTACAAAGTTCTACCTTTTGGCCTATGCAATGCCCCTGCCACATTTCAAAGGGCTAACCTCAACATCTTTTCAGATTTAATAAATGAAGGGCTCGAAGTATACATGGATGATTTTACACCATACAGAGATGATTTTGATCTAGCATTGGACACACTGGAAAAAGTGTTGCAGCGCTGCATTGCCACCAGGCTCTGTTGGAGCCATGAAAAATGCTATATGATGATGGCTGAAGGACATATTTTAGGCCATTATATCTCAGCAGCAGAAATACAGGTAGACCGGGCCAAAATCCAAATAATTTTGCTAATTACCACTCCTACCACTCAAACAGAGGTACGCAGTTTTCTTGGATTTTATGGTTATTATAGAAGATTTATAGAACATTTTTCTCATACTGCTGCACCTCTATATGAACTGATAGGTAATGTTGACTTTCTTTGGACAGAAAAATGTGACCATGCTTTCCAGGATCTAAAAAAGCTTGTGTCAACGACCCCAGTCCTTAGAGGTCCAAATTGGGACTTGCCATTTCAAATTTCATCAGACGCTTCATATACAGCCATTGGAGTAGTCCTTGGGCAGGAAGAAGATAAAAAACCATATGAAATATATATTAGCAAGAATTTATCTCTTGATGAATTGAACTATACTATTACTAAAAAGGAATTTTTCGTTGTAATACATGCTGTCAATAAATTCAGGCATTATATTACTGGATATCCTGTTATCTTGTATACAAATCACTTTTCCAGAAAATACTTAGCAAATAAACCAGTCACAAATGGTAGAGTAACCAGATGGTTGATTTTATTGTAGGAATTCGATATCACAAAACTAGTGGATGCAGTAACAGTTGAAGATCAATTTCTAGATGAGCATTTGTTTGCCGTCATTGTTAAAACACCATGGTATGCTAATGTTGCAAATTATTTAGCAATAGGAAAATTACTGAAACATCTGACCCCCAATGAGCAAAAACAGATTGTCAAACGAAGTACTCGATTTTCTTGGATTCAGGGATATCTGTTCCATACAGGGGCAGATATGCACATCAGGAGATGCGTCCGCGAAGATGAAATTTTGACATTTTGAAAGATTGTCACGACGGAACATGTGGCGGACATTTCGTTGATCAAAGAACTGGTCACAAGGTGCTACAAATAGGGTATTATGGACCCATGATCTTAAAAGATGCAAAGAAGTTCTTTCAAGCTTGTGATAGCTGCCAAAGAGCAAGATGTCCTGGACAGTCCGATGAAATGCCCCTGAACCCACAGCTAGTTATTGAACCATTCGAGCGATGGGCCCTCGATTTTGTTGGTCCAATTAACCCATCATCAAACCAGAAAACATATATTTTGGTAGCAACAGAATATGTCACCAAATGGGTTGAAGCAGAGGCATTTCCAAGAGCTACAGAGGATTCCGTCATATAGTTCATGTTCCATATATTTGTGCGATATGGGCTCCCAAGCGATATAATTACAGATGGTGGACCACAGTTTGCTGGTAACAAGATTGTTGCAACACTAAAAAACTATCATATCCATCATAAAATTACTACTCCATACCACCCAAAGGCAAATGGTCAAGTAGAAAGAAGCAATAAAATAATAGATGCAATCCTAACAAAAACCATTACGTCACATAGACGCGATTGCACTACAAGATTACCAGAAGCCTTGTGGGCTTACAAAACAACATGGAGAATCACTACCGGTTATTCACCATACCAACTAGTATTTGGAAAGGAACCCATCTTTCCGATAGAATTCGAGATACAAACACTGCGAACAACCCAAGAAGTCAGTCTAGATGTAAACGAGGCACATATTAATAGATTACAGCAGATCAATGAGCCAGATGAAATCAGGCTCTCTGCCCTTCAACACACTGCATTGATCCAAAAACAACAAGCTAAATGGCGTGACGCTCTCATTAAAAAGAAAGTCTTCTGCAAAGGAGATTGGACACTCTTATACGATTCCAGGTTTTAGGATTTTCCCAAGAAGCTTCAGACTCGTTGGTTGGGGCCATATGAAATCCAGAAGGTACAAGATAATGGCACCCTTACTATAACCACCATTGATAGATCTGGACATACCTTCAAGGAAAATGGCCACCGAGTTCGACTATATTGCAAACCGCTTACTCGAGAATCCTTCTACCAGCAACTCCACGAAGACCCCGACATGCAAATTTTGGTGGAGGAAGAGAAATATTCCTCACCTCTGATTCATTAAGTGATTCAACTGTTCTTACACTCTGTACATTCCTTTGTTTTGTTAGCATAAATTATTCTCTGTACATATTTTTTTGTGTTTTCATTTTTCTATTCCTTTTAAAAGGAACAACAGTTCCATCGTTTTGCTATTCCTTTTTGAAGGAACAACACTTTTGCATTATGCTGTTCCTTTCAGAAGGAACAACATTTTCATTGTTTTTCCGCTCCTTTTTTCAGAGGAACAACACTTGTATTTTTCTACTATTCCTTTTCCGAAGGAACAACACTGTCGTTTTCGCTGTTCCTTTTCCAAAGGAGCAACACTTTTGTTTTTCTGCTGTTCCTTTTCTGAAGGAGCAACACTATCATTTTTGTTGTTCCTTTTCCAAAGGAACAACACTTTTGTTTTTCTACTGTTCCTTTTCTGAAGGAACAACACTTTCGTTTTTGTTGTTCCTTTTCCAAAAGGAACAACACTTTTGTTTTTCTGCTATTCCTTTTCCGAAGCAACATCACTTTCTGTTTTGTTGTTCCTTTTCCAAAGGAACAACACTTTTATTTTTTTGCTGTTCCTTTTCCAAAGGAACAACACTTTCGGTTTTTCTGTTCCTTTTCCAAAGGAACAACACTTTTGTTTTTCTCCTATTCCTTTTCCAAAGGAACAACATTTTTGTTTTTCTGTTCCTTTTCTAAAGGAACAACACTTTTGTTTTCTATTGTTCCTTTTTCTGAAGGAACAACACTTTCGTTTTGTTGTTCTTTTTTCAAAGGAACAACACTTTTGGTTTCCACTGTTCCTTTATTCCGAAGGAACAACACTTGTGTTTTCTACTGTTCCTTTTTGAAAGGAAAATATTTTCGTATTCCTTTTACTTACGATTGTTCTCCTCGCTGTTCTAATTAAAGGACAACTACTGTTCCTCTCAATATACAATAGTTTTGAGTCTTTTTTTGTGATTTGGAGCATAGCTATACACTTATGCAATGGATACAAAATTAGAGCATACTGAAATTAACAAATTACATAAAATCACTATTTTTTACAAGAAATTTCTTTGAATTTATAGGAGGAAAAAGGAAAGGACACAATTATTCATTGCTTTGCTGTCATTATTCTACTAATACTGATTTGATTGGTTATCGTTATCATTGTGGTTCTTTTTAATTTCCCATAATCTTCTTTGATCATTATTAAGGAATAAGAACAAAGGGTATATTTTTCTATTGAGATGTTAAGACTTCTTCCACCATTCCTACTCTTAAGGAGTGCTGAACCACCCTTTGTGTATAAATAGGAAAGTACTTTATAAAAGAGAAAAAAGAGAAAAATGTTTATATGATCTGCTAATATGGGTTGTCAAATGAAGGATGGGGGTCTCATCAAGAGCCAACCTACCATGATCATAAGGAAGAAAGTGAAGTGGCATTCTGCTGTGGCCACCAACAACCCCCCTCCTTATTTAGTATTAGCAATAACACTAGATAAGTGGGGACCCTTAGTAAAAAAATCAAAACATCGCATCGCGCGAAGAAGATAGGACATTTCCTTGTGAGTAAAATGATAAACTGCAAGAGTGCGACGTGAATTCCATCGCATCTCATGCATTAAGAAACACTCATATTCGAAAACCTTAAAAAATCGCCGATGGCCGATATGTGATATCGCATAAAAAAACACATAACCATTTAACAATTGTAACAAATCTGTGATCTTGCGATAACGCGACAGTGCAATCTGCGATCTTGCGATAACGCAATACTGTGATCTGCGATCTTGCGATTGCGCGATACAACAATCTGCGATTCTACAATAAGCGTGATCGAGCAACCCTGCGATAACACATCTTGATGAAAATGTGATAACGCGATACTGCGATGATGTGATGCTGCGATGCGAATCGCAGAAATTGTCCATCGCAAATTTTCCCCGGCTCAACATTCAAGAAAAGCTGTCCATAAACCAAAAATTGGATACGCGCTTTAATGAAAATTAATGAATTATACACCAAGTGTTAATGAAAGACAGTTTTGTGTTTTTTGAAGAGTTAGTTCACGTCAGGTGGCATGTTTTTGTACATCCGTAGAGATCAGAGCTTTCTTGTCGATTTTTATTATCATTACTCTCTCCTCATGTGTGAACTACAAGAATGAAAAACAGAAACAACATGAAGCAATGTGCAGGAAGCAATAAAGGAAAAGGGTAAAAATCCAAAAGCTCGGAAATAGAGAAGAGATGCCCTCATAAACGGATATTGCATGCAACAGAGCTGCAAAATTCCAGAGCGCTGCTGAGCTATCCATTATAGATCTTTCAGTCAGAGCCATGGTTGAATGAGTAGTTAAACAATGTTGATATCAACAGGTGATTTAACGCTGAAGGTCAGAAGCTCACGAAAGAAGTATGTTTACAAAATTTTGAAGCTTATACCTGGTGAAGGAAAAGGCGCTAAAGGCGGAAAACGCACCAGAAAGGCCCGGATCAAAGAACGGAGGCAGTTTCAGATGCGCGATTAGCACCTAGCGCTAATCACACATCACTGAGAAAATTGCTCAAAAAGCAAAGTCCCTAACTGCTGAGTCACTCATAGGCCCAGAAAACGCAAGAAAGCAAAGGCAGAGGCAATTTGAGGATTAACCAAGTGGAATTTGAATTATTACTGAGCATACACAGTAAATCGACATAGCCAGAGGATGATTCTCAAGTATATCTTCTATTTTTCTGAAAAGATGGTGCCAGCTCTTGCCATTTCTGTTTTCTTAGCTCAACCAAAAGCGGAAGACAGCCAACCGACTCTACCCAAGCAAATATTGAATGCTCACAACATTAAGGAGCAAATGCAGAAATAGTTAGATATTAGATTTAATTTTTAGAAATAGTTTTGCTTAGAAAAAGGGCGGTCATTTAAACTGTATCCTGAATCTGCGTAATTAAGTTATTTAGTTAGTAGTATTTAAACCATTCTCATGCATTTAGAGAAGGTTCCAGAAATTTATCAAAAACTTGTCCTCAGAACATGCACTTTTGCACCCTCAGAGGAGGTTTTGGTGAATGAATCGATCAAGATTTGTTGATGTTTGCATTTGATATCTGCTACTGATGTTGCACTTTTGTACTCTTAGTAGATGTTAGAGCAAGGAGAGATAAATCATTTTTTCTTGAAGCTTATGAGTAGGACCAGTCATAAATGGTACTTTTATTTCTTGACCATTTCTGCTTATATGTTAAAGTCATATACAGTTTTTAGTTGTTTATATGTTATTGCATGAATTCTTGAGTTATCATTTGGCACTTTTGTATGGTGGTAGCTATTTGTTTATGTTTAATGTATGAATAGCTCATTATGCGATATGTTGTTCACAACTGTTTCGCCTAACTTCTTATGCGAAATAGTTCATCTTAATTGATTTCCTTTCTTATAATCGCTGAATGATCTTTATTACCAGTTGTTATTTGAAATCTCTTTAGATCGCATAACAGAAGAAGTACATCCTGGGTTAGCATAGATTAGATGTGCTGTTTATTGGATTACAATAGCATATAATTAGATTAAAGCTTGAATTAGAGTAGCTTAGATAGGCACTGTTAGACCAGCAACATCCAACTCTACACACACACACCCATAGATTGGGAAGCTGGTCCCATTATCCCCAGTCGGACCCGCTATACCAAACGGATAAGGAGCTGCCAACCAAGGTCCGGACCGGGCGAGTATCCCCCTTGTTGTCGACCCGATTTTCGGGGCTTCAACATATTTGGCGCTAGAAGGAGGGCCTGAACTATGAATGGCAAGTAAATCCAAATCTGAATACCATTCTAAGAGTAAATCGCCCTCATCATCTCCCCTGACTTCCCCATTACATTTAAATCCATAGTCAGAAGTCGCTCGAGTATCAACCGCTGTTACACACCCTGATATTTCAGACCAATCTACAAGTCGAATCCCTGATTGACAAACTTCAGCGATTTTCCATTTCTCCTCAGAGGTCTGATAAATCTCAAGGCAGTGTGACTTCGCAGTACAACCCTGCTCATCCCCTGACCGGGCTAAAGAGTGAAAAGTTTGGCACCTAGCGAACTGAATTACCTCTTCCCACCAGGAAAAGAGTGAGGAAATCACCGCAAGGGTCTGATAGTGAGAGTCTTTTGTATGCATCATCCATCTCAACTACTACACAGCGAAGTCAACCATCCACACCTCCACTCCAGATCATCATCCATTCGTCTACTGGAACCCCCAAAACCCCTCTTCAATCATCTAAAATCGTAGTATCCTCATCCTCCCAGCCACAGGGATCATCTTCTACACTTTCCTCTGTTAGCAGTTCAACAATGGCCCAGTCTCCATGGAACAACCCTGGGGCAGTCTTAATGCCTGCACCCTTGAGTCAAATACAGGCCCATCCAGAGAAATGGCTGCCTAAATTCAATCCCGAGGCAGGCATGCTAGCGGAAGAGCACATAACAACTTCATGCCTTCCATTAATCTCAATGGAGTTACTAATGAAGATGTTGTTGTTCGGCTTTTTCACTATACACTGCAAGGGACAGCCGGGTCATGGTACTTTTCATTACCCTTCGGATCCATCACAAGTTGGGACATCTTCCAGGACCAATTCCTAACCAAGTTTGGTGATGATAGATCAACGACAACATTAATCAATGACCTATCCAATCTTAAAGCCGAAGATAGAGAGCCTATTAAGGATTCCAATTTACGGTTCAATAAAATTTTCAACAAAATTCCTACTGCTTCCCAGCCCAGCGAAGAAGTACAATGTGAATGGTATATTACCGCTCTACCATCGAACATAGCCATCTTCATGGAGAGGGCAAATAAAATAACCTTAGATGATAACATGAAAGAGGCGATAGCAGTAGAGAAACGAATAATAGCCCAGGAAAAGAGATCCGCGATAGAGGAATGTAAGTCCAAAAAAGTCACCTTTAAGGAAGACTCCAAGAAGAAACAAGCAAAAGATCCTTTTGATTTGGAAGGATTGCAGAAAGTTCTAAAGACCATGTCCAATAAGATGGTTGACATAAAAAAGCAAGTAGCAGAAACTTCTTCGAAAAATCCCTACAAAGCTTTTAAAAGAGGTCCTTCAACAGATGCAAAGCCACCCAATGCCATTCCAAATGCTGAATTCGAGGAAGAGGAAGAGGAAATTGCCACTAAAGGGCAGACCGATGACGAAGAAGTTGTTTAATTACAAGGAATGTGGGATTTCATCCTCCCACAAGAAGAATATCAAGAAGTATTTCCAGTTAGCAAACAAAGCAAAAATTAGCTTGATCCTCCCCAAACTACCCCTAAGCAGAAGAGCACAAGCTCTGCAACAAAGGATAAAGTCGCAACAAAGAAAATGACATCTAAAGCGACTCAAACTAGCCCAGTCCAAGCAGATGAAACGACTCCATCTAAAACACTGATAATGTTGGATGAAATGGAGTACAATATTATTGATGGCATGAAGAAGACTAGGGCTAATATCACCCTTTACGAACTGAGCAATTTGAAACATCAACAGAAGATAATGATGAAAGAATTACATGCCGTGCCAGTTGCACCTTTGCCTGCCGTTGTACTTTCTCAAGCTTCCCATAACATGAGAAGACCTCCAACTACTGCGATCAGTAAGATTGATCCAAATGACATCGCCTTAATTGGAGGGAGATCAAGATCTCACACTCCCCCGTTTCTCCTTATGAAATCTTCAATAAAAATGTGCACAATTGTTTGGTAGATTCCGGTGCTTCATCGAATATTTTACCCAAATCTATATGTGCCAAGTTAAATGTTCAACCACAGAAATCCGCAGTGCACATAGTTCAGCTAGATTGATCTTAAGTCGAAGTGATCGGCAAACTAAATCAAGTAACCATAAGATTGTCATCCAACCCGAAGGTATATCAGGTTATTGACATTCTAGTTGTTGATATCCCAGAATTCTATGGCTTAATTCTTAGTAGGGATTGGTCAGAAAAACTCCATGGATACTTCGCAATCGACTGGTCGCATATGTGGCTGCCCTACAATGGTAAACCAAATCAAATAAAAGTTGAATTAGAGCTACACCAGAAGTACATAGTAATGGAGTTAGAGGGAGAAAATGAACCGGTAGCATATAACAGCAGTATCATTGGAAATTACTCGGTATATTCTTTCCTCGGCAATTTCAATGCTCATGCGTCACCCTATTTAGAACACTCTGTTTTGTCCCAATTCGAAAATTTTTCTCGAACTAATAGTTCGAAATGTATCAATTTTTTAGATAAACCTGTAAATAAATCTTTGTTTTGGAAATTATTTTTTGATGGCTCTAGATCTTAGTCCAGAAGGACATAAAATCATGCTCACATGCAGACTCGAATTCGATTGCACAAACAATACAACAGAATATGAGGCTTTGGTTCAAGGCTTGTACAAAGCAATCGGGTTATATGTCAAGTATCTTCAAGTTTTTGGAGACTTTGAGATTGTGGTTAAGCAGGTATGTAACACTATACATTGCTTATCAGGTCATTTAAAACACTCTCAATCTTTAGTACAAGATCTGATTGAGAATTTCATAGCGTTTAATATTTCTTCAATCCCCAGACTCCAAAACGCAAGTGCAGACCTTTTGGCTAATGTAGCTTCTAAGCTTATTCCCTCCGAATATTTTAGTCCAGATAGATTCTCAATAGAATTAATCTTTAGACCGTCCATTCCTGACAACATCACAAATTGGAGAGTATTCAATGACGATCTTGATATCGTAAATTTCCTCACGTCTGAAGGATCCTACTCCAATCAAATAATTGACGAAGACTAGCACGATCGACAATTGCAACAAAATAGCACTAATAATGCTATACCTAAGTCGGTGGTCAAGTTAGAAGACTTATACGATTTGAAAGATCGGTTTAAGAGGTCTACCAATTCAAAACTCTACAGTTCAACCTTGAACTACGAATTAGTAAACCTAGGGACCGATGCTAAACCACAAAACATTAATCTAGGCCTCGGCCTAACCCCTGAAGAGAAACTAGCGTATATTCGTCTTTTGAGACAATATAAAAATGTTTTTTCCTGGAATTATGGTGAGATAAAAACATACGACACTTCTATCATTCAGCGCACTATTCCCATGATCGATAACGAAAAACCTGTCCAACAAAAGTTGAGAAAGATCCACCCCAATTTAGAAAATCAGATAAAAACTGAGCTCAATAAGTTACTGAAAGCCAGGATAATCTTTCCCGTCAGACATTCCAAATGGGTCTCCAATATGGTACCCGTTAGAAAGAAAAACGAAGGTATTAGGATTTGCATTGTCTTTCGGAACCTTAACAAAGCCTGTCAAAAAGAAAATTTTCCTCTTCCACCTATGGAGCAGACACTGCAGGCAGTGGCAGGCTTAGAATTAATGTCTTTCTTGGATGGATTTTCAGGATACAATCAAGTGTTGGTACATCCTAATGATCAGTTGAAAACCACATTCAGAACTAAATGGGGCACATACACATATCGGAGGATGCCATTTGGTTTGATTAATACTGGTGCCACATTTCAAAGAGCCATGGACATCGCATTCAAAGGTTTAGTCAATAAATCTGTTGTAATTTATTTAGATGATATAACAGCGTACTCCAAGAAGCGAAGCGACCATCTCAAAGACCTGAAACAAATATTTCAATGGTGTTTAAGGTATGGAATTTCACTTAACCCAAAGAAATCTTTTTTCGCACTAAGTGAAGGGAAACTTCTAGGATTCATAGTGTCAAAATCTGGTATTCACATTGATCCCGACAGAATCAAAGAAATTTCTAAAATATCCCTACCTCATAACAAAAAAGCCATGCAATCTTTCCTTGGTCAAATCAATTTTGTAAAGAGATTTGTTCCAGATTTTTCATGAATCGTGTCTCCTTTGCAAACCATGATTAAAAAGAATTCAAATTTTAAATGGGGTCAAGATGAACATGAAGCATTCAACCTGATCAAGCAAGCTATTATTAATGCTCCATCTTTAGCAACCCATTTTCAGAGCCTTTTATTTTATACACATTTGCCTCAGATAAGTCATATGCTGTGATTCTAACTCAAGCAAATCAAGAAAAAGCGGAAGCTCCAATTGCGTTTATTAGCTCAAATTTACAGGGTGCTGAACTCAATTATTCAGACATGGAGAAACAGGCTTATGCTGTTTTCAAAGCGGTCAAATACTTCAGACCTTTCTTACTTAAAACCCATACTAAGATCATAGTACCATTTCCAGCGGTAAGGAACCTTCTAGTACAGAAGGATGTGGGTGAGAAAAGGGCCAATTGGGTTACTGCCTTACAGGAATATGACCTTGAGATCAAACCAGCAAACATTGTAAGAGGTCAAGGCTTCTACAAAATGTTGGCCGGAGCATCGCAAATTTCTGAAATTCCATTTGAAGAGGTACAAATGTGTGAGGTAAGCCTAAATGATGCAGAATCATTATATGCTGATGTCATTTATTATCTTAAGAATGGGTATGCTCCTTCACACCTTGATCATACTAAGAAAAGAGCTCTAATATTGAAAGCTAAGCAATATCAGCTCATAAATGATATTCTTTTCAGAAAAAATTATGATTCTGTTCTTCTTAGGTGTCTTGAGAAAGCTGAAGCTAAAAAAGTTTTGCAGGAACTCCACGATGCGCCAGCAGGCGGACACTATGCTGGAGATGCTACTGCTCATAAAATCTTACGCGCAGGATATTATTGGCCCACGCTGTTCAAAGACTCGCACAGTTACGTGAGGAGATGTCAAGTCTGCCAAACTATTGCTGGAAGACAAAAGAAGCCGTCCCTGCCACTACTGCTGGTAAACATCGAGCGATCTTTCAGTCAGTGGGGCTTGGACATAATAGGTGAGATCGTTCCTCACTCTTCTAAGTAGCATAGATACATCCTCACAACAACAGATTATTTTACTAAATGGGTAGAAGCAGTTCCGCTCAAGACAGCTAATTCTGAAAATATTATTGAGTTCATAGATCAATTTATAATTACTAGGTTTGGATTGCCATCCGCTTTAATGTTTGATAATGCATCATACTTTTCTGGAAATGCAATGACTGAATTTGCACTTAAAAGAGGATTTAAACTTAAATATTCAGCCAATTACTATCCGCAAGGTAATGGGTTAGCTGAGTCAACAAATAAAAATCTAATCAGGATTATTAAAAGAACAGTTGACCAAAATCAAAAGAATTGGCACAAGGCTTTGATATATGCTTTATGGGCAGATAGGATAACACAAAAAGCTTCTATCGGCACTTCTCCCTTTAATTTAGTTTATGGGAAAGAAGTGGTTCTTCCGACTCACTTAGCCATTCCCTCTTTGTCTTTAATACAATACATTGATGAAGTACCCACTTCCTCCTTACAACTAAGACAAATGGAAACAATTAAATTAGAAGAACAACGAGAACAAGCTAAGAAAACGCATGCTCATCATCAAGCGCTAGTAAAATCCTCTTTTGATTCAAACATAATGACCAGAAAAGATTTTCAAATGGGAGATTTAGTTTTAAAGTGGGACAAGGCTCATGAAGGAAAGGGCAAACATACAAAATTTCAAAGGATGTGGCTTGGTCCTTTTTAGATTGTTGAAGTCATAGGTCCATCAACATTTGTGTTACAGGATTTAGCAGGTAAGAGGATCCTTTGCCTGTTAATGGACAAATCCTCAAGAAATATTTTCCATAGAAGATTATTCTTCTATTTTTGTAGAATATTTTTTCTTTTCATAATAAAATAAGTTGTGAGTGGTTACATTAGGTATTTATGAAAAAGACATGAATTCTCTTTCAGATTTTGAACTTTTCGCTTGTATAAATAGCAAATCTTTTTGAAAACTGATCTTTATTATTGACAGATACAGTTAAAAAAAACTTTAGCCTAGATATGATACTAGTGTCAACTTCAAAAATTTTGATGAAAGCAACCTTTAGTGAAGAAATTGTTTTATCTCAGTACAATGAAAGGTATCAATAACAAAATAAAGATTCTCTATAGAACAACTGTTTCCAAAAAAACTCTATTATTGTCGTCCAGAGCTATCTTAAGGAAACAATGACTTCCTCCCTGCTAAGGAAATCATAGCTTTCAGAGGAATAATCCAAGGATACACTATGTCTTGAAGAATAAGAGGTCTCATCACGAGCCGGCTTATCATGATCACAGATATTATAACTTGTTGACTTTGTTAATACTGTCTACCACAATAGGGCAATGACTCAAGATTGTTGCAATCAAAAGACAAGGGGTCTCATCACGAGCCAGCTTGTTCAGCAAAGTTATGAATCGAGTGAGTGACTGTGTCATAATTTGGCTACCAAACCAAGACATTATTCTTTAAGAATAAAAAGAATATCAAAGCAGTAAGTGTGGATATGGATTTTTCTGTGAAAAGTTGTAGGTCACCTTCAGTAGGATATAGGATCATTGCTGGGTAACAGGTAACCCTGTCGAGGCTATAAACGCCTGCTGGCAGCAGAGGCTCTACCTACGACAAATGAGCATATTTAAAACTGGTTTACAGAGGAGACTTTATTTTATCTTTACAAGACCAAGTAATGGTTGATGTAAATACAAGGACTAGCCTGAGGAAGAAAATAATTAGAATAGAAAGAGGTTGAAACAAAATATCATTGATAATTGAAAGCATAATGTACTCTATCTTTTCATAACAAAGTTTAATTTTCTGAAAAATTTTCAATTTTGGAAGTTTGAAAAATTCAATAGAAAAACAGAGATAACTGGTTCTTCCCAGTGAATCGCCAATTGTTGTGGCCACCAACAACCCCCATCCTTATTTAGTATTAGCAATAACACTAGATAAGTGGGGACCCTTAGTAAAAAATTCAAAAAATTCAATTAAAACTCATGTATTCTAGTCCTTAAGAAAACATCGCATCGCGCGAAGAAGATAGGACATTTCCTTGTGAGTAAAATGATAAACTGCGAGAGTGCGATGCGAATTCCATCGCATCGCATGCATTAAGAAACACTCATATTTGAAAAACTTAAAAAATCACCGATGGCCGATATGCGATATCACGATATCGCAATATCGCATAAAAAAATGCATAACCATTTAAAGATTGTAACAAATCTGCGATCTTGCGATAATGCGACAGTGCAATCTGCGATCTTGTGATAACGCGATACCGTGATCTGCGATCTTGCGATCCCGTGATACAACAATCTGCGATTCTGCAATAAGCGTGATCGGGAAACCCTGTGATAACACATCTTGCTGAAAATGCGATAACGCGATACTGCGATGATGCGATGTTGCGATGCGAATCACAGAAATTGTCCATCGCAAATTTTCCCTGGCTCGACATTCAATAAAAGCTATCCATAAACCAAAAATTGGATACACGCTTTAATGAAAATTAATGAATGATATGCCAAGTGTTAATGAAAGACAGTTTTGTGTTTTTTGAAGAGTTAGTTCACATCAGGTGGCATGTTTTTTTACATCCGTAGAGCTCAGAGCTTTCTTGTCGATTTTTATTATCATTACTCTCTCCTCATGTGTGAACTGCAGGAATGAAAAACTGAAACAACATAAAGCAATGTGCAGGAAGCAATAAAGGAAAAGGGTAAAACCCCAAAAGCTCAGAAACAGAGAAGATATTCCCTCATAAATGAATATCGCATGCAACAGAGCCGCAAAATTCCACAGCGCTGCTGAGCTATCCATTACAGATCTTTTTATCAGAGCCATGGTTGAATGAGTAGTTAAACAATGCTGATATCAACAGGTGATTTAACGCTCAAGGTTAGAAGCTCACGAAAGAAGTATGTTTACAAAATTTTGAAGCTTATACCCGGTGAAGGAAAAGGCGCTAAAGGCGAAAAATGCACCATAAAGGCCCAGATCAAAGAACAGAGGCAGTTTCAAATGCGCGATTAGCACCTAGCGCTAATCGCGCATCGCTGAGATAATTGCTCAAAAAGAAAAGTCCCTAACTGCTCAGTCACTCATAAGCCCGAAAAACGCAAGAAAGCAAAGGCAGAGGCAATTTGAGGATTAACCAAGTGGAATTTGGATTATTACTGAGCATACACAATAAATCCACATAGCCAGAGGATGATTCTCAAGTATATCTTCTATTTTGCTGGAAAGATGGTGCCAGCTCTTGCCATTTCTATTTGCTTAGCTCAACCAAAAGCGAAAGACAGTCAGTTGACTCTACCCAGGCAAATATTGAATGCTCGCAACATTAAGGAGCAAATGCAGAAATAGTTAGATATTAGATTTAATTTTTAGAAATAGTTTTGCTTAGAAAAAGGGCGGCCATTTAAACCGTATCCTGAATCTGTGTAATTAAGTTATTTAGTTAGTAGTATTTAAACCCTTCTCATGCATTTAGAGAAGGGTCTAGAAATTTATCAAAAACTTGTCCTCAGAACATGCACTTTTGCACCCTCAGAGGAGGTTTTGGTGAATGAATGGATCAATATTTGTTGATGTTTGCATTTGATATCGGCTATTGATGTTGCACTTTTGTACTCTTAGTAGATGTTAGAGCAAGGAGAGATAAATCATTTTTGCTTGAAGCTTATGAGTAGGACCAATCATAAATGGTACTTTTATCTCTTGACCATTTCTGCTTATATGTTAAAGTGATATACATTTTTTAGTTGTTTATATGTTATTGCATGAATGCTTGAGTTATCATTTGGCACTTTTGTACGGTGGTAGCTATTTATTTATGTTTAATGTATGAATAGCTCATTATGCGATATGCTATTCACAACTGTTTTGCCTAACGTTTTATGCGAAATAGTTCATCTTAATTGATTTCCTTTCTTATAATCGTTGAATGATATTTATTACCAGTTGTTATTTGAAATCTCTTTAGATCGCATAACAAAAGAATTACATCCCCGGTTAGCATAGATTAGATGTGCTGTTTATTAGATTACAATAGCATAGAATTAGATTAAATCTTGAATTATAATAGCTTAGATAGGGACTATTAGACCAGCAACATCCAGCTCTACACACAGACCCATAGATTGGGAAACTGGTCCCATTATCCCCAGTCGGACCCGCTATACCAAACGGATAAGGAGCTGCCAACCAAGGTCCGGACCGGGTGGGTATCCCCCTTATTTTCAACCCAATTTTCGGGGCTTCAACACATTCCTGCTATGGCCACCACAAAAGGGATATGATCCAAGAGGCACATTAGAAAAAATAAAGAGTCCTTGGAACAAGAGGTGTCATCACGAGCCGGCTTGCCCACCTTTCACTCCTTCTTAGTGAATGGCATTATGGTTTATCTGGTTACCAAGCTAGCATAATGACCTCCATTTTGACATTTCACAACACTTCCTAAGCATACACAAAGGATCATGGTTCCATGGGTGAAACAAACAACTCTGTCAACGTTATGGACACCCAGTGTGGGCAACAGAGCTTTGTTGATGGTATTGAAGTCACATTCCTTATACACCAATAGCAATTATTATGACTCTTATCTACCTTATACCTTTGTAATAGGTCAAATGAGATTATTTATATAAATTCCCCAAACCTTTAAACACATGAAAATCTATTACAACCAATCATGACGGAAAGAGTTGATAATGACCGCATCAGAATTTTTGTGCACGTCAGTTGTCCTATCCTCCTAGCCTCGCATCATATCACGACATTCTCCTATTCATTAAGTGATTCTATTATACACCCCGATTTCAACAACCTGCTCCTTTTGTAAACATGGCATCCCAATATACACTGTTCCTTTATGACTCTGTGCCATGGCAGTTTGGCACGCCACTCCCTCATTTGACGGCCGAGGACGACCTATCACATTGCAGGGGGGAGGCAGGTGACCTCATAATTTGATGGTATACGGGTCAGACTATTATTCAGAGAATTTTCACTTGGGAATAGCAAGGCTTAACGGTATATTGCTTTCCAATTTGCATGGATTGTTGTTCCTAAGCTATTTCCATATTATGCTCTGCAAAAATTAGTAGGTGACTTGGATTCTCAATGAGCTTGCTGTTTGGTTATTTTATCTATATTTTCTAACAGTTTGAACAACCTATTGTTCCATTGCCATCTTTGCATTTTTTACAATGTGCTAAAGCATGGGAGGTAGATCAATTCGGAGAGAACCACAGGTATTGATAGTTTTTGATGCTGCACAGGAAATCTTAACAAGGGCAAGATGGATAGTTTATCTCAATCTTTTACAAGAATCTAATGAGACCATAGCAATTGAATTCTTGCAGAACTTGCAAGAATATGACTCCACGGTAAGAGGGAGACACATAGCAGTCACCGATGATATAATTGCAGAGGTCTCAGGACTGATATCCACTGGACTTGTGTGGACTCTAAAGAAGGAGAGACTGTGAAAAATCATAAAAATCTTCCAAGATGAAGGCCAGAACCTGACTGTAAGAGGAAAGGGAGTTCTACTAGTAGCGTTAGGAGAACCATGGGCAGAATTGGTAAGAGTCATCCAGAGCTACATCACCTATGAAGGTAGGAAAGACCTGGTAAGACCACAACACCTTAAACTTTTAGTCGTATTAAAACAAAAATGCTCTGTGAATTTGTCTGCATTTTTAAATTCTTTACTACATGATGTTTCTCAAAGCATGAAAAAATCATGATACATAGAATCGGTAGTAAGTCACCATGGGATGATACGACTGATAGTTAGTTATATTCTTGCTTAGCAACAAAGCAGTTGGGAAGAACTGATTGTCATGATAGACGGGGGACTGGCTTTGCTAGCCCAAAAATGAAAACATGCTACCATTACACCGAATAGACCATTGAAATGGAGGAAATCAGTTAGGTTGGCATGGATCAAAGGGAGGCTGGAAAATTCCTAAGGGAATACCAGTCAACCAGTAGAGATGGATGATTCAGGGGATGAGCAACCCCTGCAATTGGAAGGAGAGGAGAATGAGAAAGAGTTGGAGGAAAATGAGGAGGGAGAAACAGAAGAAGAGACTGAGTAGTCTGGGCAGACAAAGGAAGATATAGAGCAATGCAAAGAAAGCCCATTGCAAAATCCATTACAAGAGGATGAATTGGCCCAAATTATAGCCAATATGGGTGAATATGCTCAACCTCTTAGCTCGCTATACCTTCACGCCGAAGAAGAACTAAAGGAGCATTCTGCTCATGACAAAAATGCATCCGAAGAATTGTGTGACAAGGAAGAAGAAGAGAATCACTCTGTTCATGATGAAAGTATGTCTGGAGAGGAAAGTGATGAAGATACAGAAGAGGAACAATCTGTTCCCAGCCAGACTACACCAGAAGAATTTCATGAAGGAGAAGGGGTGGGAGAAGAAGTCACCCAAGAAATAATAGAACAAGCTAGGGTTTTTTCTCCTGAACAACCTGATCAAAACAACGAAGAAGCACCCATAGAAGAGAACCAGGGAATTGGCCAAGACAATAGTCCAGGCCCGACTAAATAGGCAACTGTTCTTTCTAAGAAAACAGAAGAAATTAAAGGATTACGAAAAGAACAACAAAGATTGTTTTATGTGATAGCACGACCTCCATAACAAATCAGGGTTTTGAAAATGGGAAATAGAGCAAAAAGGACCTCAGGGGTAAGACATGCAACCACTTCGGCGAAACCCCTCAAGAAAAATATTAGGAGACTCAAGTCCAGCCCCTCGTTCAAAACCAAAAGGAACAAAATTCAGCTATTGCCCATGTTGAAGTACAAATAGATGATATATCGGCCTGTGACAAAGAAGTTCAGATAGAGACACAACCTCTGAAGGAATGCGAACCATTAACACGAGACGATGCAATAAGAAGATTCAAGTAAACCTTCTGCTTACAACTACCATGTGGAACAGTGATCCAAGGACAACAACCCTACGATAGGTTTTGATGCAAGCCCAGCAAGTAGTAGAGAAACTGACAAAACAGACTGTCTCTCGAGAAAAGTATGAAAAATTACAACAGCAACTGAGGAATGTCAACTTATCTGAAAGCCAAGCATTTGAAGGATGGTGAAAGGAAGAAGAAAGGGTTAAAAAGGTAACTCATAAACTAGATGTAGTTATCAAACAAATGGATACCTTATGCTCTTTGTACACTGATGTCCTAGCATGTGAAGCACCTACTAAGAATTATGCTTTATTTTTAATGGAACGATATTTGCAATTGAAAATTAAAGTTGTCAAAGCAGGAGCCCCGATAGAAATAAATACTATTGACGTTTTCATAAATGTTGTAAGCACTATGGGGTAAGGGTTCAAATATTATTATGCGAGTTCTATTTGCACAAGGTTGTGTTAGATCAAGAAACAGAGCAGAACCCCGACCCTTTTGTTGGGGATATCCAACTGCAAGCATTTATTTCATTTGGAGTTAATCAAATAAAATGGCTTAAAGCCTGTAATGCCTTCCAAAGACAAGAAAATGGATTAGACTTATGGGTAAGAGCCGAGCCTAGAGATCCACTACAGTTGTGGAATAAACATAGGAACCTCATGAGGACTCTGAGCGTGATTGAAGCATTAGGACCCATTCATACAACAATCAATCGACATGGGATAGAATATTTCCTTACCATTAAGGACCTCACCATTGCAGCTGCCAAATTCCGATATCAGACTTCTAATCCAAACATCCAACTCAGAGAACCATTTAACTATGAGAACTTTAAGCTAGCTGTTGATCGCTTGGGTCTTTATGGTGACCTTATTTTGAGAGAAGGACCATCTTGGTTAGGTTGTAGGTTCTGCAGTCTGGTTATTTGGCACCCTGCACCTGGATACCAAGCCTTGTATGAAATGCCTGAGGGTCAGACAGGACATCTTTTTGAACACCTAGCTAGGCATCATGGTTGTAGACCACCACATGGGAACCCATCTCTAGCCTACTCTCTCAGTACCTTGCATGTCAACTATGATGTTTTCATGAGGGCATGAAAAAGGGTAAGCAAGGGGGTGTGTGGGGTGTTTTTATCATTTATTTTGTCATATTTTCCTTAAAACTCATAACTCCTTTGCATCATGAACTAGGTAGATAATAATAAATTATGAAAAAATCTATGGGATTTGTACGCAATGCAAAACAACTAAAAATTGCCCTTTTCTTATGCAGGAAAAGGAGAAAATGGAAGATTTTCGTCCCAAAGGAAAAGACAAGACAAAGTTAACTACTGTCCCTCTGGCAGGGAACTGCATGAAAACAAGGAAATCCAAATTGGAGCGTATCATCCAAGAAAGGGAAAAGGAGATATCAAATCGGCGCAAGAGAACAAGAGGATAACTGAGAAATAACAGTCTCGCGAATCCCTCAGGATCCTTTGATCCTGAGGGATCGCTATCTTAATGATTTTTGCATCATCGATATCTCTACTTGGCTGTTATAAGAAGGGGCAGCACAGCTAGCCCGAGGGGCAACTTGTTGTTATTTTTATGAAATTCTCCTTTGTATTTAAAACTTTGATCATCGACTCTCGTTGAAGAGTGATCCATTATAACTCTGTTTTGATGTTTTAATATAAATCTGGTTGTCATTCCATCTTTGATCCTGGAGTAATCTCAAGCGGTGTGTCCCTGGAGGCTAAGGGCCTGGCCCTGGTGGAACACTTGCTCCTGTACCATTATCTCTAATTCGTGTGTGGTTTTCATTATTAGCTCTGTTCGGTAATCTGATGTGTTTTTCTATTTTACATCATGGTTCTGTTATATTTCATTTATGCTCAACTGAGTAATGTTGTTCTCTGTAACAAAAATGTTGTGTTGCTTATTCTGACTTTGTAATGCATTGTTGTTCCTTTAAATATTGATATAACATTGCTATTCCTTACAAAATGTTATTGCTGTTCAATTACCGAGTAGTCGTGTTGTAACATTCATAAGTTGGTATTACTATATTTATCTACGGTTTACACTTAATCGTGATTGTTGCTCAACTGGCATTGCTGTTCCATTAAAAATTACAATCGTTATTATTTATAACTGAGATTTATACTTGTTATATCGAAGTTAGATTACTGTTTCTTCTAGATATTAAGCGTGTCGTGTGTGATATTTGTTCTGGTTCACTGTACATTTATGTTTGACTCTAGATTTTGTTCCATATTTCATTTTTGTTCGTTGCCATTCCATTTCCGTTTCTGTCCGGTTTATCTTTAGAGCAAAGATTGTTATATAATTCTTGTAGGATATGATTGCTGCATTTATTTCTATAGACTAAGGTTTTGTTGTTCAATCTTGTTTATAAGACTAGTTGCTGTTCCATTTCCTGTCATTTGTATTATCATTGCTTTGGTGTGTAGGACGATCTGAGACTATAGGGAGCGATGACATTTCTTGTCTAGCTCCAAGATTGATGATCTTTTCCTTGATTGTCTTTAATTACATCAATTTACAGAGGGATGTACCATTACTGTACCCTTGACTGATAAATTGTTGAGTGCATGATTTGAGTTTTAAAGTTTTTTTATAAGTAGATCTTGATTCAAGCATCCGTTTACTCTTGTATTTAGAGCACTATACTACTAGCATTACTTTGACAAATGACCGCCTCAAACTGAGTACACTCTTTGAGATAACAAATCGTTCCTGGATTGATAAGTTAATGTAGGGTAAATGGAGGTGAAAAAGACCATTTTTACTGCTTGACACCCATCCTCAACATCAATCCACTGAACAAACTCATTTGTTTTTGAATTGTGTATATATACTTTTCTTTATATTTTGCTTGTATAAACTGTATTTTTTTTGTACATATTTTTGTGTTGTTCCATTTAAGGAATAGTTTCTATTCCTCCTAAGGAAACACCAGCTGTTCCATTTAAGGAGCAGCAGTTTTTCTCTTTATTCAATGTTTGTGCTATTCCATTTAAGGAACAACCGCTATTCCTTCTAAGGAATAGCTGTCGTTCCATTTACGGAACACCAGTCCCCTGTATATACGATTTCCGTGTTGTTCCATTTAAGGAACAACTGTTGTTCCTCTTGTTGAACAACAGTCGTTTCATTTAAGGAACAATAGTTTTGCATGCGTTTTCTTATTGCTGGTCCATTTAAGGAACAACAGTCTCGAATGTGTTTTCTTATTACTGTTCCATTTAAGGAACAACTATTGTTCCTCTTAAGGAACAACAACCGTTCCATTTAAGGAACATAGGTCTCGAATGTGTTTTCTTATTTCTTTTCCATTTAAGTAACCACTATTGTCCCTCTTAAGGAACAACAGTCGTTCCATTCAAGGAACAATAGTTCTCCGTGTATTTTCTTTGCACTATTCCATTTAAGGAACAGTTGGTGTTCCTCCTAAGGAACAACAGCCGTTCCATTAAAGGAACAACAGTTTTGCGGATGTTTTTTTTTTGTTGTTCTATTTAAGGAACAACTGTTATCCCTCTTAAGGAACAACAACCATTCCATTTAAGGAATAATAGATTTGCATGTGTTGTTCCTATTAAGGAACAACAGTCTCACGTGTTTATATTTTTTTGTTCCATTTAAGGAACCATTGCTATTTCTCTTAAGGAACAACGACCATTCCATTTAAGGAACAACAATCTCGAGTATTTGTATTTTTGTTGTTTCATTTATGGAATAACTACTGTTCCTCTTAAGGAATAGCAGTCGTTCCATTTAAGGAACATCAATCTTGTGTGTTTGTATTTTTGTTATTCCATTCAAGGAACAATTGTTGTTCCGCTTAAGGAACAACATCCGTTCTATTTAAGGAACAACAGTTGCATGTGTGTTTCTTCCTGCAGTTCCATTTAAGGAATAGTTGTTGTTCCTCTTAAGAAACAACAACCGTTCCATTTAAGGAACAACAGTTCCATTTGCATTTGTTTTCACTATTCCATTTAAGGAACAGTTGTTGTTCCTCCTAAGGCACAACTACCATTCCTTCTAAGGAACAACACTTTCATCATTTTTTTGCTTTTTGTTGTTCCTTCTAAGGAATAGCATTTTCGTTTCAGTTTGTTTTAATGTTGTTCCCATGAAGTATAATCACTTTCGCTTGTGTCCATTTTCTTGTTGTTCCTCTTAAGGAACAACTGTTATTCCTCCTAAGGAACAACAGTTTCATGTGGATTTTTTTTTTTTTTGTTCCTCTTAAGGAACAACAATTTTTTGTGCATTTGTCATTTTGTTGTTCCTCCTAAGGAACAATGACAACTTCTTTTAAGGAAAAACACCCTTTTATGTGTGCATTTTTTTTCTATTCCTCCTAAAGAACAACACACTTTTTGACAGGTTTTTCTTGAGAATATTATTTCACTCTTCATGATTCTTTGAAGGCAAGAATACAAACATTTATGCAAGGATACAAAATTTAAAGGTTATTGGAATAAGAAAATCAAAGAGAAATTATCATCTTTAATGATATTGCTTTGTATTGATTAGAAAAAGCGAGGACACAACTATCTATATTACTTTGTTGTCTTTATTTTCACTATAACTCAAATTGATTGATTACTTGACCATGCTTGTTCTTCCCAATTCTCATAATTCTCTTTGTTTATTATCATTGAATAAGAATAAGGACATATTTCCTTCTATTGGTATGTTCAGACTTCTTCCACCATCTCTACTCTTAAGGAGTATTGAGCCATCCTATATATATAAATAGGAAGTGCTATATAAAAGAAAAGAAAAAAGAAGGAAAGAATATATATCTATATATATATATATATATATATATATTAACAATTCTATGATTTGTCAGATGAAGGATAGGGGGTCTCATCATGAGCCAACCTACCATGATCATAAGGAAGCAGTGAAGTGGCATTCCCATTATGGCCACCACACCAAACAATTCTATGATTTGTCAGATGAAGGATAGGGGGTCTCATCATGAGCCAACCTACCATGATCATAAGGAAGCAGTGAAGTGGCATTCCCATTATGGCCACCACACCAAGGATATGATCCAATGGACACAACAAAAAAATAAAACTCCTTGGAACCGGAGGTCTCATCACGAGCCAGCCTGCTCACCTTTCACTCCTTCCCAGTGAATGGCATTGTGATCTATTTGGTTACCAAGCTAGCATAATGGCCCTCACTCTGATACCACAAGGAACTTTCCTAAGTATACATAAGGACCATCGTTCCAAAGGGTGATAAAGTAACTCTGTCAAGATTATAAACACTTGTGGGCAACAGAGCTCTGCTGATGGTATTGGAGCCATATTTTTCAACATCAATAGTAATTATAACCCCTTTTCTTATTTCTGTATTTTTATTTCAAAAGATATTATGTTCCCAATTGCTTTTGAACCTTTATGCATGAAATATCATGTAAAAAGTCAATCATAATGGTTTAAGTGACATAGTGACTGCATAACATCTCAACTACGTCAGATGTCCTTTCCCCCTTTCAAATCACTCCATGGAAACTCTATATTTATTCGTAATTCTCATGCTATGCATCGATTTCAGAAACTCGATATTTTTGTGATCTTGTCATAAATATGTACAGATTGCCATATTTACTAATATACTATTGGCATCAGTATGTCGTTCCTAAATTTAACCGGTCGAAGGCGGCCTATCATTTTTCAGGGGGCGCGGGTGACTTCCAAAGCACTTTTGCATATGTGTCAGTGTTTTAATTGGTTATACTGGGTTACATGATATCCCATAATAAATCTCTTAACGCATTATTCGAATTTAACAATTTTTTGTTCCATTGATAGCTTTGTGCATTGCGATGTTACCTATGTTAAAGCTAACAGTGTGTAGAATTCAGACAAAATGAGAGGATGATTAGTACACAGTGAGCCATAGACATTAGCTGTTTCAGATGCCACCCGATAAATTATATTACGAGCCGAATGGGTCGCATATTTTATAGCAACCCAATGAAACTGTGGCTATCGAATTTTTACAAAATTTGTAGGATGATCATTCTATAGTAAAAGGAAGACGAATGATAGTAACAGATGTAGTGATAGCGGAGGTGTCTAGATTACCAACAGTCGGACCCATATGGACACATAAAAAATTGAGGCTACAAGATGTGATTGTTGCCTTTCAAGATGAAGGACAGAACCTGATTGTTAAAGGCAAAGGAATTCAACCCTCATCTCTGGGAGAACCATGGACAGAGATGGTTAGAATCGTTTAGAGCTATATCACATGCGACAGAAGAAAAGATGTGGTAAGACCATGCCAACTCAAATTATTATCAATTTTAAAACATAAATGTTCTGTGAACTTGCTTGCATATTTGGAATTATTGTTACATGACGTTGCTCAAAGCATAAAGAAATCTCGGCATATAAAAACTATTGTAAGTCACCATTGTTTAATTAGGTTGATAGTCAGCTACAATCTAGCCCAGCAGCAAACTAGTTGCCAAGAATTAGTGTTTACTATAGAAGGGGGGTTAGCCTTACCTACCCCAAAAGGGAGAAGGACTACCAACACAGTAAATAGACCACAAAAATGCAGAAGATATGCCGAGGCAAGTCAGGGAACAGTTGAAAACCTTCTAGGTAGAAGTAGCCAACCCTTAGAATTATCTAGCCATGAAAATGAGCAACCTTTACAGCTCGAAGGAAGGGATAACCTAGAGTGAGAACTTGAGGAAACAGAGCATACTAGTGAAGAAGAGAGGGAGGAAATAGAACCTCCCTTAACTCCCTGCACAAGTCCACCACAAGATTTACTACATGATGCTAAATTGGCCCAGATTTTGACCAATATGAGTGAATATATACACCCCAAAAGTTTGCTCAACCTCAATATTGAAGCAGGACAATCGAGAGGAAACTCTACCTACAATCGCAATATATCAGAAGAAATAATTGGTGAAGCGGAAATAGGGGTAGAAGCCACTCAGGAAGAGGTGAACCAAACTATGGATACCCCTCCAGAAGAACCTAGTCAGGTCAATTTAAACATAGAAGATGTGGGCCAAATGGAGGAAATAGAAAACAGTCAGAATAAAGACACATCCCTTGGAGAACAAAACCCAAATGAATAGCCAAGCTTGGGAAGAGTAGAAATGGTTAGTGAAATAGTTGTTCCTCCCAGAAAGAAGAAAAGAGAAATTAAGAGGTTGAGAAAGGAACAACAGAAGCTGTAGAATTTAGTGAAAAGACTCAGACAAAGGATAAGGACATTAAAAAGGGGGGAAATTTCAAGTAGAACCCTACGGACGGTGAACACAGCCACTCAAATTGAGTTCCACGAAACAAGGGTTACTGGGACTCAAACTGAGCCCATATTCGTTCAAATTAATAAGAAACAACATGCAACCATTACAGAAGTGGCTGCCAAAACAGAGAATGTACATTTTTGTAATGTAGCTGTTCAAACGGAGGCAATACCCTCCAATAGCATGACCATCCAGGCAGAAATACCAACTGTCCATAGTCAAAGAATACAGACTTTAAGCATTCCATCCCATGATAAGAGTATTCATACTACAGGTCCTCGGTCTCATAATAAGAACACCAAGACAGATATCCAAGCCAAAGATGTTTTGATAGACAACGATATTGGTATAACAACTCTTCAAGAGGATCTGGAACAGGCTCGACTAACCATAGAAAGGCTTGAGGAAGAGATTGTTCCACAACAGAGGTACTAGGAATTACAAAGGCAATTACGGGAAATCAATGCGTCAGAAAGTGAGGCCTTCGAGAAATGTTGGAGGGTAGAAGAAAGAACTTAGGAAATAAAGATCAGGCAGGAGGCAGTCATGCATCAAAGGGATACTCTCTGTTCCCTGTACACAGATGTTTTAGCATGTAGGTCCCCTACCAAGAACTATGCTTTATTTTTATTAGAAAGGTATTTAAATTTAAAAATTAAGGCTATTAGGGTAGGGAAATCCATAGAATTGAAAATTGTGGATGATTTCTTAAACTGCTATAAACACCATGGAGTGAAAGTTCAACGGTTACTCCGTGAGTTTTATTTGCATAATTCTGTATTGGAAGAAGAAATGGAAAAGAATCCCAGCCCTTTTGTGAGGGATATACAATTTCAGGCTTTCATTTCATTTGTTGTTAACCAGTTGAAATGGTTCAAATCCCATAATACTTTCCAAAGGTAGGAAAATGGGTTGGACCTTTGGGTCAGGGGTGAACCGAAAAACCCATTGCAAATGCTGGCCAAACACAGAAGTTTGATGCTAAAGGAAGGAGTAATCCAGGTATTGGGGCCCATTCACAAAGAAATTGTCCAGCAAGGGGTAGAGTATTTTCTCTCTATCAAAGACAACTCCTTGGTAGCAGCTAAATTCAGATGGAAAGTTTCCAATCGTAATGTGCAGGACAGAGAACCATTCAATTACAAAAACTTTAAATTGGCCACAGATCACTTTGTTACTTATAGCAACCTCATCTTGAGGGAAGGTCCATATTAGTTAGGCTGTAGATTTTGTAGTCCTATTGTCTGGTATCCTACAAAAGACTATAAATATATATATGAATTACCTGAAGGACAGACATGACACATTTTTGAAACCTTGGCCAAAAATCGTGGTTTTAGACCACTTCATGACATTCCTTCCCCAGCCTATTCCTTGATTTATTTGCATACAAATTAGATGGTTTTCATGAGGGCATGAAAAAGGGTAAGCAAGGGAGTGTGTTCAGCTATGGAAAATGTATGTATATCTTATTTATTTCATCATTCTTTTCTTTAGTTATATTCCTTTTATTTCCTAAAATGATAATATATCAAAGAACTATGGTGAAAACGAGAAAATTATCTATTATCACAAATTAGTTGATTGTTGTCATTCTTCATGCAGGAAAAAGATGAAATGGAACAACTGTTGTTCCCTAGCCAGGAAACAAAATACAAGCAGGAAGCCAAGGATAGGAGTGCGCAGCTATGGATAAGAAAAAAGGAGATCACAACATCAGCACAAAAGACAGGATGTTAACTGAATATGGAAGATTGCGCTAATCCCTTAGGATCTCTTGATCTTGAGGGATCGCTGTTACTATTTTACCCTTCTTATCGCTTGGACATTATAAAAGGTAGCTTTAGTAAAGAGAACAGGGATTGGAGATTATTCAGAAATTACTATTGTATTTTTACTTTGATCATCGACTCTCATTGTTGAAATAGAGTACGAACTGGCTGTAACTATTTTGCAAATGATTAATATATAATGTAGTTGTTGTTCCTTCTATCATACTAAAGTAATCCGGTGGTGTTCACTAGAAGTTAAGGGCCCGGCCCTAGTGGATTCACTTGCTATTCTTGTATCATTCTTTTACAATTTATGTCGTGTGATGGTTTGGTTTGATTTCCTTTTATTGTAATCGCATTGCTTTTCCATTTCGTATTCTCAGACTTACTCTGTTTTACATGCTGCAGAAGTATTGGTTCAACTTGTTATTTAATTACCTATTTCAGTATTTCCTTGTTATGATTTCAGATGTAATCATTTGAGTTCAGCATTCTATTCCCAATTTAATAATTTAGTTCATCTTGTTACCTTGAGATTCTCCACTGTAAAGGGCATTGGCTACTGCTGTCTACGCTCTCAGAATGAGATCCCTGTTGTTCAGATTAGAAAATAGTTTTGGAATATCAATCAGTTAAAAGAGAAACGAGTTATTATTACTGTATTCTTGACTGATACTTGAATGAATGTTTGGTTTGGTTTTGTTAGCAAGTTAAGCTTTCTTTTAATTGTAATTTGAGTTTACTAGCTGCATCCATTTACTCTTGCATTTGAAAGTGCTATGCTACAATTTAGAAGTATTACTCTTGAGTGAATAGCCACCACGCATTGTGTACACTCTTGAAATAGAAAGTCTTACCTTGATTGATAACTAATGTGAAGATATTTAGGAGTTAAAAAGACACCTTTTATACCTCAATAATTGTGAGTTACTATGACTGGGATTAATTATGTTTTAAAATAAATTGGATTCTTTGGAATAGTTTTCATGGGAGGTGAATAAATTTTGTAGAAAGCGCCAGACTCCCTTCATTGGGTGGGATTTCTATGATAACCAATTTAACGGTGGAGGATTTGACCTCTTGATTCTCTGGACTACTGGTAGAATGATTTGGTCTTGGAAGCAGCCTTCTCAAGACTTGGAATCTAGCTCAGTGGTGATAACTACAGGAGTCAAATTGCATTCTCTTCATGGTTGGGAGGTGAGTTATTGTCTGTGACCCAATTCCTATTCTATTGGAAATACATGACTCCCTTATGTTACTTGTACAACATATTGCTGCTACTGTTTGTAATATGGTTACTTGGTTTGTGTAAATTTGAAATATGGTCATTTTTTAGTTGATGATGTATTGAGTATAGATATGTATTATGCAATGAAGTGTGTGTATGGAGGGCCTTGATTTGTTCAACTATGTTTAATTATGATATATAATACACCAAGTATGTATGGGTCAGTGTGTATTTAATTCCCATAATGTTCTATGGTATATTATATGGTGTGGTGTGTAAATAGAAATTAGCTTCAATATGAATTCAACAATAGTCTCTAATCAAGAAGAAACATGCTCCTTCCTTTTACTGGTGAATTTACTTGCTAACTCAATATACTATAGGGCCACAAACTGTAGATATGATTAATGGTGCAATGAATCATATTTATTGAAATTACGTTGAACTGTGTCCTTGGTTTATAAGGGTGTCCTCACAAGTTTTTTATTTAGATCGTTAGAAATTTGTAATATATTTTACTGTCGCAACTTGGCCCCACCTCACCCTGACTTTGCTGGAAACATTTGGCCTGATTTATGATAGTGACTTGGTGTGTTAAAGAATTCATATTATAACATGACTCTATTCTTGAAGCCTACTCCAAAATATATGCATTATAATCACGATAGACTTTGCCATGAATCGTACAAAGTGCTAGGCTTGATGGGTTTGTCCATGCTTGATGGTTTACATACATAATATGAATATTTTAATGTGGAATTAACTTGTGATTGTTGGATGAAGTTGGTAGTCTAAATCACATCTTGTTTTTAAAATAGGTGTTGTAGGATGTAATTAAATCCAAGCTCCATTGGATAGTCGATGGCATGCTATTTTTCTTGGTTATATTCAACACGGTGCGTTTTTGTCTTTGTTTGGTTTGTGAATACCAATACTACAAAACTGATGTTATGCATGTATTGTTACCATTGGGGTTTTACTAGATAAGGAAATCCACCCTTAAAACTTGGTTTTCCTAAGTTGTATACATTCATGCATTTTTGGAAATGGTATTCAAAATATCCTCATGAGTTAGATGGATTTTGAAGAAGATTGTGGAGTGAGGTTGATCGAATAGTATTATATAGAAGCAGGCCATGGATTCTTTAGTAAGCTAGAACTTAGTATTTTGCATATTTATGACCCTATTTGAATTCTTATACCTGCAATTGGATATGAGTATTGCTAAGATGGTGTCAATCCACTCACTCTTTTAGGGTTGTCTATGGTTGCTATAATTGGCTTATTTTATTTGTTAAGGATTTAAAAATTAAATCTCTCATATGTTTGGAACATGTTTTTTTTTTTGCACTTAACTCACATTCTAACATATGAAAAGTTTCAGATTTTAGTTGATCATGGAATCAAACACCACATTCTTTATCTCCATTGATTGTTTGGTTATATTTGGGTGGCACAAACAGTTTATTGATGGATTTGAATATACACCACTATTGTTTCCTTCTTTGAGATATGATATAACTCATACATCAAATCAACTAGTTTAAGCCTTGAATGACTTGCAAAAAGTGCCAAACCACCCATACATATTGATTGTTGGTTCATTGATTTGTTTCTTGCATCTTACTAGAGATCAAGTTTATATTTGGCATTCAGTTTCATGAATTAGAATTTGATTTATGGTCTAAACTTATTCGAGGTTCAAACTAAAATTCTTAAAACTATGGTAAAAGGGCTCAACATTTCATAATATATGCAAATATGACTTGCGGGTAGAATCTTTGTGTATTTAAATATTTGATACAAATTTTAATATGTTCAAATAGTGTTGAGTAATTTAGACTCGAGTTATTTCAAAGTATGGTTTAATTCACATACTAAGAATTGATATCTATATGGCTTGAAATTTTAAATCAAATTAACATTTCTATTTCTAGTCTACACTTGTAAATTTGTGGAAAATTACTAACTGATTCTAGTTATCTTATAAAAACAATATTATTTAAAGGCTTAAGGAACCAAACCACACTCAAGTATGTTTATCTAACAACCTATTTTAAGGCTTGGACACGCTGATGTGAACAACAAATGTTGGAATGCTTAAATTGGTTCATATTTCATACAAATACATTGATTAAATTGATGTTTCATATGCTCACCTTAGACTAGACTTGTTTAATATTGGATCTCATCTATGTTTAAGTTGTGTTTATGGGAAATCAGCACACTTAAAATCAGAGCACATTAAAGGGGTGTTGTAATGCATTCTAATGTGTTTTGACCAATGCATTAAGTACATTCAAATTTGATTCAAAATGTCTATGGTCTTCATAAAATAAAACGTATGTTGATTATTGTTATGTCTCTTTTCTAAATTAAATATAATTTCTTGGGTTTAGCCAACAAATATGCACTTATTACTTTTGCCACATGTGCATACACAACGTCATAACAATTTTAATAGGATTCACTTGTGGTTTATTACCCCTCCATTCCTCTTAGATTGTGATATTTCTCATGGTGTTAATAAGGATTTTGTTAAATAGGTCTATTGTGGCATAAACTAATTAACCCTTAAGTTGTTTGAGATATTTTTCCTTTAAACACGCTCTTGGCCTTTTGCACAATTCATATTTCTGTTCTACACAACAACTTAATTTAACTTGTGGAGTATATAAGGAAGTTTCCTCCACAAATTGTAAGCTTTGGAATCCTAGTAGAAAATATTAGATGTTCTTTCGTCCCCACTGGTTGTTTTATGTTTTCCTCTCAATCATGGCATTGAACTCCTTTGAATTTTACATGAGAAAGTATGCCCAATTTTTTTAAGTTGTCAAAATGTACTTTTAAGTACTTTGTGCCTGCGAATCATGAAGTTTTGTCAATATTTTGGCAATGCTTTTGCCTATATTTTGTGAAAGTAGTAAGAGCATGTTGAGACATGCTTGTAATATTTTGAAGCTTTGAAGTTTAATTTAAACAGACTATTGTTATCCTTCCCATTGTTAGTGTTGTGTTTTTTTGCTTCCATTAAATCGGTTGTGTGTAATATAGTACAACCTAGGTTGCATCGATTTGGTATCAAAATAGGTATATGCACTGTGAGTGTGGAAGAATTAATTTATTGAATTGTGGACAAGTCAAATCTCTTCAGATTTGAACAAATTAGGAATATAATTTGACATTTGACTATGGAGGATTGAGACTAAGCCCTTTTGTTTAGTATTTCCTTACGGTTTTGCTACCTGTGCAAGAAGGCTACTGACATTGCCCTCTATAAGAATTTAAACCATCTACCTTCTATGTCTTGTGGCATGAGTATGGCTGTTGCATGATGGTGTTGTTGATATTGGCATGAGATTGGCTATTGCATGAGGGTTTTGTTTATATTGTCATGAATTTGATTGTCACATAATGGTTATGACAAGTGATTCTAGTGTTCTATATATGCTAGTAATGTCTACATAATTTATCAAATATGATTGCAACATTTTATAGCCTCCTCTTGCATATGAGTGTCTTGTAAAGTGTTGGCTATAACCCATATCTACTATGGGTTTCGTACATGATTCTTCTATCATATTATGTGATGATTTAAATGCCGGGACCACCGTTGCAAAATGAGCTTCCTTAGGGTTTTCTATTTGTTCGTTTGCGTTGTGCTCAAGTGCTCTTGTATTAAGGATGATTTTGTCTAAATTCGAAGCCTATTATTTTCAGTCTGCATTTCATCAAACATTGTAGGAATAATGGGAAGGCTACTATAAGAAAATATTGTGAATATTCTGATAAGAAAAGAGTTGCAAAGAAAAATAAATAAATATCTATATATATATATATATATATATATATATATACATATATATATATATACATATATATATACATATATATATATACATATACATATAGATATATATATATAAATATACATATAGATATATATATATAAATATACATATATATATATATATACATATATATATATATATATATATACATATACATATAGATATATATATATATACATATATATATATATATATATATATATATATACATATATATATATATATATACATATATATATATATATATATATATATATATATATATAACCCCATTTTCATAACCACATATTGAAAATTGGGTCAACTTAGTGACCACTCTGGTTATCAGATTGATGAGGGGCTTGTTACAATAAGTTATAATGATGACTAAATATATATCTTTCCTTTTTTCAGATATTAATAGGAAATCCTCATTTTGCATGATATTTTCTCACATTGTCTTTATTTTAAACAATAAGTGCATCTTTGAAATCTAAAGAGAACAGGAAGTGAAGGCACTAAACCAAAGACTTTCTTTTCTTGAGGATTTATGTTGGAAAAATTGCGTGCAAATTTTTGTTTAGAACTGTGTAATGGAAAACAACTATGTAACATGTAAAGTTGTTTGTTGATTATTTATTTTATAGGAAGATATTTTTAGCCATTGCAAATTAGTATGTATATAAAAATTTATAATGTTTTCCCTGGGATAATATGTATTATTTTAGGATGGAAATGTGAAATACCACAACTTTCTTTTGTAATTACAAATTATGTAATGATGAATGTCATGTCGGCCTAGGTATCCTTAAGGTTAATTGCATTTTCATTTTACGTTTAGATCACAATCGATTTGTTTTAATCTTATTCAAAGTATAGATACTTTGTATTTCCAGAGACTCTCCTAATTGATTCACATTAATTGTATGTCTTAAAAAATACAAGCACACAGTTCATGTATATAAATAAGTAGTGACATGCCACCATGTGGCTCTTGTTTAGTAAAATATTTGCACAACTTTACAAAGTTTTATACTTTATTAGAAGTTGTAGAATTTCCAATTTATAAATTTTCAAGGTCTAATTATTTAAAGGGTGGTAGCTCAATGGAAGAGTGCCTTCTTTACAATTAAGAGGTTGGTGGTTCGATTCCATCATGCCCTAATATTCATATAGAATGGCAATGATCAATTCTTGGTGACAATGGCTCTTTTGACCATCGCCAATGAGCTTATGGTCACATATTTTGAACTAAAATTTTGAATGGTGATGGTCAACAAACATGATGCTTTGAGGGGCCTTGACCTAGGTTCGGAGTTATTTAGCCAAACAAATCCCTGTACTACTGGCCCTTTCGGCAACAGTCTGCAGAGCGTGGACTGAGGTCTCACCTGAAGCAATATGGGGGGATGTTAGAACCAAGTTTCTGCACCCTTAAGATGTCCGAGTGGTCGATTTAGTCCAACTGTGAATACCTTCACATGGGTCACTTCGTGCACTTTCCTGACCTGCGATGCCTTCGTGATCTATTATCCTCGCCTTCGCGTAGTCCTAAACAGGGGCTGAGGTGCTTTCACGCTGCTAAAGCAGTGATTTGCTCATTTCCCCAAGTTACACCGTGGATCTTACTTATCTTCTTATAACCGTTATTTATCTTCGCATAAACAAATACTTATCTTATATTCATTTGTTCAACACATTCATATAAATTAGCGCAACAAATAAACAGTAAACTTGCAATTCATACCCAATACATTTAATGTAGAAAATAGTAAAAGATACACATAAATGATGTGAAACTTCTCTTTATTACTTCTCCAAACATTACAGACTCAACCCACCCTGCACACTTAGTTACAGGGGTCCGCGCACTCAGTTGCAGAGCCTTCTCCTACTCTACGACCTAAAGACTCAACTTTACACTTCAACTTAGACTCAATGCTTCATCTTCTCTTAGATTGTTCCATTCTTAGATTATCTCTTTACAACTTAGAGACTCGCTCTATTTATACAATCCCATGGTCCGCGGACCATGGGTAGAACTTTCAAGCTGACATTATATTACAAAATTAAGGGTGGCAACCCTATGACTCAATTACAACTTTGCGCTCCGCGCCCACAAATCGTGGAGTCTTTACATCGGCCTTAGTCAAAACTTGGGCTTTAAGGCCCAAAAATTTCCTTGGGGGATCGCAAATCCAAAAAGATCCCAACACAAAGATCGTGACTCGACCTCGAGTCAATCTGTCAATTCAAAGATCTTCACCTAGAGACCTCCCAACTCTGTCCGAACTGCTGCAAGGTCAGTAGTGCACTGAGTGGTTGCCTACGGTATCTCCTAGATGCATTGTTCAGAGGTCACGGTATCTGAACTGCTTCCCTGTACCTACTCCTACATCCCTTGCATGTTTTTATTGTCCTGTGCCCCCTTTCAGCTACCTGGAGTGTTAAGATTGTGCTTCTGTTAGCTAGTCAGATAGTCGGACCACCTGTGTGTGGCTTCAATCGACTGCCATTCACTTTGCCTGGTAAAGGTTTTCCATTTAACTTTACCAACTGTATCGTGCACTTTACCATCTGCATCGTGCCACCATCGATGATCCCTTTAGTAATATACGGTCCAATCCAAGGCATCAAGCTAATCAACTCTCGATGGTAGTTCCCAAATTTGTCAACGTAATTGTACGAATCCTATTTTATCACCACAGTTTTCTTATCGAGAAAATCCTTCCTTATTCCTTCCTCAAGCTTCTTGACTTCTTCTTCCATCATGGCGCTTTTCCCCCTTAACCAAGCTCTTCATTTGTGAGTTCTTGGAGCCTAAGATTACCCTATTGGATCTCTTCATTAGGTCCCAAGTGTTCTTTTTTATCCAGCTATACAATCCCTTCTTCCAAGGCTTCGCGAACCATCATATCCATGGATGCTGCTATGCACGGACCCAGCATAATATACTCCATCGGAATTACAAAGTTTGCTCCATAGGCCAATGTAGAAGGCGTCTGTCCCATTAGTTTCTTTCACGTTGTCCTATAAGCCCACAAAAATGCTGGTACGCGCAAGTCCCAATCACTTCGTTGTGCATTTCATATCTTGTTTAGTGCTTCAAATACTTCATTAAATGCTTCTGCGTGGGTAACCTTTTGGACACTCGTTCTTTCCACACTCTATCATTCCAACTTGAGGAACCGTTCATGCAATTTTCCCCCAACAAATTCTTATTGACTGTATTCCCTAACCCGAAATTCATGTGCATTCGTGTAGGTTGTTTACCATATGCTTGTACCCACCTGGATAGATGTGCATGCAGACCATCCCGACCATTGTATTTATCTATTAGTCACATCTTAGGCCTCCCAAGCCATGTGCATATCATCCTCCTATAGGTGCACCAGTCCTCCAAGTTTCCTTTGTGCGTACCCCACCACCTCATGAGAGTAGTGCACAGTACCCAATTCAAGGCTTCGAAACATTGTTTTTCTTTCACCTCCCTTTCAAATCTATCCAAGAAAGCATCTACCCCACCTAATCAATCATAATTAGGAAAATATCTCATTTCTGTTTCTACGCATTGCAATTATCTTGTCATCATGTTACATTTTAACGTGCTTACCTCGTGTAACCGGTTTTGCCATCACTCTTTCTCTTCATTCGAATCCAAAGTTTAGGAGCTTTCACACTCCCATGAGATTCATCCATCTGTGGTGGGGTTTACCCAGTCTTGCTCTCGCGTGGTTATCTTGTAGACACAGTCCAAATCATCGTTACTTTCATAGTTGTGCACCGACTTAGTGTAGCACGATCCTTCCATAGGGTCCAAGGGTATAATTCCACACAGAGACTTCTTCCCAAAAATCATTTTGCACTTATTTAGATTAATCACCTTGTTCATGTCAGTGGCCCAATAAATTCCTAAGAGCACGGGGTAGGGATTGTTGTCATCAACAATCTCTATTAGTTCAAAATCTATTAGTGCGCTCGCTCCTTCAATATCCACGGTGATTCCCTGCAATCTCCCCATAGGTATTATATTTTGATGGTTCGCCATTCACAACTGGATAGGAGACCATTGCAATGTAGGCCTTCCCATGTGTTCCCATGTTTGCTTCGGTGGAACATTCGCATTTGATCCTAGGTCCAGAAGTACTTGGTCCATCTCATATTCTCCAATCTGTGTAGTTAACCTCATTTCTATTCACGTCCTTGTCGCATGCTTTCCAATCTTCTGGACTACACGTGGTTCTCCTGGCGCAGTCCTAGTGCATCAATTAGTGAGTTCTTGCAATCCTATTATAGCCTTACTATAGTGCAGTAGCTTCATGCATGTTTCTAGGAATGTTGTAAACATAGATGGGTCCATTTATGGCTCGAATCTATCTTTGCTTCCTGAAGTGGAGGCATCAGCGAAGCTCTTCTTAGCTTTGATGAAGGTTTCCTTAGCACACTTCAAATCAAACTCTACTTATTTTGTCGAAGCCTTGTGAATCCAAGTACTATCTTTGGGTTGTTTGCCTTTATCATCTCTCGTCGTGATTCCACTTCGGAGAACAATGTTCACATTAGGATGTTCCTTGCATAGCTTAGACCTCATCATCTACAGGTTCTGAGTTGGGGAAGGTGGTAGTGCTCCCTTGTCATGAACCCTAGCTATTAGCGTAGGACAATCCTCCATCTCATGATCAAACAAGGTACAATACAAACATGATGGATGCGTTGGATTCATACAATCACGGGCATAATGTCCTCACCCTCCGCAATTGTAACATATCAACTGTCTATGACCTCTTCCAGGTCCTCCTCCACCTCAGCCTCACCCATTAGGTGGGAGTTCTATCCATCAAAAACTCGTAGCTTCTACAAGTGTGCTCATCATGTCCAACTAATCTACAAAAATTACATAACAATTGTTGTGAATTTTGTGTGTACTTCTGTAACAAATGGTAGTTGTCCGTAGCATGCCTTCCTCTTATTTGAGAAATCATGCACCACAAAGCAGGTGTCGCCCTAGGTCCTTATTGTGCCTCTGGTCTTAACGACATTTGTCCTCCTCCGGCAATGTAGTTCGTGAACACCGGGAAGTGGCCCTTGTCATGACCTTGACCCTTACATTTAACGCACCATAGCTCTTCACGTACTACTGGTCAGGCTGTCCTGTCCTATTTCAGACTCTACATCTCAAGGCATAATTTTTTCAAATACACATGGATCTGCTAAACTCCCAAGTTAGGATCCTGTATTAGGTTTCCATGCAACCTCATCACAATCTCCAAGGCCTCTGCCTAAGTCATTAACCTCTGTTGCGACAACGAATTCCTCAAATGCGGCATTAGTGATGCTACAAACCATTCTTAGTGCTATCCATCCATCAAAGTCATATTAGCTTCGTGAATCATACACTTCAGTCTCTGATCCAACTCCCAAGGAGTCTCGCCTAGTAGCATTGTGATCTATTTGAATCCAATGATTAATTGCGCCTCTGACTTCAGCGTGCTAAATTATCTGTTCAATATAATTTGGATATCCACAATCCCCACATTCTGATTGTCATTAGAATGCTTAATATACCAGGTTAGTGCGGGATCCTGCAAAGCACTGACCATCATTTCTTTCTTTATATTATCATCTGTAACTCCCTACGCTTCCCATATGGCCCTTATCATGAACTAAAATTGGTCTGGATCTTCATTTCCTACTCCCTCGAACACAAGCAACTTTATCGTGCTTGCCATATTAACTCACGGTGCTGGTAGAGGTGGTGCGGGTAAAGATGGAAGTGAAGGAGGTGAAGCTGGTGGTGGTATGCACGGAATCTTCTGCCTTATCAAATTTATGGCACTTCGCGGCAAGACCTTCGCAAGCTATTCTTCATTCCTTTGTGGAGGTGAAATCAAAGAACTATTCTGTTGGAATTATGATGTATGTGTTGTATTTGATGGAAACTAACTTGTAGCAAAACAACTCACTTGTACATGGTAACTAGATGACTCTACAGAAGAGATATCAGATGTGACAGAATGCATGGCAGTAGTATTTATAGATGTGATGAAATGCAGGGTAGCTTCAAGGAATCGGTTCAGAAGGCAATTCACTCAAATGAAAGATCACAGTAGAGCAGGTAAATAGCAAATAATTACAGATCATTCTTCACAGAATGAAGAAAGAAAGGTATACGCAGGTTCACCTTGACCAAGTTGCATATACACATAGGTTAATAGAACACAAGGAGGGTATAACGTACCCACGCACTTTCACAGAAGGGAAAGCACGTATACCTTGGAAAACTAAGTTTTTGGTTCGAAGTATTTGGTCCATGGAATTTTGATTCATGGTATTGGTCCAAGGTATTAGTCCTAAGTGGTTTTGGTCCATGGTATTGGGAAAGGCCTAAAACTATATAAGGAGGAGAAGATCATTAGGCCAAGGTGCACAAGCATTTGAATATCTGATGAAGTGTGAGATCCAATATGCAGGTTATGGGTTTATGATGCTCTGCTTGATCTGAACCAAGGAGGAGCCTTAGCAATTGATGGAGGACAAGATCTAATGATGGATCGAGATATTAAGGCTTGGAATGAATAATATTTATATGGTTTGATCATGTTTATTCTAGATCTGTATACTGATGCATGTGTTGTTCTAAAAATATTATGATCTTGTTATAACTAAAGTCTGGAATAGCTGCAAAATTATGAATGAATATTTACAGATGTATACGCTGATTGACTTTAGTAAATGCGCGTATACACGCAGGTTCGACACATCGAACTAGCATATACCATATGTACTATGATTTTTGAAGTTGCAATTGGTTCTGGTTATTGATGCAGAGATCTGGGTTTTGCTTTACGTTCTGGTGATTGAATTCTGGTAATAGTGTTCAGATTGATTGATTGAGATTTTCTTCAGTGATGATGGATGAGATCTAATAATGGATCAGGATCATAATGACTTGTCATTATGTGATTTGATGGGCTAGATCTAGTTTCTAACACATGTATTATCCTTTATATGTGATGATATGGGTATGTCTGAAGTCGGGAAGTGCAACGAAGTTATAAGTAAGTATTTGCATATCTATACGCTGGTTCTCTTTGATGAAATTGCGTATACATGCTGGTTCAGCTCTTCCAAGTTCCGCATACACTCTGATGCATGGTTTTGAGGTTACAGCTGGTTCTGAATAATGATGCAGTGTTCTGGGTACAATTATGTGTACTGACTACAATGATCTCTTTGTTCTAGTTGATTTTTTGAATTTGATTAAAGTATCGATGAATGGTTAATTCAGTTGTGTCAAAGGTTCAGAGGTGATTGTGATTGATTGAGTTTGGTTGATTTAGAAAGTAATGATTGAGTTTCAGTGATTAGTTGTTGCAAATATAGTTGATGGTTGTATTGCAGTGGTGATTGATTTGAGCTTCAATGTTGTTGATGGGTACAATATGAAAATTGGATGAAACATGGCCTTCAGATCATGGTGTTGTGTTCGAGGAGTATCTAGTCTGAAAATTTATGAAACGTGGTCCCTAGAGGAAGAAATAAGGTCGCAGCCTTTTGTAGGCCAGCGCCTACGTACTGGTAAACATATCGGCTAATACAAGAGTCAGGGGGTTGGAGCTCCCTTCTAGCAGAAGCTGGAAAATGAGAGAGGGTTGTAGCCTACTGTAGGCCAGAGCCTACATACTAGTAAATATATCAGCTAGTACAAGAGCCAGGGGGTTGTAGCTCCCTTGCAGTAGAAGCTGGAGAACAAGAGAAGGTTGTAGCCTTGTGCAGGTAGAAGCTTGCATACTGGTATGAGTCTGCACCAGTACAATGTTGTAAATAGATTTTCGTATTATTAAAAGAAAATAGAGACGACAACAGCAGATGATTTTCACCCACTTTGGGTTTCCACCTTAAATCTTGGTGTTCATGTGTGTTGCTTATGTGTGATGGTTTACTCTGTTATTAATTGCATATGGTTATTGTTTAATGTCTAATAAAGTACTGATGCACATATGAAAAGATCAACATATGATGAATTAACTGAATCATTAGTTTGCTAGATATATGCTTGTGTCCTTAAGCACAGTTGCATGTACATGCGGGTTACCCACATGGAAGTAGCATATGCAAATTTAAGTATGAAAAGAAAAATATTACTGACTTGACTAATATTGATTCATCCCCCCGATTATTAGTTCCAACATATTCTCTGATCCCTTAATTCCTTCATTTCTGTAGGTTTTTCCACTTCATGTAGCTTCGAACATCAAGGTAATTGCATAATCCTCCTTTCATACAATAACATTTTAATCCAAGTATTCAAAGACTTTACATACTTACCTCGCGGTCCTTTGAGAAAGCATCGCTTTGCCTCACTATAGCTGACTGAAGTATCTACCGCGAACTCAGTAATGAATCCTCCTATAATCTGATCAAGCCAATGATCAACAACGTGCATGATCTTATCCTTCGATGCTTGTAGTCTGCGCACCAAATCTAGGGTCCACACAATAGGATTGTTGAGTTTCCACCTTCCTTGGCTATCTTCTAGCTTCTCAATCCACTCATACAACTCAGAAGGGAAAGATGCAAAGAAAATTTCGTGGATCTTTGTGTACATGTAGTAGTCTAGCCACTCTTCTTTCAATAGTTGTGGATTATTGTTCTCCTACACCACAAACTCGTGAATCCTCCTGTCCAACCAACCTTCAATTTACTTCTTATTTTGATTCCAATGATATGATATTAGAAATCCCTCTACAGATTCCGGTCTTGGAAACAGAACCATTTGTTGGATTGAGGGGGCCTGACCCAGGTTCATAGTTATTTAGCCAAACAAATCCCTGTACTACTGGCCCTTTTGGCAACAACTCATGGAGTACGGACTAAGGCCTCAACCGAAGTAGTATGGGGGATGTTAGAACCAAGTTTCTACACCCTTGAGATGTTTGAGGGATTGATTTAGTCCAACTATGAATACCTTTGTGTAGGTCACTTTGCACACTTTGTTGACCTTCAAGGCCTTCGCGATTTGTTATACTCACCTTCGCGAAGCCCTAACCAGGGCCTGAGGTGCTTTCACGCTGCTAAAGCAGCAATCTGTGCTATTTCCCCAAGTTACACTGTGGATCTTACTTATCTTCTTATAACAGTAAGTTATCTTCGCGTAAATAGATACTTATCTTATATTCACTTATTCAACACATTCATATAAGTTCACGCAACAAATAAACAGTAAACTTGCAATTCATATCTGATAAATTTAATGCGGAAAGCAGTAAAAGATACATAGAAATGATGTAAAAATTCTGTTTATTACTTCTCTAAAGATTACAGACTCAACCCACCCTATGCACTCAGTTGTAGAGATTTGTGCACTCAGTTGCAGAGTCTTCTCCTACTCTATGACCCAAAGACTCAACTTTACACTTCAACTTAGACTCAATGCTTTATCTTCTCTTATATTATTCCATTCTTAGATTGTCTCTTTACAACTTAGAGCCTCACTCTATTTATACAATCCTATGGTTTGGGAACCATGGGTAGAACTTTCAAGCTAACATTACATTAAAAATGTAAGGGTGGGCAACCCTATGACTCAATTACAACTTCGCACTCTGTGCCCACAAATTGTGGAGTCTTTACATCGGTCTTAGTCAAAACATGAGCTTTAAGCCTCAAAACTTGCCTTGGGGGATCCCACGCCCAACAAAATGCCACTATATATATGCATCAATAGTGATGACCATGAAAGGTCCATCACCATAATTTTTTGGTATTCATATGAAATGGTGACAGTCACTCTCTGTCATTATAATCATTATTCACGATAGACCTTGAATGTCACAACACATATACTTTTTGGATGCAGTCTTTGGTGATGTTCAATTTTTGGTGATGGAATCTCTTTTGACTGTCACCAATAAAGCTTATGGTGATATTTTTTGACCCTCACCAAAATATGAAATGGTGATGGTCAACGAATGTCACCATATATATGCATCAATAGTGATGACCATGAAAGGTCCATCACAATAAATTGTTGTTGTTCATATGAAATGGTGATGGTCACTATCCGTCATTATAATAATTATTCTTTGCAGACCTTGAATGTCACCATAACACCTATTCTTTTGGCGACACCACCTTTGGTGACATTCAATTTTTTGTTGATGGAGACTAAGGCTCGTCACCATTGCTCATATGAAATGGTGACGGTCACTATCCGTCATTATAAATCATTATTGTTGACAAACCTTAAATGTCACCATAGCATGTATACTTTTGGCGACACCACCTTTGGTGACGTTCATTTTCTAGTGATGGAAGCTCTTTTGACCATCACCAATGAGCTTATGGTGACATTTATTTACCCTCACCAATGTCCTTTTTTCTTGTAGTGCTAGATTATCAAATATGAGCTCTTCCTCCATTCTAAGTGTTACTTCATTTTTATTTTTAAGGCCATGGTGGATAGAAAAAAAGTTTTCAACCTAGGACCCTATTTATAGGGAAAAATGTACCTCTCCTTCCATCCTTAGTTCTCAAAGTTTGATCCAAACACCATGATTATTACAACAACTCTAGTCTAGGTAAGAGTTCCAAACCTCCTCTTCACTTATGGTATCCTAATTCTCTTGCAACTATTGGGAATTCCCTGGGTCATTTTATTAAAGTTAATTTTGCTCATATTGTCACGGGCTCAACACTTTTACCCATATCTATGTAGTTCTCAACCTAAGTTGTGAGTTTCCCAACTAGATGTTCATATAATGGGTTGATTTCACTTTTACCGAAATGTTAGACGTTGAAAGCACAAAATTTAAATGTAGATCATGGCAACAAATTGTACACCTCCAAGAAACCTATTCATCTTCGCCAACTTATTCTACATCTAATGGACTTAGGAAAAATCCCAAAGGATGGTAAATAATAAAGGGAAGCATATGTGATCCAACAAAGAAAATGGCTCAATTGAAAGCAAAGAAATCTATGCAAGTTTCCCTTGGTAGTAGTGGGGAGACACACTCAAATTTGGTGCCATCAAATCTCTTTTGAGGTTTAAAGCACCTTCATGAATTGAATAAGGCAAATCTTAGTCCTAACCATCTTGCGTTCATGATTCCCTCTCACAAATCGGTATATTAGAGTGCCACTAACCCATGTCAACAAAACTTGGCGGATCAATATTAGAAAGAAAAAGAAACAAAGAAAAATTGATCCTCATAAGACAAATGACAACACTTGGTGACCATGTAACTTCTTCATCTCTCTATAAATGAGTCAAGTTGTGTTTCTTTATGCTCTTTGCATTTATATCTAGTTCATAGTTATGTTTCAATATTATGTTCATAGTTATGGGATATTGAAGCATGACAGAGGAAGAAGAAAATATTGTGGCGTCCACATTTGGCTAGTGTGAATACCCCTTTCTTTGTATTCACTTTTCATCCTGGTAGAAAAGAGAAAATCATAGGCCTCTCCTTCTAGTTGGGTTCGTCCTGTATTGGGTTTTCCGAGGGTATACCTTGTATTCAATGTGTGGATGGTGCATAATTGTTTGTCTCTTTCATTCCAGTTTTAGCCGATTCTCAGTAAATTCTGTGTTAAAGGTAATGATATGAACTCTAGAATCTTGAGTAGAATATTGGATAGTAAAATATTGTAGAATATTATAAAATATGTTATGAAGATTCGATGGAACATCCACGACAGTGTATAAATGAGATAAGAAATGGACTAAGAGCCCAATGGCATGGATTAACTCCATTCATTCTTTATTCTTCTCATAGATAAATAAAATCAAAGAATAAAAAAGATATAAAGTGAGACGAAACTACATCTCAAAATGCAAACTTGCATTTCCCACCCAAATGACAAAAGCCTACAAAGCCTCCAAACTAAAGAGACTAAGCTCCACAACAAATGAGATTACTCACACTAATATAAAATGGAAATCCATATACACTAGCACAAACACATCTAAAATTGTGTTTTATATGAACATCAATGTTCTAAAGCCCGAGGTTGAATATCTCAAATGTCAATATTCAATACATCAGTCGTTATTCTGAACTCAAGATATGCAATATTGACCCTACGAAAACTATAATTAGATGGATCTGGGATATTATATTCGATGCACTTGACATATAGTATAGATTAAATGTCATTACATGAAAATAAATTATTGACGAACCCACCCAACCCCAAGTAGGATGTAGAGAACCTCACATCTCTTAGTACAAACACAAACAACTATTAATTTAAATACCACATACTTTATTCTTGTAGTAAGGATATGAATCAAACTAAAACAAGAATTAGAATGAGAAAAAGGCATACCTTTGGTCCATCTCTACAAGCGCGTGTTATAAAAGTACAATATATCCAGTGTCAATAGTTGATGCATTTTCCAAATAATCTTTTCCCAGAAAAAAATGGACAAACAAAATCAATATCACATGCCAAGCATAAGCAATCTCAAAGTAAGCATCTAAAAAATTTCCGTTCAATGTGCCAAAACGATTAATTGTAATTTGAAGAACTCATTGGTGACAAAAGCACAGATCCATGTTCCTTGATATAATGGATTATTGCATTGAGTGCCTTAGATTAAAATTTAGAAAGAAGCACCGAATACAACATACAACAACAAGCTTTTATCTAGAGTACTTTCATGTTTGGACAGACAATCAGAAATTGAATACAATTCATGCGAAGGAACAGTTAAAAAAAATTCAAAGCACACATTAAATTCAAGAATGTAAACTCAAAACCAAATGTGCACAACATAATCTCTAAAGGAGGTTTCATGATGATCACCAAAATATGAATCTTTGCAAACTATTTGGTTCTAAAAGCAAACCATGAGAATCTGGGCTATGATAGATCATAGGAAGCTAAGACATTAAATATCTGGGATGTTGGATATCATTGAATTACCTGGTGGGTAGTGATGATAAAGAGTCAAATAAATGGAACCTACCTACCCCTTCTGTGAACAATAAGGAAAACATTTACAACCAGATACGCTTGGAAAATAAGGGTATGGTTGCCTCTATATTGACAATTGAGAAGATGAAACATGGAAACCCTATGCACAGAAGGTTGCATGAGTAAATGACGATAATATAGGTTGTAAAATGACATTGATATGCTTGAGACAAAAATAACTAATAAATAAGTGAGGATTTTCCATAAGTAAGTTCAAAACTAAATCCACTGGTTAGAAATCCCCCCCCACCAAACAACGCTTTAGGAACTACTCAATGAATCTACATTTTGTATCCAAATTATCAAAATTCAATTGTGCGTAATTTCATTTTCTATGATCAAAGCACAGTAATAGCCACACAAATGTTCAAAATGTAGAGCATATATACATACATTTTTTTTGTTCTTGCTTGAGGGCGCACATTATCTGTGCTTTGATAGTAATATGATGGTTGGGTAGGGTCTTCTTGAGATTCTCTTTGTAAATGCAGAGATCCACATCCAATTTCAAGATATTTTTGTTGATCACATCGCTCTCTTGTTCATCTACCCCAATGAAACAAATTAAGGCTCTCATAGGCCTCCAAAATAGATGGAAGAGGAGGTGCCTTCTTCTTCTTCTTGAAACTGAATAATCGCTTCATCATTTGTGCTCAAGTCAAACTATTTAATGCATTATCCATGTCAATTATAGGGTGTTAAGGCTCCCCTCCTCTATATTTTATATATTGTTTTGGTAATTAAATGTTATGTTTGTTTTGTTTGCCTGCCAATCCTCCATGACAATAACTTCTTAAAATTTAAATGAAGTGGGAAAATTATTTTCCTGATGAGTCAAAGCATTTTAATTGGAAGGGTCAATTTTTTTTATCATAATATAAAATAAATTATTCAAATATAATAAATATTTTAATTTTAAAAGTTATTCAAATATTATAAATATTTGAATATTTTTCAAAAGAAAGGTGGAAATCATGTTGAGTTTGCAAGTCACTTTATCTTTTCATGTTAATTCATCTTAATTTTGGATCTACCAAGTGCTTAGAGGGATCAAATATAAGCAGGTTTTCACCTCAAGAGATTTGATTCCTCCCTCTCGGCCCTTGGTAGATCCAGAGTTAAGATAGATCTAGATTGGTTTAATTATTAATTTAATGTTTTTTATTTTTATTTTATTTTGATGGAGTCAAAATGTTAAAGAGAAAATTACAAAATATTTTATTAGCAAGAAGAATCCAACATTGGGGAAAACCTAGAGGCATGTGGAAAAATTGTAGGCAGAGAAAGGGTCACGGAGACTAGGGTGTAGTTTTGACGAAGAGTGAATAGGATTTGGATAATGTTAAGCTCTGATATCCTTGTCAAAATGAAATAATTATATTAAATGGTAACCATGAGTTTTTCATCCACATGATATGTATTTTGTACAAATATGGTCGCCATGATAAACCCTTTGAAGACACACAAATACTCGTGAAATATGTTTTTCAAATGGGATGTTGATTACTTACTGATTCAGGAGCATCGGAACTGGCCAGCAATGTGTAAAATTGTCCACATGTTGTGGCTTGACAGGGTGAAATTCATTGATGTGTGTTAAAATCCAGTTTGCTAAAGAGGTCGATTTCACAAATAATTAGTTATTATTGTAATAAGTGTGTCTATTTTATTGATAAGGTTTGTTATAACAGCTATGTGTGAGCGCTAATAGATAGGAGTTTTATTGTTAGAAGTTTTTTAGTGTGTGATTTGTAGAGTGAAAGCTCAGAGGGAATAAAGGATGGTGTTTCTGTTGTAGATTCTGTGGTTTATGTCACTTTTAGCGCTGTTGAACTTGGTGAGATTGAAATGACGTTAATACAGGAACCCAGAGTTGAGTTAAGTTCAGTTTTGAACTGAATCGGCGAGAAAGTCTGTATTGGCGTTGTGTAAACCGGCAGCAATCAAGGGAAGATATATCGTGTTAGCTGTAATGGTTCGGCGTAATTGACATCAGAGCAGAAGTAACAACATGTCCCATCCTATCGCAATAAAACCGGAGGTAAGATTACATTCAGTTTGAAATAAATGCAGTTCCAAAATTATCGCATCGGCGATGTAATTTCTACCAGGGATGAATGACATGTCACTGGAGTGAATCGACGATCCCAAATGGTGCATGCATTGGTGTTATCGAAAGAAAAAAATCATTTGTGAGTGGTGACAACGGGATATCGCATCCAAGATCAATAAAAAAAAAGGAAAAAACACAGATCTCTTATGATATCCAGAAATCTCCTAGGTTGCAATTAGTTTGAAGGTCAAGTCAAAAACTTCTGGGCGTTGATATATGGTATAAGAGCATGTTAACGCAGAGGAATAAAAGGGAAGGGATGTTATTTGTCAATTGCTGCGAATGCACCATATGTATGCCGCAAATGTTTTTCATTCAAGTAATGGTTAGTCTCTGTTTATGGTCACCATATGTGTGCCGCAAATGTTTTTTGTTTAAACAATGGTTTTGTCTCTGTATATGGTTTTGAAAAGAATTGTATGGTTGTGCCCTGTATGAATGAAGAGAGGAGTTCAGTTCAATCTGTGTTTTAGTTTGAAACCGGATTGCTATTTCGGTATTCTGGCATTTAGAAGCCAACACGATTTATTTGTTTAATATACTGTCAGCTATTGCTTTCCGAATAAAAGAAGAGTGCGATCGGAGTTCAGGGTCATCATTTTTGGTATCAGAGCCAAATTATGCAGGTGGTTGCAGCAAAGATGCTGCCAAGGAGAGGAATTGGTCGAGGGAGACCAGAACCAAATACTGTTTTGATAGAAGAAGTGCAGAGATTGCATGAACGGATGGAGATAGCCCAAAGAAGAGCACCTGACGAGGGAGCTGAGATTTCTTCAGAAGAATCTGATGCAGATGTGGAAGCAGAAGAGGAGAATGACAATGTCAAAATCATCAAGATGCTGGCAAAGGTTGGAAGCAAACCCAAAATGGAGATTCCTATGTATGAAGGGAGTCTGAATGCTGGGGAGCTCATGGATTGGATCAGATCCATAGATCAGTACTTCGATTATGAAGAGATTGAAGAAAATAAAAGGGTAAAATTTGCAGTCACTAGATTGAGAGGTCATGCAACCATCTGTGGGACGAGTTACAGACATCAAGAACGAGAAAGGGGAAATCTAAGATCAAGCAGTGGGATAAAATGGTAAGCAAACTGAAAGCCAAGTTTTTCCTAAAGACTATCATTTGAATCTCTTTAAGCAGATGCAAAATGTGAAGCAGAAAGGAATGTCTGTTAAAGAATATACTAAAGAATTTTACAGGTTAAGCATCAGAATAGGGCATGTAGAAGATGATTTGGAGAAAGTAGCCAGATATGTTAATGGGCTAAGGTATGAGATCCAAGATGAGATTAGTCTGTTAAGTTTGAAAACTGTTGAGGATGCCTATCAAGCAAGTTTGAAAGCAGAGGAGAAAATACTACGGAAACAGAGTCAAAGAAACAGAGGAAAGAGCTCAGCGAGAGGTAGAGGATCAGCCAGATCCAGAGGAACACAACATCAGTTTGAAGCAGGAAGTTCAAGTAGTAGATCACCACAGATGGGTGAACCTAGTAGAGGGAGATTCACACCCAGAGGAAGAGGGTGAGGAAGAGATGTTAGGTGTTATACCTGTGGAGAATGGGGACATATGTCGCGGGACTGTCCTCATAACAAATCAGCAAGCCAGAGGGGTGAAAATGTGGCTGAGGCGGGGCCAGAACCACCTCGACTTGTAGAGAAGGAAGAACCACCAGAAGAAGGTGAATCATTGCTGTTCAGAAGAATTTTGCTGAGATCAGAAAAGGATATTGGAGAACCTGCGCAAAGAAAGAACCTTTTCAGGACCACATGCAAATCAAAGGGTAAGTGCTGTAAGGTTATAATTGATAGCGGGAGTACTGACAATCTTGTGTCTACAGAGATGGTGGAAAAGCTTGGGTTAACAAGGAAAGCTCATCCTGCACCTTACAAAGTATCTTGGCTTCACAAGGGTCATCAAGTCATCGTGACAGAACAGTGAATGTGGAAATGCAGATTGGCACATACAGAGATGTGATTTTATGTGACATAATGCCCATGGATGTATGTCACCTGTTATTGGGGATACCATGGCAATTTGACTGAAAGGCGATTCATGATGGAAGAATAAATACATACACCATAGAAAAGGATGGAGTTAAGCATACATTGCTGCCAATGAAGAATGATGCTGATAAAGAGCTGCCTGAAAATAGTATTATGTTGGTGAGTGGTAAGGAACTACTACAGGAGGTTGATAAAAGTGAAGAGGTGCATCTCGATATCGTGGGAAGGCCAAAGGTAATTTTAACCTCCACAAATTTAAATGATTTTCCTAAAGAAATTCAATCTGTGTTAAATAGTTACATGGATGTTATTGTGGATGAATTGCCGAATGAATTACCACCAGTTAGAAGTATAAGTCACCATATCGACTTAATACCAGGAGCAAGTCTACCTAATAAAGCTGCATATAGATTAACTCCTCAGGAAAACACAGAAGTTTCAAGATAGGTTCAAGAGCTGATGGACAAGGGACTGATTTGAGAAAGTCTAAGTCCGTGTGTTGTGCCAACGGTGCTTAGTCCAAAAAAGGGAGGAGAATGGCACATGTGCATCGATTCCAGAGCTATCAACAAGATAACAGTCAGGTATAGATTTCCTTTGCCCAGGATGGATGATTTAATGGATTGTTTAAGTGGATCCAGGTACTTTACTAAGATAGATCTGAAAAGCGGGTATCATCAGATCAGAATTCGGGAAGGCGATGAGTGGAAAACAACTTTCAAAACCAACAATGGACTGTATGAGTGGTTAGTGATGCCTTTTGGGCTCACTAATGCACCCAGCACATTCATGAGACTAATGAACGAGGTTCTGAAAGAATATATAGGTAAATTTGTTGTTGTTTACCTTGATGATATTCTAGTTTTCAGCAAAAGTAAAGAGGAGCATTTGGAACACTTGAAGTTAGTTTTGAAAACTCTACAGAAAGAAAAACTACTAATCAATCTGAAGAAATGTAGTTTCATGAAAGAGGAGCTGGTATGTTTGGGATTTGTGATTTCCAGATATGGTTTGAAAATGGATCCAGAGAAGGTACAAGCAATCAGAAACTGGCCTACTCCCAGGAGTGTATTCGAGGTAAGAAGTTTCCATGGACTTGCTAGTTTCTACCGAAAATTTATAAAGGGATTTCGTCAAGTTTGTGCACCAATCCTTGAGACAATCAAGGAGGCCAATCAGCCATTTCGATGGATAGAAGCAGCAAATAGGAATTTTAATTTGCTGAAAAAGAAGATAACAGAAAAGCCTATTCTAGCATTGCCAAATTTCGAGAAAGTCTTCCAAGTGGAAACTGATGCAAGTGGAGAAGCAGTTGGTGTAGTGCTAAGCCAAAAGCAAAGGCTGATAGCATATTTCAGCGAGAAGTTAAATGATGCAAAGAAAAATACTCTTCCTATGACAAATAATTTTACGATACTGTGCAGGCATTGAAAAAGTGGAGGCATTACTTGTTGCCAAAGGAGTTCATCTTATATTCAGACAACCACGCTTTGTAGTTTATTAATAATCAGCCAAAGCTAAATCAGAAGCACGCTAAGTGGGTGGAATTTCTGCAAAGTTTCACTTTTGTAATAAAGCATAAAAGTGGTAAGTCTAATAAAGTGGCGGATGCATTAAGTAGGGTAAGTTTTCTTTTGCAAGAATTTAAAGTGGGTGTTGTAGGTTTTGATGAAATGATTGAAATGTACAAGGATGATCAGGATTTTAAAGACATCTACACTACAGTGCAGAATCCAGTGAGCCATAACAGAAATCAATGGATGGATTACCTTATTCAAGGAGGCCTGTTATTTAAAAGCAAAAAATTGTGTATTCCTAAATGTTCAATGAGAGAAAACATCATTAAAGAGAAACACAGTGGAGGATTGTCTGGCCATTTTGGACAAGACAAAACTTTCACTCAGGTGAATGCTTTTTATTATTGGCCTAAAATGCAAACTGATATTAAAAAGTTTGTTTAGAAATGCAGGTTATGTTAGTATGCCAAAGGAAGGAGTCAGAATACAGGTCTATATCAGCCATTGCCCATACCAGATCACCCATGGGATGCAGTGAGTATGGACTTTGTTCTGGGTTTACCAAAAACTCAGAGAGGAAATGATTATATTTATGTTGTTGTAGACAGATTTTAAAAAATGGCCCATTTTATTGCTTGTAAGAAGACTAATGATGCCACACACATAGCCAATTTATTTTTTTCTGATATTGTAAGATTGCATGGTTTACCTGTGAGCATTGTATCAGATTGAGATACTAAATTTGTAGGGCATTTCTGGAGGACACTTTGGAAGAAGCTGGGAACTAAACTCAGTTTTAGTTCAGCCTAGCATCCTCAGACGGATGGACAAATTGAAGTTGTGAACAAAAGCTTGGGAAATATACTAAGAATTCTGGTACATCAGAATACCAAACAGTGGGATTTGGCATTAGCTCAAGCTGAATTTTCTTACAATGACACACCAAATCGAAGCACAACAATGATTCCATTCCAGATCGTCTTTGGAATGCATCCGAGAGGATTATATGAGCTAAGGGACTTGGGGAAACAAGAAGCCAGAAGTGCAAGTGTTGAAAATTTTGTTGAACAAATGCAGAAGCTACAAGAAGAGGTTAAAGGTAAACTACAGGAAAGCAGCAAGAGATACAAGCAGAGAGCAGATTTGAGAAGGAGAGAAAAAGACTTTTAGGTAGGAGATTTGGTCATGGCATATTTGAGGAAAGAGAGATTTCTTACAAAGACTTATAATAAGCTGAAACTGAAGAAGATAGGACCCTGTAAAATCAAAAGGAAATTTTCAGCCAATGCATATGAAATTGAGTTGCCGGAAGGGATTGGGATATCCCCCATTTTTAATATTGCAGACTTATATCCATTCAAAGAGGCAGAAACAGAATTGCAGACTGAAGCTACAGGTGATGAGGTTCAAACTGTGGATTGGGAAGAACAGGTAACAAAAACATCCAAGAAAGAAGTTGAAGCTATTTTAGATCAAAGGATATCCAAGAAATCTTGAGGACAGACATATTTTCAGTATCTTGTCAAGTGGAAAGAGCAGCCAATGGAAGATTCTAGTTGGTTGACAACAACTGAATTGTAGAAATAGGGCATAAATCCTGAAAGTTTAAAGAACCAATCTTTTCTTCTCCGGGAGTCTGATGCAGGAGCATCGGAACTGGCCAGCAATGTGGAAAATTGTCCACATGTTGTGGCTTGACAGGGTGAAATTCATTGCTGTGTGTTAAAATCTAGTTTGCTAAGGAGGTCGATTTCACAAATAATTAGTTATTATTGTAATAAGTGTGTCTATCTTATTGATAAGGTTTGTTATAACAGTTGTGTGTGAACACTAATAGATAGGAGTTTTATTGTTAGAATAGTGTGTGATTTGTAGAGCGAAAGCTCAGAGGGAATAAAGGATGGTGTTTCTGTTGTAGATTATGTGGTTTATATCACTTTCAGCGCTATTGAACTTGGTGAGATCGAAATGATGTTAATACAGGAACCCGGAGTTGAGTTAAGTTCAGTTTTGAACTGAATCAACGAGAAAGTCTGTATTGGCGTTGTGTAAATCGACAGCAATCAAGGGAAGATATATCGTGTTAGCTGTAATGGTTCGGCGTAATTGACATCGGAGTGGAAGTAACAACATGTCCCATCCTATCGCAATAAAACTGGAGGTAAGATTACATTCAGTTTGAAATAAATGCAGTTCCAAAATTATCGCATCGGCGATGTAATTTCTACCAGGGATGAATGACATGTCACTGGAGTGAATCAATGATCTCAAATGGTGTGTGCATTGGTGTTATCAACAGAAAAAAATCATTGGTGAGTGGTGACAACGGGATATCACGTCCAAGATCAGTAAAAAAAGGAAAAAATCCAGATCCCTTATGATATCCAGAAATCTCCCAGGTTGCAATTAGTTTGAAGGTCACGTCAAAAATTTTTGGGCGTTGATATATGGTATAAGAGCGTGTTAACGCAGGGGAATAAAAGGGACGGGTTGTTATTTGTCAATTGCTACGAATGCACCATATGTATGCCGCAAATGTTTTTCATTCAAGCAATGGTTTGTCTCTATTTATGGTCACCATATGTGTGCCGCAAATGTTTTTTGTTTAAACAATGGTTTTGTCTCCGTATATGGTTTTGAAAAGAATTGTATGGTTGTGCCCTATATGAATGAAGAGAGGAGTTCAGTTCAATCTATGTTTTAGTTTGAAACTGGATTTTTATTTCGGTATTCTGGCATTTAGAAGCCAACATGATTTATTTGTTTAATATACTGTCAGTTATTGCTTTCTGAATAAAAAAAGAGTGCGATCAGAGTTCAGGGTCATCACTTACTATTGGACTCACATAGAGGAGGAGGAGTTGGTGGATGATGAACTAGAGGAGGGTGGTTTTAAAAAAAATTGGGTTAGTCCCAAGTATTTTATCCATTCACATTTCGAATTCAACTTAGAAGGTCACCATATCGCGGTTTGTGGGCCTACTAGCTCTTTAGAAATAAAAAGTTAAGAATTCAATAGGAAACCATCTAGTAGTTTATAGGTCCTAACCCTTGCTCTAGCCGTGCACTATTTAGGTCCTTTAGTTTTGGCTAGCCCAAGGCATCAAGATGTTTTCAAGGGATGGAGAACTCTTCTTAGGGTTCTTTGGCTGTAATTTTAGTTTCCTTGTCATCGCAGAGATTGGAGGAAGACATACAATGTGTTATGGATTCCTTAGGGTTTTAAGAATTTTTAGAACATAATTGGGATTCTTCACTATCAGAAACCTCTCTGGATTGTTTTCCTGTCTATCATTCATCTCAAGTTCCATAAGCCTTTCCCTCCTTCAACGAACTAGTGAAGGAGAGTCTTGCATCGGTGATGGAAGAAGGTCAAACTAACATCGTGAATGGTCTTGGGGTTTTCAGGGAGAAACACTCTTGTGAATAAGGAGTTATGATTCAAAAGGAGTGTGAGAAAGCAAGAGGAAAATCCATCGTAATGTCAATAAGAATAACAAAGTCCTCCTTTCTCTGTTGTTGGGAGTCAACATCACCATTCAAAATACTGAGGAAATGTCACAAAAATCCCTAGTGGGACAAGTAAGGGGTCGAAAATTTAGGTCCTCAACCGTAAAAGCATGAGTGGACAAGGAAATATTGCATATTTTCAAATGTCCTCTAGAGGTATCTCTATTAGCCCAAGGTTGGATTCATGAGTGCTTCAAATATGTAGTTGTCACCCATAAGGTACAAAAAATGGTTTATAAAATTGATTCATCTCCTATCCTTTTCAATTTTTGGATGCCCCTCTTTGATGCAAAGTAGGAGAGGCTAGATATTGCCCCAATCTAGGTTCATCTTCTAGGTCTCCCTCCTAACTATTGGCGCACCCTAATTTTAAAAAATATAGTTAACTCATTGTGATATTATTTGGACCATGAATCTACATATTTAGATATGGATATTACGACATACGCTTGTTTTTTGGGTAATATGGACCTCAGAGAAGGGCTTATAGAAGGAATGCATATCAGGATTTGGGTGGAGTGTATTCATATATTAGATTATGAAAGAATACATTTTAGGTGTAGGAGGGGCCATAGGTATGGGCACCTAGCTAAAAACTATGAGATTCCATTTTCTGTGTAGGACCATCCATCCATAGGCAAGGACATATTGGATCAAAAAAGGGTTCTGGATAGGAGATTTTGGGTGTGGACGAAAAGTTGGATGGTACAGTTCCTTTCTACAAAACATCCTCCAATTCATTGGTGATAGTTGTTTGGAGATGGTTTTTATGTTGTCATCTATCTAGAATCCCTACTAAAGGGATGAAGTTTCATTTCCTTGGATGTCAATGGAAGGTTGGGGAATTTAGCAGTTGGATGCAAAGGCAAAAATATCTTAGTATCCAATTCTTGGGGTTTGGATTTTGGTTTTTCCATTTAGGAGAGAGAGGGAGAAGTGGACGGATATATGGAGAGAATTTTTCACACTGTTTATTTGTCTTTATTAGAACAAAGTTTTGAGATTGTAATTTTTTGAGGAAAAGGAGAGAGGAAACCCTAATTTCGGGGAACGAAATAGTTATGGTAGAAAGGAATATTTTCAATGAAACATTTCGTTTTCATGTTATAAAATGCCAACTGTGTAAGAAAACAAAAAATGATGTTCAAACCAAGTTGTAAAAATCTTGAATCTTTATTCAATGTAAAATCATTTTATTGTTGAGAACTATATAGGCTAGGAATGAAACTCCAACACCTTCCTTTAACCAATTTTTAGTACACACTTCATTAGAGGCCTCTTTTATTCTCAATTTAATATCAATTGTTTTATTAAATTCTAGGAATACGAGACAACTTCCCTCATTCCATGCTTTACTAGATTCCTGTTATATATTCATAATTTATTTATCGTGTAGGAACCTCTAGGACATATGAATCCAACACATGACTCAACCCGTAGAAAAATACATTTTATGCTTCATCGGAGTGAAGGGGTCTATTATAAATCTTAAAGGAAGTTTAGATTATTGGTTATGGGATGCAAACCTTTTGATTAAAGATATAGTTATGATGACGAGCCTTAGAAACATAGCCTAAATCCCATGGAATGCTCTATCTCCAATCCACAGCTTGGTTGATTACTCATATTTTCTTATCTATAATACTTTTTTTAGAATGAGATAGGTTCAGTATCGTATCTAGCCTAGTCATTAGCCCATGTGATTCTCTAAAACTATGCTACATGTACTGATTGTTGTACTCCTTAAAGGTGGGATTCATAAGTGTGAATTTTTATCTTTGACATCCCATCTTATAAAATTATCCCATAAATTAGATTTATTTCCTAAAACAAGAAGCACATATGATAGACCTTCAAAATTCATGTATTTTCCTTGAAAAGAGAGACACTTTGAAGCAAAATTAGAGTCTACATGTGAGCATTGATAAACGATAGGAAATACACTTCATCATATTTAATAATAATTACTTGTATTCAACGATGTCAATCATTCAATATTTTCAACAACATGCAACTAATTATGGTGGGTGTTGGAATATTCTATTTGACCTATGTGTTTATATGTATTTCCATTTTCTTAAGAGATAGTATCAAGGAAAAAGAATCTGGTCACTGGTTTGACATTGGATGACATAGGTCCTTAATATTTGTGCCCCTTGATATTTGTTCCCTTTCGCTCTTGATTCAATTATTTTTGAATGTTTTCCAACCTCATGTATAAATTTTATACTTATAAATTAAGTCACCTATACACCAATTTTTTCCATATTTATCTAACAATATTGATCATTTGGGGGATGGGGATGGCATGGTTCTAGTCCTTGCCTCTCAATTGAACATTTCTTTATCTATCTACTTGGGTTCCAACACAAATCCTTCCTAACATCCACGCACCTACATTCTTTAGAAATTATAGCCTAATCTTATTGCTACACAAATGGATGAATGTCAATACAATGTTAAGGAAAGTGCTCTTGCATTCCTCAAAGTGCCCTGGATTCATACAAAGACTCTTACTAATTTCTCTATTGCTTCTATGCTCAATGCATTTCTGAGTGAAACTCCATTGCTCATCATTCATTAGCTAGCCTGTGATGATGTTTTGTTTGTTAGTTGGGAATGGCAAGACAAATGTCAGAAGCAGGAAAAAATCAATTTTCGTTCTGTCATTACCAAATTAAGATGAAAATTGTTGTGCTATGTGTTGGTCCAACCAAGCCTTAGTACACAGGTTGTCTTTATGTTTTTCAAGGTGTTTATATCTAGGTTCCATCCCATACAAATAATCATGGGTGCACTCAATGATGTGTGATGTTAAACTATAAAAAATGGGTTGGAAACAAATCAAATTTTGACATGTTCAAACTTAATAGATTGAAATTCGCTTTTGTGTAATTTTTAATTCCGTGAGGGCTTAGGGATGATAAACATGGATGAAACAAGAGAAGTAAATCACCTAAATCCTCCAATGTAGATCTCACATCTCCTTGTCCTCTTGGAGGAATATGTGATATTTTCCTTACCAAATTTTGAGTGATGATTATCTTAAAAAATAAACCTCAACAATGTTTAACTATTTCCAATGCAATTAACAAAATAAAATATTTTTGTATTATGACCAAAAAATAGCCATTTCGTTGGACTTTCAACAATTGTTGACCAAAGAAATGTTGTCATGCTAGAAAAGTATTTACTTTTTCAAATGTCATTGTTTCGATAGATAGATAAATGACACTATCAAACGTTGGATATGTGACGAACATTCAATTGTCGTCACATATTTGACAAAATAAATCATCATCAGATATTCAAAGATAATTATGTTTGTCGGTTATCTAACAAATGTAGGCTTATATATTTGCAAGTACAAGCCAATAATATGACTAAAATATCAAAGTACGACATCATATTTTCCGACCATATGTACAAGTGAGGGTTACGGGTTAAGGGACATGAGATAAGAGTATAAGGGGCTAGGTGTTAGGGGGTTCTTGGATTTTAGGTTAGGCGTCAGTGGCTCAAGTTGTAATGGGTCAAGGGGTTAATGGGTTATACGTTTTGAGTGTACTGGTTAATGTATTAGGGCTTGGGGGTTAAGGGGATACAAAATTTTGTGGTTATGGGTTAAGGGCTTATGGGTTGTGATAATTGGGACCCTAATCCCCTTATCACCCCTATTGGGAGTTCCCCTATCAATTTTTCTCATTTCCTTGCATCTGGGCCCCTTAGCCCATATGACATTAGGTCTTAATCCACCTTCTAATTCTCTAATTCTAGGATTATGGATCTTACTAAGCCATGCTTGGACCTCCCCTTGCCCTATTCAATACACAATAATATACCCCTACCACCATTTTGGTCATACCATTCAACTTCTCCTAATGTTATGAACCCCCAAATTTGGTCCCAATTCTGCTACAACTACACCATTGGGCCCCCTTGGCTAAGGGCTTAAATGCATTAGGGTTTATTGGTTGTGACAAAGAAATTTAAAAATTGAAAGTAGTTGTTAAAGAATTGATGGAATGAAAATCTACCATGGAGGTGGGGAAATAAAATGTTGGAGTTAATCCAAAACCATCCAGCAATGTAAGAATTTCATGTGTAGACTATTTAATTGTTTATATATGTTTAACCTATGTTTGACAATAAGGTTGAATTTGAGCTATGTTTTATCCTCTTAATGTATCTTATATCTCCACATATGTTGAGCATATTAATGTAATTTCGTTTAGAAGCAATCCATTCCTAAAGAACGAGGAAATATTCTCACTAAATGCAAAAGGGAGATCCAATTGTAAAATGACCTTGGTCAACTTTGTATTGAAGGAACAAAAATAGGGGTCAAAAGGGGATGAACCTAGATATGGATAGCTTGAATATTACACCATTCATGTAGTTGAGGATGGCTTATGTCAATTTCGAATAGACTTAGAGAAAACTGAGGGAATTTCAATGTTGTTTTGAGCATGTTGTGGGCAAAACCTTTGAGAAAGATTGTACTAGAGTTTTATGGGATTGTTACCCATACATTGGGTAGAAGAATGGACTACTGTTAAAGAATGATGAAAATTAAAGAAACATATTTATATCCTTTTCTTTCCTTTGAGTGGACATGAATTACATTTCGGTCTTGCATGGAGATGAACCTTACTTTATTCCTATGAACTTAGATGCATTTGTGGAAATTAAAAAATCATATTGTTTCCCTTTGAAAAAAAATAGATGGAGGATATTTGGGGGAAATGTGATTTTCCACAAAATGTAGCTAACATTTGGGGGTCTTGTGGCTCTTTTCCTTGGACCTTGCATGCAAATTTCGAAGCCTACCTTGGATCCTGCGATTGATCGTTCCTTGGTCACCTATTGGTAGGCTGATGATCTCAAGCTACCCTCCTTGATCATAATAGTTGTCCATATTCTCATCTTTATCCAGCATGTGTCATCTTTGGGCATAGCGATTGTTGTTTGTCATGCAAAGGGGATGTTGTTTTGCTTCAAGGGAAAGCATGTGCGCATGAGTTGTTATCGTCAAATAGACATGTTTCACACTCACTTCACACACTCTTATCAAGAAGGTTATTGTATCAAGTGTTCATGTGTGATCATAGTCGAGTCCTATCATTGTTTACATCTATGTCACTGATATCACACTTAACCATTTATTGAGAAACCTAGCCTCATCCACCTTCCCATAACTATGCACTTTTCTTATGAAGCCCTCAAGTTTTCTCCTTTTCCTATTGGAACTGTGTAGTGCACAACGACCCCAGCCTCCTTGACATCCAAAAATACATAGTGGTTTCCTTGAGTGTCCTTCCCCTAGATAGAACCCACTGCCTTTAGAAACTACGCAGTATTGTCTCTCATCTGCTCAATCTTCATTGCAACCTAAAACTACATAGATGTGTCCTCCCGTAACCCATCCCACAATAGTGCCTTGCATCCATAAATTGTGCAGTATTGCTTCTCAGCTTCCCAATTTGCACTGCACTCAGAAACTGCATAGAGGTGTCCTCCCAGGACCCCATCCTGCAACAGTGTCCTGTGCCTCAAAACTATGCAGTGTTATCCAAGTTGTCCTATCCCTATTGCATGCAGAAAATACACAAATGGGCCTCCCATGGCTTCATTCCAGTGGCAGTCACTAACCACTGAAACTATGTTGATCTATCTTTTAGTTACTATAGGAAAGTCTAACAAGCTAAGATCATTCCCAAGGAGTTGAGGAGGAGGACAAAGAGACTAAGTGATGATAAAATAGCAGGACCGCATGAAAACTTCATTGGATGCAAGATCATCTTGAGGGTAAGTATGGTAATTAAAGAAAACCTTTCAAAGTACATCTCTTGGTTTTGTTTTCAGGACTTCTTGTCATTGTCATATCATCTTGTCTTAAATAACATGCATGTGTGCAAACACAAAAGTCACTTAATGTATTTCCTCTACATGTTTTGCTTCCTTTTCACTTACTTGACCAATTGTCATCTTCAACATGTTGATTTATTTGTTATGCTTGTGACCATGTTATGGTGATGTTGAAGGTTTGTCTTTGTGTCTATGAGTTGTGTTCACTATGTAAACATCTATCACACTTGCACACCAAGTTGCAAACAATGTCATGCAAGTGTCATCATGGTCGTTCAATGATCTATCTCAAGTGTTCCCCTCAACCTTTAGATAGTCACACTACAACATGTTGTCTTGTTGGTTTGAGGTGTCTTCTCGTTGAGTCATGTTGACTGTGTGTTTGCAAGGTCATGTATACATGAGTTCACTTGCTCACACACTTAGACATTTTTTCAAAAATCTATCGACCAGACCAGCCTCCATTAGTTGGTCCTTCATTGAGCTGCATTGTGTAGTCTCAACCCTTAACAACCAAGCATTCTTGCCTAGAATAGCGTAGAACTTGAGGCTGCCCTCCAAGTAGGCAACACTGCGCAATTATGGAATCAACCTGGCTAACTCTCACCCAGAACAAGATAGAAGTTTCCCAAAAACTAATCTTAGTCTATGCTCCCCCCAAGCCTATCCATCAAGCCTCTCATTGTTCAATGAGAGAATTTGACTCGAACAGTGACCCAGGGCTACACACATCTCCAAAAATGCGTAGAATTTTTTCGTCCTTCACTTCCTGAAGAAACTACATAGACATCGGGGATAGACACCCCCTTCGCATCACTGCATTGTCCTAGGAGACTGCGTAGTTTTCCTAAGTAGTCCCCTAGCTGGCTTGCTCTCCACTACATCATTGACAGTCCACCTGTTTCCTGACACCCCACTCAGCTCAGAAACTGCACAGTCATGTCCTACTTGACTGCCTCCTAGATCTGCCTAGTTCTAACTAGTAGGCTCCCACAGTGTGATTCTGACCTCCTATGGAAAACTTCACAGTTTTCACTCACTATGCTCCTGATTTCTGCACTTCCTTCCTCTGAAAAAGTATGCAATTATGCCTCCTAACTGAGTCATATCCTGTAGATGTCACTATTGTCCTAGACTTCTCAACCTAGCCTCTTAGTGACCTCTGCACAGTATTTCCCGACATTGCCCCGGATCCTCGCATCCTGACCTGACATATGCTTTGCACTATTTTAGAGCATTTTCCTCTCTCCTAGTCACCTACACCTAGAAACAAAAGGCAATGCATCATGGTAGACTAGGGGATTTCTAGATTTGATGTCATCTCATCATGAGTGACTGCCAAAACAAGTACATGGATGAGACATGGTACGACAACGAACGGGATAAACAAGCAGTGCATGCTAGAATACTTTCTTGTGGTTGGATGAACACATGAAGAATACTGAGTAGCAAGAGAAGGAGACACATGCACATGCATGAACCATCAAGCAAACACCAAGGCTAGTGAAGACTATGCATACTTTGCCATGCGAAGGTGAACCTATGGTACACAATAAGAACACTCATCACTCAGTGGCACAACATCTCGACACGAAGAAAATAACCAACATGTGCATAGCAGTAGTCTCATGTCCAGTTATGTCATGATCCACCTCAACCATATCAATAATTTGGGTCATACTTGTGTAATAAATGTAATGTAACATGGATGTCCAAGAGACCCATAGATGGATTTAAAGAGTCATGTAAGTTGAATAGTCATGAGGAAAGTCAAATAGTCATAAGTTTCACCCTTGGCTATATATACCCATCGTACATGTAAAGGACTTTTCGCCTTGGCTCCTCCCACATAGCCTTGAGAGTCTGTAATATTTTCTTTGAGGAGCGAGCAGTGGCTCCAATGCTCCACTAGTAGGGCTAGTGATGTATGGTGTATGAATGTGTCTTGGAAATTTTTCTTAATTTAGAATCCTGTCACACGCCAACATGTTTTCACAAATGTATTGTATTCATTTGTAAGACTACTCTTTGGATGCTTGTAATGCATGTTTATTTAACTTGTAATAATATAGTTAACCTATTTAAGTTTTTTAGTGAATATGTTGTTGGAAATGTGTTGTATCAGGTGTTATCATTGCTTTGCTCGTGTGGAAAACTCCATCGGACCTTAGACATACTAATTCTTGTAAACTTGTTATAATGACTGTCGCACTCGTGTGGACTACTCTGTTCGTTGTGTTACACAGTATTTTGTAATGTCTCCTATTCACTTCCCATGCCATATCCTGGAGTGCCAAAACATTGACTACTGTGTAGAATATCCATCATGATATACAAACCGAAACCCCCCTGAAGAATAAAAGGAAATCCGCCTTGAAATAATTCTAGAGAAAGTTTCCTCAAAACCTAATTTCTAGCATCAACACATTTTGCTCCATTGCCTGCCCATGCTGATGGAAGGTTTCTCAATCATACACTCTCACTACCAACATGGGCTTTCATAGGAAAATTTGTATTAGCCTCCTTCTAGCAGGTTTTCCCAAATTGGAGGAGAATCTTCGCTTGCTAGAACCTTTAGGAACATCAAGCTGGATATTAGTTATTGGTTATATGGTTAAGCTCTCTCATCTGGGCCTCTTGATCTTATCATCATGGGTTTCCCCTTGAGATGTGGACATTCCTCCCACTTTTGTGGATCCCTAACTCCCTCTCACCTTCCTATAAATTCACCCCCTTCCATTCCCAAATGGTTGGTCATTGATTGTTGCATCTCTATGATAAGATTATGCTTACATGCTTCCCATTTATAGCTTGGATAAGGAGTGCTTGAAGAGTCTTTTCTTGGACTTGGACATCCACCAAAAGGAAGGCCTCAACATCAAGGCATAGGTAGTATGCTTCCCTTTTCAGTTTCTTAATATATACATCTGATGTTCACTTTCCATAATTGTGTAAATATTTATGCAATTAGCTTATTGTTCCTTGATTTGTTAAGTAGTTAATGCTTGATACATGTTATATATGCTCTCATGTCTTTGATTATACTTTGACCTCCGTTGCAGGTTTCCATACATGAAGAACGACTTAGGAGTGAGGCCTAGAGTGAAATATTCAAAGCCATCTCCTAAGAACAAGTGATTAGCATCAGAACGAGGTAGATTCCTCTTTCTCATTACATTTGTCAAGCATAACCTAGGAAAGTGAGTATTAGATTGTTTTGTTTGTTGCTAGACCTACTCATTGGGCTAGAGGGATCATATCTATCCACAGAGGGGATTTTCCTTCACAACAGGGTGTTGTACATGCTATATGTTCACCTTTGTGTATGTGACTGCCACATCCATGTGGACTACTCCACCGGAAGCTTCACAGATCTTGTTGTGTGGTGTGTCTCTACCTAAGTTGGGACTACAACCTTTTGACTTGAGACTCACTCTCACCCCCCCCACTCTACAGTGAAATAACTTTGACACAAGGGACACTAATCCCTCACCACGCACACAAACCTCATTGTTTGAAGACTAAGTATACCACTCTCATGTGCTGACAAGAAAGAGCTAAGGCATATCTTTAATATAATGGCAATGGGGCCATCATACATGATGGGACTCCTATACCAAATGGTGTGAGGTATAGTTGGTACTTTATATCAGGGAGACCCCCTAAATGTTGGCGGATCCAGTACCATCAACATTTATAGCACTAAATGGAGTGCCAGATGACAAGCTGAGCCCATTGCATCTAGTCTTAATCTCTTATCAAAATGGATCATACACAAATCGTGCTCCCGGGGTGTTACTCCCATTTCTCCCTTAATCAACTATCACTCCTAAATGAGCTTCTCTGTCACTTGTCCTTGTTAAAGTTTGATAGTGAGGATAAAACATCTGTAACCAAGCATATTTATGATTTTCTTCATTTCTGTGAATCTCATGAAATAGACAATGAAGAGCTAGTTTACATAATTTTCTTTCTCACCCTTGAAGTTCATGCTAATCAGTGGTTTCATACCCTACCACCTGCTTTCATCCATTCCCTTCTTACTCTCCTCAAGGAACTCCATCAAGCATTCGATAAGTATAACCACCAAGATGTCTATTAAAGAATATCTCGTTTAAGAATGAAGCCTAGTGAATCAGTTGAGGAATTTTCTACCCACTTTCTTCACCTCTGTAATGAAATTCCTGAACAATTTTCGGACCTTGACCTCATGAGCCAAGAGTTGAAATGCTTGGTTCATGTTTCCCGACATGGTGAACCTCTTGATTTCCCTTCTTCTCAACTCTTGCGGATCATGAGGCCCTTCATTTGCAAAGGAGGATCCCAACACCCCGTTTGTTCCTTTTCCTCCTCCCTTTCTAGTCTCAAAGTGGGTTCCCCCTCATAGCGATTGAAAAGTTGAGAAATATTTACAAATGGTTTCCCCTCATAGCAGTCGCAAAGCTGAGAAATATGTGCAACATCTTCCTAACCCATCTTCTTAGTCGTATCTCGCTCCAATGGAGGAAATTCCAGAATGACTCAGAAAGGCTATGGTGAAGACTCATTCCTCCATTCCGCATGAGGAAATCACCATTCATAACCCAAGTCTCGAGTCTGATCTGCATCTCTGCCATCCTCCATCATCTACAAGCCATGTCTTCTTGTACCATGACTAGCTCGATCAATTCGCTTCACCAACCAACTGTGCACACTCTATTGATTCTCAATTTGTTGGCTCAATTTGCAGTCATGTGCAAGGCAGTATCATTACATAGGCGAAGGAGTAAAAAGGTGAAGACATAATCAGTTCCTCAATCCACTAATCTTGGTGAAACATCATGCACAATTAATTATTTCGATCAAAATCTAGTCTTGGGTTGTCATTACTCCCATGATTCTGTATGTTTTGATGAACGCCAAAGCACATCATGTGATTTGTTGTTCTCTCATGTGCACTCTAACTCATATCTGGAATGTGCTCCAGTTAAAGAAGACATCCATATCAAAATTTCCTTTGCACCTCACTTGCCCGTGTATCCTACCATTCATAGCGCATCCACAAGTGGCGAAGATAATCCATGTTCTCTTGCTTCCTCATCTGATGAGGGATCTCCTCGATTGACACAAGGTAGTGAGGTTGTCCATGAGGAAAATAGTCTCAACACATAGGACTCTTCCCACTCATCATCATCTTGTACTTTGCATGAAGACATCTCGTCAAGTTAGCTTCCCGAAGCTGAAAATTTTGATGAAGCATGTGACAGAGATGGCTACAATCCTAGGAGAAATTTTGAAATCAGCAACAACAGCGATCCTCAAGCCATGAATGATCTGGTTCACATCTCAAAATTCCATTTTCAATTCTGGAAAATTTCGGGATGTGTCAGGGACTCGAGGCACTTCAACATCCATTGATGTTTATGTCACAACCTCGTGACTCTGGTAAGCCCCTCGAACTGAATCAGATCTGGTTGCTCATACACAATTTATCTGTCTACATGGTTTCACTTGATGTGGATCCCCATGTAAAAAATGTTTACTACTCTAGGTGTGATATTTCAAAATTTCACTCATGACTATATCCACAGTCTGTTACAACGTGTTTATTTTCATGCACTTCTATTACATCCAATTCGGGTTGGAAGTTGTTAGGTTCCTATACCAATAGGATTCATAATTTTGAATGATTGAGATTAAAACCTGTAATATGTACATACCTTTGCTTACTACAAATGTTTCCCATATTGAAAAAAATAAAAAATGTAAAGAGGGTATGTCCTAAAAGAATAATCAAAGGACAAAAAGATGAAAAATATGAACCCCAAGAAAAGAAAAGACCATGAAAGTGTGCAAGTCAAAATGCCACTACTATTTAATTTTTGTGCAAAATAAATGATTGTGTGCAACTTGTAACCTTTGCCATAATCGACGATATTCAAAATGTTTAAACTTGGCTATTTCATGTTTTAAATTTCTTGTCCATAGATAGAGAATAAAATCTAACCAAACTTCTTAATCTTGGCAAATAAGTAGATAGGTAGAGTGAATAAAAGGAGATCAACTATTTAATTTGAGCCCTTGGATGTAATAAGGTTAGATTTAGTTATTTTACTACTGTAAAGAAAAGAAAAAATGTTCGATAAGGATTTTCTAGCTCAAATGCACCATAATAAAGAGAAGTAAAAATGGTAGGATGAGTAAATGGGTAAGTAGTAGAAAGGTTGCAGAAATATCATTTGATTACATATAAGCACTTATGTCATTGTTCCAAATGCCTCTTTTAAATATGCATAAGTGGTAAACAAAGCAAAGGCAATGGTTCACAATATGATTTAGTTAACATCCCCATCATTCATTTTAACCCCTATGGCACTCACTAACTTCCCTTTCATAATAAAAATATTAATACCTATAGTTCTTTAAGTCAAAGAGGCTCAGAGCATTTCTTTGACTTCTGGTGGGACCGGACCCTCGGCTTGATGACTTAAGAAGGAAAGGTGTTAAATTCCCTTGCAATTCATTCATCCCCCTCACAAAACCCCTTTCCTAAAGGTTAAACTCTTTTTGCCTAGGAAAACCCCTTGATAAACATATTTTATGCAAAAAACCCACCAAATTACATTTATCCTAAGTACTAAGTGTATGGAAAGCACATAACATTTCATGTACCTAAGTACAATACCCCTCCGCTCATTTCACCTCATATTAACTTTTTAATTAAATATATAAATTCCCGGAAAACCCACTATCCCGTATATATTTAACTCCTTTATACAAAATAACCCCACCCATTAGTTTTACATATAAACTATATCGCTACTCCTTATTCCTCAAAAATATTAAAATCTCGCCCTCAATCATTAACTCCGATTAAATCCGCCGTTAAATCACCCTGATGGTATAATCCCGCCTTAATCTATCATTAACCCGATACCTCTGCACTTAATCAACCGTCGCCCCCCCCCCCCACTACCCTCCCTACAATTTTCCTACCCAATCACCATGTGATCGCTTCCCCCCACATCTATTGGCTCTTATCCATATTGAGTCAACCCATTCGCCGAACTATACCCACCTGAAAAAGTGGTGTTTCCACTAGCCCCCGATGCTACGTGTCCGTTTTTGCGTGACATGGGGCTACCCCTCCCGAATACCCCCAAGCCCAAAAAAGTGGTGTGAAATAAACCTCTTACCACCCTCTCGCTAAATTAGAAAACCGTCTACTATTCACTTTGTGCCAAAATTCAAAAAAATCAAACATTTACCCTTTTAAACGTGAAAACCCCAGTTTCACTCGTTTTCACCCGTTTGTGCAGGAAAACCCTGTGTAACCTTTCTGCACCACCTAAAGCCTATGCTAACCAATTCAAGCATGGTTTACCTCCTGAAATCACTTTGGACTCACTCCATAGACCTATAAAGCTCGATAAAGCCATTAATGACCCTCCTTGTCAACCCAACATTTTCCTAACAATTTATTTTATTTTACAGGCAATCAAAAGACCGCAGCCTTGTATAAATAGTATTAATACTAGTCATAAGACCTATTTACTCTGAGACTGTTATCAAATCTATTCAAAGAGAGATGGAAAATAAAACATACAGTTAAAAGACAAGCAGAGGAAACATGGAATTAAATGATTTACTGTTGAAATAGACAGTAAAAACCCAAAATATACAGTGAAGGTAAAAGGACATAGTAAATAACACTCAAAGTATGTTAGAGTTACAAGAGTATTAGATTGAAGACCAAGTCAAGTAAAATAGCTAGCATGAAGACAAACAACAGGGAAGACAGCTACAAAGCATACAGATTCATGTCAAAGTGAAGACAAATGAAAAAGTAGAGAGGTAAAAGTAAACATGGAGACAGTAAGGGTTAAAAGAGATGAAAACAATTTCATGAGCAACAATGAATTTTATCCAAAGTAAATGTGAAAAATAGTTAAAAGAAATTTAAGGTTAAAATATGAATCAGAATAGAAATGGTGCATTCTTCAGAAATTTCCTGTATAAGTCATAATTTTGCAGAAACGTTTTCGGCCTATCCAAGATGCATTTTAAGAAACTAGAGGAGGTTTCTGTTCCAGAATGGCTAATATAAAAAAAACCTATCTCACTTTTTACACAAGAATTACCAAATGTGATATAATTGTATGTCTTCACATCCTCATTTTCAGACTGTGCAGAGTCCTGTTTTTGACATCTTTTTGTAGAAACTATTGTGAACAGCTGGAGCTGAATTTTAGGAAAATGAGAGAGGTTTATCTCAAAAACATACTTATCTACAAGAAACTAGAGGAGGTTTATATTCCTAAAATGCTAATATACAAAAACCTATCTCACTTTTTACACAAGAATTACCAAATGTGAGATGATTGTATGTCTTCACAACCTCTTTTTCGGATTGTGCAAAGTCCTGTTTTTGACATCTTTTTGCAGAAACTATTGTGAACAGCTGGAGCTGAATTTTAGGAAAATGAGAAAGGTTTATCTCAAAAACATACTTATCTACAATAACCACTTTCAATTTTTACATATATATCTCGGATTAGATATATAGAGGTATCAATGGACCATAATTTTGTAGAATTTCTAGGGTAGAATGCACAAAGAAAGGATGAAGTTAGCGACTTGGATGCCTCATCATCAATTAAGAGTTTCTATCAAATTTGAATTTCTCTTATTTCTCAGCCTCAATCCATAAATATAGTGCCAAATAGATTCATTAGTTTTGAGTGTCCTTTATTTAAGTTCTATTAATGTAAAACATTTTTGAGATATTTGTAAAACCAATCTTAATATTTTTTCAAGATATTTTAGTTTAGAATTTGTATAAATACTTCTTCATTTGAAGTATTTTGGGTGGATTCAAAGACATTTCTGTAGACATTTCTTCCAAATCAAAGTCTTATTGTATCAAAAACTAGATTGGCTTGCTGGATCATGGAATAAATCTCAGACATTTTACAGGATTCTTGTGTAAAGAGAAAATCAAATAAGTATTCTCTCATGTGTATTATTATTTTTCCTTATGTTTCTTAATAATCGTATGTATTTCTATGAAATATTAATGGTAAAATAGGAATGATATTTCGGAATTTGCTTCAATGCACTCTGTCTTGATTTTTTAGATTCTTAATGTTTTCTGCTAAACTATCTTAGCTAGGGAATTCTCAGCTGCTCCTTAGCTTCCATAGTTTTTCTTGTGGTCTATGTAGCAAAGGATCCTTAATTTCCCTTTGTTGATGATCAGCCTCTGTTCCTCATTTTGATCCTGGTCCAAGTATTTTTATGTGCGCTTTCACCCTAGTTAGAATCATTCCGTCCATCAGCCCTTTGAAGATTTTCCTTTTACTTTGATAGCCTACCCTGTGAACACTCCCTTTAATGATCTGATCTAGTTACGTTATCCTATTATTGACTCCATAGCCCAATGGCTTGAAGAAACTATCTCTACCCATCTGTTTCTAGAATTCCACCACCCAATCAAAATCAAAACCTTATGAACACTACGAACTAGCCTAAAATCCCACCGAAACAAAATTAAATTATAAAGAGAGAGCCCTCTTTGGAGTTAGGTTGGCTAGAACCTGAGTTTGAAGATTGGTTTGTGATTACCTCAGAAATCTCTTTCTTCAACCTTGAGAAATTTATGAGTGATAACAAAAGTATCCATCTCTCATGAAATCATGCAACTGTAAGGTTGATCATCTCAAAATCCTTTTTTTTTGGAATCATACTTATCGAATTTTCCCTCTCCTGATTAGCTCCTTGGTCTTCTTGCAAATCTGGCACTCCAAAATCTGCCTACTCATCACATCGTCAATATCCCTATGTGATGATGAGCACACAGGCTATCATGTGAAACAAGTTCCTCTCATTTCACCACACCTAAAAAGCCTTCACAAATTCACAGTACTGGCATCCTTTCTATATTCTTGTGATGACTATGATGCCTATGCAATTTTTCACTTGTTGTAGCTGGGTGTTTTTTCATATCTAGCACATAGAAAACTTGATTCCATCATTCACAGCATTCACAAGATTCTTCAAAAAAATTCTTTGTTCATGTAAAACTGGGAATCTGGCATCTCGACCAACTTGTTTGACCTATCTTCTATATTAGGTGACTGTCATGTTGTTTATCATTTTCCCAACAACACAACCAATGATAGTCACTTCACACACTATGATCTTCACCATGTAGCATCTTTCTCCTTAGAATTTTGTCAAGTACGTGATGCACTTCAGCCTGCACTGATGGCTAGGGCATGTCCTCACTATCTTGACATGACCGATGAGAATGATCAGATCTATCTATCTGTACTTGATTCCTAACGTGATCCCCTCTCTCGAATCAGAAATTCATCTTTCCAAAGATCAAAGTCTTTCAAAGAAGCCATCATGAATTTTATGATCCAATCACTAAATAATTGGAAAAAGCTTACTTGGTGAGTCGTGTTGTAAGTAACAAGCTTTAGTCCTTCCTTGCACTTGCTAAGAAGCTTAGTGAAAATGAACACACACTCACAAGAGACTTTAGAGGTTTTTTGAAAAAAGGTAGTCATTGAAGAGGTAAGCATGTGTGTTGGTGTTGGGTTGTGTTATACTCTTTCCATGACTAGCCCATGTAGTTAACCGCTAGGGGTTGGTCACAGGGGGTTTGAGAGGAGCCCCCCCCTTTGTTGCACTGATTGCGTAGTGGGGGGGGTGTCACAAGGGGTTTTAGAGGTGCAGGGAACCCCACTCTATGGCGTCGGGGGTAGCGCCCCATAAAATTTTGTTTTTGGACCCTATATTAGGTTGGCCGGACCTACGTATGGTTTTGTGCATGATTTTAGCACATAGTTTCGGACGCGATGGTTTTTGGTCCATGGTATTGGATGCTTCAACATGTATAAATATTTATTGTAACATTGAAAGGAAGATAATGAAAAATCAAGCTGGTAGTCCTGGTTTTTGGATCCAAGGGAAAATCTCTATGTATATGTGTTTTATGTGTTATGCTCTCACATTTTTATTTTCTGTGTTTTACAATTCGTATGCAGGTAATTTCTATATGGGGTTAAAACCTACATTTGGTATCAGAGCTGCTTTTGCTTCAAGGGGATGCCTTTGTTGCTGAGGGGTTTTGCTCGGGCCTATGGTAGACCCTGTTCAGTGGGAGATCTATGGGATCGATTCTGGTGGTGAAAGAGGATGGTGAGCAGTGGAAAGAGAGAGATCAAGAAATTTAATGGTCAGAGTTTTGAGTTATGGAAACTCAAGATGGAGGATCTATTGGTGGATAAAGATCAGTGGTTCGTGGTAGATCTAGGTACTAAACCAACGGGAGTGTCCGCTGAAGAATGGAAGAAGTTGGATCAGAAGGCTAAGAGCACAATACAATTTTGTGTCTCAGATTTAGTATTGTTGAATGTATCAGGGGAAACTATTGTGAAGGCTTTGTGGGACAAGTTAGGAAGTTTGTACCAATCTAAGTCTCTAGTGAATAAATTGTTCCTATGGCAAAGGCTTATAACCTGAGGATGAAATATGGAGACTCGGTGACAGAACATCTGAACGCATTTAATACCGTGGTAAGTCAGTTATTATCTATTGATATTAAAATTTCAGATGAAGATAAGTGCATCAGTTTGTTGTGTTCTCTACCAGATTCATAGGATAGTCTGGTTATTGCAATAGGTAGCAATGCAACTGTCTTGCACCTTGATGAAATAGTCTCATCCTTGCTGACGGAGGAGATGAGACAGAGAAATATGGAGATCCAGAATGGTGATGCCTTGTTTGTATGAGGATAGTCCCAGAAAATAAACAAAAATAAGTCATCGAATGGGAGATCTAAGTCTAGAGAGAGATATAAATCTCCAGGAAAACCTGTAAAAGTGGTGTGCTGGAAAGGCGGAAAGGAAGGGCACTACAAAAGGGATTGTAAATATAAAGCACCTGAGAAAGGAAAGGGATCTGATGATGCTCCTTCTATAGTGGCAAAAACCACCTTAGGTGAAGGTGGGGATGTGTACTTGGCTTTTTCAAGTAAACATGTAGATCATGAGGCATGGTTGATTCACTCAGGTGAATCCTTTCACTTCATTCCCCATAGAGAGTGGTTCTGCGAGTATGAGAAATATGGTGCTAGTGATGTGTTCTTGGGGGATGACAGGAAGGCTAGAAGCATTGGTCATGTAAAAGTAAAGTTGAAGTTGCAAGATGGAAGGGTTAAAACACTTCTAGGTGTTCTGCATATTCCTGCATTGGCCAAAAATCTAACTTCCATAAGCAAGCTAGATGATGCAGGTGTAAAAACAATGTTCGAGAAGGATACCTGCAAAAATGGTTCGGGGAGCATTGGTATTGATGCGGGGAGTTGAGATTATATCTTTGTACAAGCTGCAAGGTAGCACTATTAATGATGGGTGCAACAGTTCTGTGGTTCTTGAAAGTGGAGTAGAAAATCTAGTGGTCTCTGGATAGAAGACCATGTTGTGGCATTAAAGGCTTGGACATATTGGATAGAAGGGCCTTCGAATACTTCATTGTAAAGGTATGGTAGAAGGTATGAGTAATATCTCTCTAGATTTTGATTTATGTGAAAATTGTGTATATGGGAAGCAGAATCGGGTGAGTTTCCCCTCTGGTGGTAAGAGGGCAAAACATATATTAGAGCTTGTGCACAGTGATGTGTTTGGACCTGTGAAGGTTCCATCACTGGGTAAGTCTGTGTACTATGTATCATTTATAGGTGACTTCTCCAAGGAATACATGGATATATTTCCTTAAGAAGAAACCTAAATTCTTTGACAGGTTTAAAGAATTTAAGGCTCTGGTGGAAAACGAGACAGAGAAGAAGATAAAGGTGCTAAGTACAGATAACAATGGAGAGTTTTGCAGTAAGGAATTTGAAGAATTCTGTAGGAAGTGTGGTATAGCATGGCAGAATACTACTCCATATACACCTTAGCAAAATGGAGTTGCAGAAACAATGAACAAGATGTTGATGGAAAGGGCAAGAAGCATGCTCAGTGGTGTTGGTTTAGGACAAGAATTCCGGGCAAAGGCAGTGGAGACTGCATGTTAGCTGGTGAACTGATCACCTTCATCAACATTGGAAGATAAGACTCCACAAGAGGTATGGACTAGTAAGAAACATTCTCTTTGACATCTGAGGGTATTTGGATGTGATGCATATGTAGATGTTCGAAAGGAGAAAAGAACCAAGTTGGATAGTAAATCTTAAAAGTGCATCTTTATTATGTATAAGGATGGTTTAAAGGGTTATAAGCTTTGGAACCCAGTAACAAGGAAGGTTGTGTATAGCCGAGATGTGCTGTTCATAGAGGTGAAATATGTTATTAAACATGATGTCCAACCAAAAGAACCTGAGAAGATAGATTTTGAGCTAAAGGAGGAAGAATCAAACTCTACAGCAGAGGAGGAATCAAAATATGAAGAGCTACAAACTTCGGGTGTGAGAAGATCAATTCAAGAAAGAAGGCAGCTAGAAAGGTGTTATAGACATTTTTGTGCCTCGCATCATGGAGCATGGAATGTCAATAATTACAGGGATCCTCAGTCCCTAAACATGTTGTTCTTACCCCTAAAAGAACAAGGTCATCAAACAACAGCACTTCCAATCAGTTCTCCACCTGAAAACACTTCAAAACAGGCTTATTTTGGATCATGTCAGCTGCTTAACTGAGCTTCTGCGCTGGAATGCAACTGTCCCACTCTGTACCTGCGCTGGAAGTCAAAAGTAATGAAGGCTACCTGCGCTGGGTGAGATTGGCCAAGTGGCACAGTCATCCTGCAAGGTGTCAACTGCCCAGGAATCTTCCAAACTGACACTTGGTTCATCAGATTCGCCTTGTGATGAGTAAGAGGTACTTGATCACCATGTGTAAGCAAGGATCTCCAAGTGGACTCAAGAACTGAAGATTAACTGAAGAGGGAGAGGACACTAGTCAGCTCTATGCCAGCCTCAAGCTGACTCATCCTCTCTTCTTCTCTCCTATATATAGAGCTCTTCTATGAGGTCTAAGGAGGCTGGAATTTTGTGTAAAGCAAGGAGGTGCTGTTGATTACAGTTAGAGCTATTGGGTGATTGTTTTACTAGAGGTGAAGAGGAGAGTTCTTGCTGCTGGGAGTGCTGCTGGATTGGAGCCATCATTGGTTGTAACCTTCTCAGAACCCTGTTACTTCTATCAATAAAGTTTTGCATGTTCTCCTATATACTTGTATTGCATTGATGTATTGTATTTACATGTATATTGATTCACTCTAATCCATGCATCAGTTATGAATACTTGTATCTTGTAGTTTCCTCTCTCGTTTTGTGCAGGGCTTGTGTGTAGCTGGACCGGCAAAGAGAGCAAGGAGCTAGGAACAAGAGACAAAGAGAGAGGATCAAGATCGACTAAGCGAAGGATACCAGGTTGGTTGATCATTTCTTCCCCCTCTCTGTACTTTCATAAAGGAAAACATCAAAGCTTTACTTTCAGTTGTTGCTAAAGACTGTCACCTTTAGAGTAGGGATAGGGTCATCCACATCGGATACTTTTCCCCACAACAAAAGGTATAGTCCATTTTATTTCTATTTAAATTTTGTGTTATCTATTACTGATGATAATCCCATAACTGTGAAGAAAGCAGTAGATTCAAAGAATGGAAAACTCTGGAAAGAGGCCATGGTTGATGAAATGGCATCTTTGCACAAATATGATGCTTCGGATCTGGTGGAGTTTCCAGCTGGAAGGAAACCCATTGGTAGCAAATGGGTGTTCAAGAAGAAGACAAATGAAGGAAAGGTGGAGAAATACAAAGCTCAGTTGGTAGAAAACGGTTATTCCCAGGTGCTGGGAATTGATTTTGGTGATATTTTTTCTCCTGTTGCCAAGGTAACTTCCATTAGATTACTTTTATATGTTGTTGTTACTTTTGATTTTGAAGTATAATATATGGATGTGAAGAAAACATTTCTTCACAGGGATCTGGAAGAGGATATCTACATCAAGCAACCTAAAGGTTTTGCAGTGAAGGGTAAGAAAGAACTGGTATGCAAGTTAAAGAAGTCTTTGTATGGGTTAAAACAGTCACCAAGGATGTGGTATTAGAAATTTGATACATTTATACAAGGAATTGGCTTCACCAAAAGCAAAGAAGATCACAATGTGTATTTTAAATTAATTGGTGACCGTGTTATTTATTTGGTCTTGTATGTGGATGATATGTTGCCGGTTGGAAATGACAAAGAAATTATCTAGGATTTGAAGACCCATTTATCCTCCAAATTTAACATGAAAGATCTTGGTTATGCAAACTATATTTTGGGCATGGAAATTAAAAGAGATTAGACAAAGAGGAAGCTTTGGTTAAACTGGAGGAAGTATGTTGAGAAAATATTGCAGAGGTTTAATATGCAGGATAGTAAACCGGTGAAGGTTCCTATTCTTGTAGGTCTAAATTTATCTACTGAACAGTGTCCAAAGACACAAGAAGAGGAAGAGGACACGTTCCATGTTCCATATGCAAGTGCAGTCGATAGCGTGATGTATGTGATGGTCTATATTAGACCAGACATTGCACATGTAATGGGACTATTGAGGAGGTTTATGTCAAAACCAGGGAAGGAGCACTAGACAACAGTGAAGCGGGTTTTCAAGTATTTGTGTGGCACTACTGATTATGGTTTTTGCTACCAAGGAAGACCAGGATTGGACAGAGTGTTAGATATTCATGGCTTTGTTGATGCAGACTGGGTTGGCGATCTGGATCAATGAAGATCTACAAGTGGGTATGTGTTTAAACTATTTGGAAGTGCAGTCAGTTAGACGAGTAAGAAACGATTTGTAGTGGCACTATCAACTACAGAAGTAGAATACATAGTGTTGGAATTATGATGCATGTGTTGTACTTGATGGAAACCCACTTGTAGCAGAACAACTCACTTGTATATGGTAACTAGATGAATCTATAGTAGAGATATCAGATGTGATAGAATGCATGACAGTAGTGACAAAATGCAGGCCAATTCAAAGGAATAAGTTTAGAAGTAATGTACAATGGAAACTCTCTCAGATGACAGTTCACAGTGCAGCAGGTTAACATCAAAGAATTATAGATCAAACTACATAGAATGAAGAAAGAGAGGTATACGCAGGTTCATCTTGGCCAAGCTACATATACATGCAAGTTCATTGACCACAAGTACCATATACGTACACACACACTTTCATAGAAGGAAAAGTGTGTATACCTTGGAAAACTAACTTTTTGGTCCGAGGTATTTGTTCCATGGTATTGGTCCAAGGTATGTGGTTCGAGGTATTGACCCTAGGTATTTGGTCTAAGGTATTGGTCCTAAGTGGTTTTGGTCCATGGTATTGAGAAATGCCTAAAACTATAAAATGAGGAGAATATCATTAGGCCAAGTGTGCAAGTACTGAATATCTGATGAAGTGTGAGATCTAGTATGCAGGTTATCAGCTTATGGTGCTTTGCTTGATCTGAACCAAGGATGAACCTTAGTGGTTGATGGAGGATAAGATCTAATGATGGATCAAGATCTTAAGGCTTGAAATGAATTATCTTTATATGGGTTGATCATGTTTATTCTAGATCTGGATACCGACGCATGTGTTGTTCTGTAAATGTTATGATCGAGGTATAACTGAAGTCTGGAATAGCTGCAAAATTATGAATTAATATTTACAGACATATACGCTGGCTGGCTTTGATAAAAGCACGTATACATGCTAGTTCAACATATCTAAGTAGAGTATACATTATGTAATATGATATTTGAAGTTACAGGTGGATCTAACTGTTGCTGCAAAATTCTGGGTTCTGGTCTGTGTTCTAGTGACTGCAGTTTGATGACAGTAAAATGAATGTTCAAATTGATTGATTTTCTTCAGTGACGATGGGCTTTCAGTGATTCAGTTTTGGGTGATTTAGAGATTTATGATTTATTTTCAATGATTGGTTAATGTAGATGTATTTTATGGTTGTAGTGTAGTGGTGATTGATTTTGAGCTTCAATGTTGATAATGGGTTCAGTATGAAAATTGGATGAAACGAGGCCTTCATGTGTATTGTTGTGTACCAGGAGTATCCAGTCTAAAAATTTAACGTGGTCCCTGGAGGAAGGGAGAAGGTTGTAGCCTTGTGTAGGTTGGCGCCTACGTATTAGTAAACATATTGGCTAGTACAAGAGCTAGGGGGTTGTAGCTCCCTTCCAGTGGAAGCCAAAGAAAAAGAGAAGGTAGTAACCTTCTACAGGTAGAAGCCTGTGTATTAGTATGAGTTTGCACCGGTACAATGTTGTAAATATATTTTCTTACTATTAAAAGAAGATAGAGATGACAGTAGCAGGTGGTTTTCACCCACATTGGGTTTCCACCTTAAATCTTGGTGTTAATATGTGTTGCTCATGTGTGATGGTTCATTCTATTATTAGCTGCACATGGTTATTGTTTAATTTCCAATAAAGTACTGATGCACAGATTAACGATCAACATATGATGAATTAACTGAATTATAAGCTTGTTGGATATACGTTGGTTTCCTTAAACACAACTGCTTGTACACGTGAGTTACCTTCATTGAAGTAGCGTATATAAAATTGAGTATGAAAAGATTTTTCTTTTTGACTTGACTAATATTGATTCCCCCCCCCCCCCCCCCCCCTTAGTATTATTTCCAACAATTGGTATCAGAGCAGGTCCTTTGGTGGAATATTGATCGCTTGAAGGAGATCCATAGAACAATGGGAAAGAAGCTAAAGAAGAAAGCGTCTTAGAAGAAGAATACATATCAAAGGAACTCTGACTGTGGGAGAGTTGAATGGGGATTATGTGGAAGCAACTCTTCAGATTCAAAATCACCTCAGAATGAAGATGAATGAACAAAACAACTATCAAGTATGAATTTATTATCCTCTAGTGATACATTTCTCTTTCCATTTGAAGATGATGAAAGTGATAGTGAAACAACTAAATTTGTTGTTATGGGTGAGAGAGAAAGATATCAAATAGAGGCAGAATTTAAAAGGCTCACAGACAAAATTAGAGATCAACAAGATCTATTGGACAAAAGGGAGTGTGCCTTCAAAGAAGAAGTTACCAAACTAAAAGCTCAACTAGAGGAAGGAAACAAGGAATGAAGTGACATCATTAAGAAATGAAGTAAATAAAAGGAGCACAATAATCAAGAAACTCAAAGATAGATCCAGTTACTATGAAAGTCTTGAAGCTAAGATCCTCTCTCTAAAGGAAGATCTTGAGAAATCAAATAAGCAGAATGAAGAACTACTCCAAGCTCTTGAAGAACAAGAAAATGAAGTTCTTGAATTAAGGCAACACATGGAAGAAGGAAGAAAAGTTGAAGAAATCATGAAGAAACAATATATTGAAAAGGAAGAGAAATATCAAGTTGAGGTAAATATCCTAAAAGGTAAATTAGGAGAAAAGGATAAACTTTTACGATTTCAAGATAGTACTAAGATTTTGGATGATATTCTCAATAGTCAAAGGTCTCTTGCCATCAAAATTGGTCTTGGTTTTCATGAATCTGTTGAAGGTGAATCTAGCTCACAAAGTGAGGTAAGGAACTCTAATGCAAAATTTGAAATGATCAACAAGGAGATGAGAGGTCAATCCCATCAACAACCAAGGAAATAAATTCTTCAAAGAAAATATTTTACTCCTAACTATGGAAGTTATAGTTGGTTATTTCCTCAAATGAATAATGTTGAATGTTTTATATGTCATAATCTTGGACATTTTGCAGCGAGATGTGGAAGTAGAATGGTTCAAGACCATCACATAGAAAGATCGTCAGCTTCCAGGTGCTTTAAGGTATATTGCTTTTCTCGCAATATGTTTGGTCACAAAGCCATTGACTGCTATAGAAGAAATATGAAACATGTAAGATGTTATGCATGTAACAAGTTTGGACATATAGCAAAGGAATGCAGGAGAAAAGTTTGGGCACCATACCAAAAGGAGAAAACATCATCACACTCGAAGATATGGGAGAAGAAGGAAGCACAGTCAAAAAAATGTGGCTTGAAACAATGTACAGACATGACAGACTTAGGGGAAGTCGAAAGTATGAAAATTCAATATTCCAAATCTCATATGCAAGTTTCATGAAGACAAGTTGCGTATATACGCGAGTTTGAAGCTGCACAATCGTGTATATGTAGTTTGAAAAAAATGTTGTGTGACAGTCTCAGAAAAACTGATGTGTCAGTTATCTTTTCTGTGTAGATGGCTACAGTCAGTGGATGTTATTTAGAAGTGTTTTGATCCTCACAAGTTGTTGATAACTTGATATATATCTGATTAATGATGATGCCTTGATACTTCTTACTGATATATGCAAGATTAGATTCGACAATGAACAGGTTCAGGGGGAGAACATGCTATGCTTCTAACAAATCATTGTTGGCATTATGTTTAAGAAGCTCTGGTACCTAATCAATGATGATGAAGCTTATGTGGCTAAATGATACATCTTGCTATATTACGGCTATGAGTTGATCTCAGATGATACTTGGGGTCACATAGTTGGTATTCAGATCATATTTATGGATGATTGTGAATGACTTTTTGATGATGCATATAGTATATATATGTTGCTTACATGGTGATCTTCATAAGGACAAGGACAAGTACAAAGCTTGAGTACACAAATTCATTATTTGATGCTGAGCCACTCATTTCTTTTATGTTGCTATCATCGTGCCTTCAAAGATGCATAAAGTTCATATGGTGTAGTTATGATGTAGGATTTCTATTGTTCTTGTCTCTCACATGGTTGAGGATTGTTGTTGTTGATGATATCAAGAAATCTTGACAAATTACCATGAGCTCATGGTTTTCTAGATACATATTGCTATGTTGGATACATGGATGATTACTTAAGTTACATATTGACAAATATTGTTGGTTGGCCAAGAGAATGGTGTTATTGCAGGTCTCATGAAGACATAGCTATTTGAAGACATGGATATTCGAAGACATGGCTTACTTAGTCACATAATGATGATGATTTCTTACCTTATGATGATAGGTTGATACTCACATATGTTGATTATCATGGTTGATGCTTATCAGATGTGGGATGTTCCCTAGTGATGATACATGATTGATATATTGAAGGTTCTTGTGGAAAGATCATGCAGTTCTTGATAATGATGTTATGATCATGGATGATGCCTATGGTATTTTCACATACATATGATATGATGTGAATGACTTGGTGCTACCACTTGGAGATATGACATATGCTTAGTTGATTCATGGAAGGTTATGGAAATGAAGCAAGTTGATCTTGATGAGGTCAAGAGGATGAGTTGATATCTATATGCAGACATACTTTGTCACAGGTTGGTGACATTTACACTGTCATATCTTGGGAACTAATGATGGACATATATAGGTTGTTGGTCTTGATGCTGTTGACAGATGCTTACAGAGCAGATCATACATGGTGTATGATAGTTGCCGATGACTATCATGGTCTTATTTAGATATTTGGTATCTATTATAAATTTCATGTATATCATTCAATGTAAAGGCCATATCAAGACCCATTATGTAATAATTTATCTCTGTCTGTTGTAGTCTTTTGATGAATCCCTTTTGGTCATATGATGTAATTTGTACCCCCACTATGCATGGGAAAGATGATGTAATAATTGCTATATTTCAATCATGTATAAACAATTGGTATATCCCCACTTGGTTGGGAGAATGGATGTATGTATAAGTCATTAGTGATAAGAAGGTCAAACTCACATAGTTGAGTTATAGAGTCATGCTATTTTTCTCTTGAAAATATTTTAGACTCTACATGTGCTCAGGGGGAGCATGGATGATACAATACATCTTAGCATGAACAAAGGGGGAGTTGAATAAGAGAATTCAGCATGTGCTTAGGGGGAGCATGATTAATATTCAACTATTCAGATATGAAAGTCCTCATTTTTGTCTTCCCTTTGCTCTTGATATCAAAGGGGGAGAATATCTTGGTCCACCCTTTGCCCTTGATGTCAAAGGGGGAGAGTGACTTGGTGTTGTTTTTGCCATCAAGTCCAAAGGGGGAGATTGTTGGCATTATGATGCATGTGTTGTACTTGATGGCAACCTACTTGTAGCAGAACAACTCACTTGTATATGGTAACTAGATGAATCTACACTAGACATATCAGATGTGACAGAATGCATGACAGTAGTGAAAAGATGTAGTCCAGTTCAAAGGAATCAGTTCATAATGTAATGTACAATGGAAACTCTCTCAAATGAAAGTTCACAGTGTAGTACGTTAACAGCAAAGAATTACAAATCAAACTACACATAATGAAGAAAGAGAGGTATATGCAGGTTCACCTTGACCAAGCTGTGTATACACACAGGTTCACTGACCACAAGTATCGTATACATACACACACACTTTCACAGAAGGAAAAGCGCGTATACCTTGGAAAACTAAGTTTTTGGTCTGAGGTATTTGGTCCATGGTATTTTGATCGATGGTATTGGTCCAAGGTATCTGGTCCAAGGTATTGACCCTAGGTATTTGGTCGATGGTATTAGTCCTAAGTGGTTTTGGTCCATGGTATTGAGAAAGGCCTAGAACTATAAAAGGAGGAGAAGATCATTAGGCCAAGTGTGCAAGTATTGAATATCTGATGAAGTGTGAGATCGAGTATGTAGGTTATTGGCTTATGGTGCTTTGCTTGATCTGAACCAAGGATGAACCTTAGCAGTTGATGGAGGATAAGATATAATGATGGATCGGGATCTGAAGGATTGAAATGAATTATCTTTATATGGGTTGATCATGTTTATTCTAGATTTGAATAGTGACGCATGTGTTGTTTTGTAAATGTTATGATTTGGGTATAACTGAAAGTCTGGAATAGCTGCAAAATTATGAATTGATATTTACAGACATATACGCTGGTTGTCTTTCATAAAAGCGCGTATACACACTAGTTCAACACATCTAAGTAGCGTATACATTATGCAATATTATATTCTGAAGTTACAGGTGGATCTAACTGTTGTTGCAGAATTCTGGGTTTTTCTTTGTGTTCTGGTGACTGCAGATTGATGGCAGTATACTAAATGTTCAGATTGATTGATTTGCTTCAGTGACGATGGACTTTCAGTGATCCAATTTTGGGTGATTTAGAGATTTATGGTTGAGTTTCAATGACTAGTTCATGCAGATATATTTGATGGTTCTAGTGTAGTGGTGATTGATTTTGAGCTTCAATGTTGATAATGGGTCCAGTATGAAAATTGGATGAAATGAGGCCTTCATGTGTATTTTTGTGTACCAAGAGCATCCAGTCTAAAAATTTATGAAACGTGGTCCCTGGAGGAAGAGAGAAGGTTGTAGCCTTCTGTAGGTCGGCGCCTACATACTAGTAAACATATTGGCTAGTACAAGAGCTAGGGGGTTGTAGCTCCCTTCTAGTAGAAGCTAGAGAATGAGAGAAGGTAGTAACCTTCTGCAGGTAGAAGCCTGCGTACTGGTATGAGTCTGCACCAGTACAATGTTGTAAATATATTTTCTTATTATTAAAAGAAGATAGAGACGATAGCAGCAGGTGGTTTTCACCCACATTGGGTTTCCACCTTAAGTCTTGGTGTTCATGTGTGTTGCTTATGTGTGATGGCTCATTCTGTTATTAACTGCACATGGTTACTGTTTAATGTCTAATAAAGTAATGATGCACAGATTAAAGATCAACATATGATGAATTAACTGAATTATAAGCTTGGTAGATATACATTGGTTTCCTTAAACACAGTTGTGTGTACATGCTTGTTACCTTCATTGAAGTAGTGTATATAAAATTGAGTATGAAAAGAAAAAAATTATTGACTTGACTAATACTGATTCACCTGCGCCACCACCCCCCTGCCCCCCTCTCATTATTATTTCCAACACATGGCAGCCACTCAACCAAGAAAGGAAGTAATTTGGTTGCAGAGATTGTGTTCAAGTATGGGGTTAGTATAGGGAGCTATAAGGATAGACTATGACAGCCAAAGTGCAATTTTCTTGGAAAAGAACCCTGCATATCATTCAAAGACAAAGCACATTGATGTTCAGTATCACTTTGTGAGGGATATGATAGAAAACAAAAATGTGTTTCTGGTAAAATGTGCACACTTTGAAGAATACTGTAGATGCATTGACAAAATATGTGAGCTCTGAGAAGTTCTCTTGGTGTAGAGAAACAATGGGCATTGTAGGGCTGGATAAATGACTAAGCTCTCTTATGGCCCCTTGTGGAAATAAAACAACAAGTGGGAGAATGTTGGGTTGTGTTATATTCTTTCCATGACTAGCCCGCATAGTTAACCGGGGGGTTAGAAGGGGGACACAGCCCCCCCTTCATTGCGGCCATTACATAGAAGGGGGGTCACAGGGGGTTTGAGAGGTGCAGGTAACCCCACTATATGGGGTCCTGGGTAGCACCCTAGAAAATTTTGTTTTTGGACCCTATATTAGGTTGGGTGGACCTACCTATGCTTTTTTGCATGATTTTTGTACATGGTTTTGGACGCGATGGTTTTCAGTCCATGGTTTTGGACGCAATGGTCTTTGTTCCATGGTATTGCATGCTTCGGCATGTATAGGTATGTATTGTAACATTGAAAGCGACATAATGAAAAATCAAGCTGGTAGTTTGGGTTTTGGGATCCAGGGGAAAATCTCTGTGTATATGTGTTTTATGTGTTATGCTCTCACATTGTTTATTTTATGTGTTTTAGAACTCTTATGTAGGTAACTTCTGTATGGGGTTAAAACTTATAGTTGGGTGGTTGTGATACATCTTTCTGCCCATAGGCAAGAGCTTCTATTGCATGTGCATGGTTGTCAAAATTTTTTATTTGCTATTGCACACTATTTTTTATCTGTTTTAATAACTTGTATCTTTGTGGTTGTAGGTCAGGTATGCCTATGATAGCTTCACTGTAAATTTAATTGCACGTAACCCTGACTATTTAGCGTAGGAGTAGGAGTAGTTTTCTTTCTAGTTTGCATTTTTGTTTGCTTGATGACTTGGTTTGGTTTGCTTTCTTGATTTCTTTGCTTACTTTCTTTTATTTTTCTTTACTTCTGCTTTTTTTTTTTTTGCATTCTTTACTTGCTTGTATCCATAGGTTAGCCTCACATGAGACCATGCTTGGCTCTCGAGACAAGTCGGGAAAATCTAAGAGGAGTTGTATAGCCATGAACATCTGGTTATCTATTATCCTCACTCTTTATGAAGAGCTTTTTGTCTTTATTCAATGATGCCTTAATAGAAAATATATTGTATTCACAGTGAGTCTTGGTGAAAACACAACGCTTGCGCTGTTAACTAGTACCACCTACTCTAATCAGTTCTTTTGGGTTAAGCCTTGTTAACTCATTCAAGTAGAGTAAGGTGAGGGGGGAAACCTTAAAAAGGATGTCATAGGTATATATAACATTCTGATCTCAATAAGTTGGGATCCCTCTTCTACCTCTAAAATAAATAAGTTCCAATGCATAGTTCTTTGAAAAAATGAAAAAATTGAAAAAATTAAGAAATAAATAAGGTGAAAGAAGAGAAAGGCTTCCTACATAGAGAGGTGATACAAGTAACTCCATTGTGGTACTAAACATTCTCGCTGGCATTAGAGCAATTCTTTTGTTCCTATGTAACTCCGTCAGGGTACTGTCTAGGCCTACTAGCAACAGAGTAACACCAGAGATGAAACTTAAACTCTAACAGTTGTATTACTTGTGCATCAATATACCCCTCATCCCCAATCGAAACAACTAAGTTGACTTGGCTTGGAATGTGTGCTGACCGATCAAGACAATGGTAGGCACTACATCTTTCACACAAGCTAGTGTGGAAGCCACCATGATCAAAGGATCAAACAATACTTTCGGAAGGGTTAGACTCGGTTTTCATGAAAAAAGGTCCATACAGAGAGCTGGAGTTCTACCAATGCATTGCCAATGTTGTAGAGCCTTCAACCACCCTCCAAAATTATGGCTCGCGTGCAAATTTAGGAGCCTACCTTGGATCCTGTGATCAATCATTCCTTGGTCACTTGTTGGTAAGTGGATGATCTCAAGCTCCGCTCCTTGATCTTAAGAGTTGTCCATGTTCTCATCTTTATGCAACATGTGTCATCTTCGGGCATAAGGATTGTTGTTTTTCATGCAAAGGAGATTTTTTTTTTTTTACTTCAAGGGAAAGAATTAACGCATGAGTTGTTATCATGACATAGACATGTTTCACACTCACTTCACGCACTCTTGTCATGGAGGTTGTTGCATCAAGAAGAGTATGTTGACACATTATGGATGGCTAACGTTTTATCACTAAGTGTTCATGTGTGATCATAGTTGTGTACTATCACTCTCTACATATGCATCACTAATCTAACACTTATCCATTTCCTGAGAAACCTAGCCTCATCTATCTTCCCGAAACTATGCACTTTGCTTCTGTAACACTCAATCATTCTCCCTTGCCTGCTAGAACTACACAGTGCATAGACACCCCAAACTCCCTTAGCATCCAAAACTGCGCAGTGTTTTCTTCCAGTGTCCTTCCCTCAGTCGGAATCCACTACCATCAGAAAATGCACAATATTGTCCCTCAACACCTTAGTCTGCCTTGCAACCCAAAACTACGCAGATTTGTCCTCCTGGAACCCATCCTGCAGCAGTGCCTCCCATCCAGAAACTGTGCAATATTTCCTCTCAGCTGCCAAGGCTACACTACACATAGAAACTGCTTAGAGGTTTCCTCCCAGGGCCCCATCTGGTAGCAATGTCCTCATGTGCCTCAAAACTGTGTAGTGTTGTCCAAGTTTTCATGCCTATCTTACATGTAGAAACTATGTAGATGGGCCTCCCATGGCCTCATTTCGGTAGTAGCCACTTCCTATTGAAACTGTGTTGATCTATCTTTCAGTGACTATAGGAAAAGGTGACAAGCTAAGATCACTCCCAAGGAGTTTAGGAGAAGGACCAAGAGTCTAAGTGATGGCAAAAGATCAGGACCACATGCAAACTCTATTGGATGCATGGGTAAGTATGGTAAGTAAGGAAAACCTTTCGAAGTACATCTCTTAGTTGAGTTTACAATACTTCTTTTCCTTCCATATCATCTTGTCTTTAGTAGCATGCATTTGTGCAAACACAAAATTCAATTCATGCATTTCCTCTAAATGTCTTGCTTCCTTTCCTCTTGTTTGACCAATTGTTTTCATCATCATGTTGATTGCTTTTTCATGCTTGTGACCATGTTACGGTGAGGTTGAAGGTTTGTATTTGTGTGTATGAGTTGTGTTCACTATGTAAACATCTATCACACTCACACATGAATTTGTAAACAACTTTGTGAGAGTGTCCTCACAATCGTTCAATGATCTATCTCAAGTGTCGCACTTGTCACTCTAAACCTTTAGACAGTCACATTGAGACATGCTATCTTGTTGGTTTGAGGTGTCCTGTCTTCAATTCATGTTAACTGTGTGTTCACAAAGTCATGTATATACGAGTTCACTCACTCACACACTAAACCATTTTTCTGAAAATCTGTTGATCAGACCACCCTCCATCACCCAAACCTCCACTGAGTTTTGATGTGCAGTCTCAGCCCTTAGTGACCAAGAATTGTTGCCCATAACTACATAGAGCTTGAGGCTACCCTCCAGGTAGTCTACACTAATTACTTCTGGAATCGACCGAACTAAATGTCACCCAGAACACCGTAGAAGTTGGCCAAGAAGCCATCTCAGTCTGTGCTCCCGTAAGCCTATCCATCAAGCCTCCCACTGGTCAACCAAAGAATTTAACTTGAGCAGTGACCCAGGATGTACTTATCTAGTAAATTACACATACATTGCATGCACTTCTTAAAGAAAATGTGTGGACATGAGGGACAAGCGCCCACTACCCATCACTGTAATGTCACGAGAAATTGTGTAGTCCTGAAAATTGCACAGTTTTCATTGATAGTCCACATGTTGCTCGATATCCCACTCAACCTAGAAACTACATAGTCATGTCCCTCTTGACTGCTTCCGAGAACTCAGAAATTCTGACATGAAGGCTCCTACAGTCCAAGCTCGACCTCCTCTAGAAAACTGTGCATTTTTCACTATGAGTGCCTCCTGTTGTCCATGCTACCTTCCCCGAAAAAACTACGCAATTCTACCTCCCAGCTGAGCCACATCCCAGAAATGTTACTGCTATCGTGGACTACTCAACCTAGCCTCTCAGTGACCTCTACATAGTTTTTCCCGATAGTGCCTTGGAGCCTCACATCTCTGCCTAACATATGTTTTGTGCTATTTTAGAGCCTTGCCCTCTCTCTCGGTCACCTACACCAAGAAACGAAAGACAATGCATCATGGTAGACTAGGGGATTTATATATTTGATGTCATCTCGTCATGAGTGATTGTAGAAACAGGTACATGGATGAGACTGGTGCGACAACGAACGGGATGACCAAGGAGTGCATGCTAGAATATTTTCTCCCGGTTGGACAAACACACAAAGCATACCAAGTAGTAAGTGAAGGAGACACATGCACTTGCATGAACCATCAAGTGAACACGAAGACTAGTGAAGACTTCGCACATTTTTCCATGTGGAGGTGAAGCTATTGTACACTACAAGCACACTCATCACTTAGAAGCACAACATCTCGACTCGAACAACACAGCCAACATGTGCATACCAGTAGTGTCATGTCGAGTTGTGTCATGACTCACCTCAACCACATTACTACGTTGGTTCATAATTGTGTAATTAATGTAATGTAACGTGGAAGTTCAAGAGACCCATTGATGAAGTTAAAGAGTCATATAAGTCGAAGATTCATGTCGGTCAAAAAGTCATGAGGGAAGTTGAAGAGTCACAAGGGCCTGCCCCTCATTTGTAAATGAAAAGGACTTTTGACCTTGGCTCTTCCCACATAGCCTTGAGAGTCTGCAATATTTTCTTTGAGGAGTGAGCAGTGGCTCTAATGCTCCACTGCTGGGGCTAGTGATGTATGGTGTACGAATGTGTCTTGGAACTTTTGCTTAATTCAGAAGCCTATCACAGGCCAACATGTTTTCACACATGTATTGTATTTTTTTGTAAGACTATTCTTTGGACACTTCTAATGAATGTTGCTTTAACGTGAACTAACTATATAGTTGAACTATTTCAGTTGTTTTAGTGCATATGTTGTTGGAAATGTGTTGTATTAGTTGTTATCATTGTCTCACCCATGTGGACTACTCTATGAGAAACTAGATAGACTATTCTTGTAAACTTGTTATGATGACCATCGAACTCGTGTGGAATACGTCACTAGGTGTTGTGTGTGATATCTGTTAACCTTTATGTAGCTGACTGCCACATCCACGTGGACTACTCCACTGAAAGCTGTGCAGATCCTGTTGTGTGGTGTGTCTCTACCTGAGTTGGGACTATTAGTTTCAGTGTTTACATCCTTCCTCCAGTGATCAAACATGCTCTTACAAAGTGATTTTAATGTGTCAAGGTCAAATTTTGTCATTTTAGTGAGTCTTCAAGAAAAATTTGGTCACTAGGCATTAGGTCTAGGGTTTTCTTGTACTCCTTCCAAAGTTGTCCAAATGTCAGTCCATGTCACCATTCAGCTGAGTCTACCATCATTCAGAGGGTTGTCATCATCATGTCAGGTCCCAATGGGTCATTTTACACCTTTTTCATGCTTCAGTAGCACCTAGCTACGGTCATTTCCCTCTCCTAGGGTTTTGAGGAAAATTTTTCTTGGGGTGGTCAAATAATTAGCAAAACTTGTATCCTAATGTGTATACACCTTCCCTTATCCTTAAAGTACCTTATCAAATACTTCCCATCACTGAGATCCCCCAAATTCCTCATTCTCGCGCAAACCCTAGTTTCTTGCTACAACCTGGCAGTTTTCTAGGTTGGGCCTGTGTTTTGCCTTTTTTGACACCTTCCCCTCACTCAATTTCAGAGATTCCACTTTCCCTACTTCCTAACATCCCTCCCTACCTCCCAAAATTCCCTCAAGAATTTAGAAGCTCCATATCCCCTTCATTTCGCTTCATTTCGACAAATCTCTTGTTCCACACATCGGTGGGGTAGTTTTCACTCAAATGATGTTTCTGCGCAAGGAAAGATGAATTTGGAAAAAATGATAGATATTTTTGTCCACAACAAGCCAAGGAAGAAAGCCTCCTTCACTTTTTACACAGGTGTCATGGTTTTGAAGAAATGTCAAAAATACAATTACCTCAGGAGAATTGGTGCACCTCTGAAGTGACCTTGGGAAAATCAATTGTTATCCTAGCTCAGTTGGCCAAATGACTTGCTTGATGAGTCAAATGATAACTAGACTCAAATATATTTCCAATGCGCTATCATGAGCTCAATTTGTAGTTAAGGAAGGCATTCAAAAGTTGACTATAACAGCACTCTTCCTTTAGGCAGCCTCATTTGGCACATTTTGACTAGTCTTGGGAGATTTGATTTTTGACAGGGAAAATGAACTCCAAATTGAAAAATTCTGGTTGGGTTGGAAAGTAGATTCAAAGAAATTTCCAACGCGCTATCCTGTGCTCAATTTGGACACCGGGAAGGCCTCCAAAAGTCACCTGGAAAAGAGCACGATGCACAGAGGGAGCGCGGCGCACTAGGAGAGATTTTCTAGTGTAAAATTTACACTGGCGCGGCACACACAGAGAGCACGGCGCATAGGGAAAAAAGGATCCGAAATTGTGCCAAATTGCCTCAAATTTCTTGTGAAGCCCATCAAATCAAGAGGTATGCTTTATGACACCTCTTGTACATCAAATTTGTCAATGATATGGTGTTTATAAGATGTTTAAATGTCACCCAAAAGCATAAGGTCAACCATAAGAAAATCACCGAGAAGACGATGGATGGGGTTGCAAAAATGGGATGATAGCACCAAGGTTTCACTCCACTCCCCTTGTCCCCTCACCCATCATCTTTCTCATCTCCCCTTCACCACGTTTCCTAATAAACCACCCTAAATCCACCACATAACCCTTTCCCTATCCCTGCAAGCAATTCATGGTGAAATTCTGAGCTTCGGCGCACACACAAGGAGGCACAGTGCACTCAGAGCGCACGGCGCACTGGGAGCCCGGACTCAGTGCAAAAATTCCATTAGCGCGGTGCACTGGGCAGAGCGCGCGGTGCACAGACTTATAAGCTCAAAAAACCACTAAATCACCCAATTTTTTTGTGAATGCCTATCAAACTTGAAAGGTGGGGCAAATACCTTCACTCTTGGCATTAAAATTGATAATAATATCATGATTTTGATGAGTATAAATCCAATGCCAATTTTTTTTTATGAACAAAGGAATACACAAAGAAAATAAAAAACTAGGGTTTTGCTACAGTGACATTGTTGCTGAAGTATTCTTTTACCCCACCCCTATCAACTAATTTCCCTGTAGCATTTTCCCCTTACCATCACCCTAGCACCACTATAGTCATATCCATTTGTTCCCTTTATTCATATAGCTCAAAATATCCCAAACCCTACCCCATCAAAACCACACCCCAAACACTCCCAAATCCATGATAAATTTCTCCTTTAAACCCCTATTTCCCTTTTCATCATTCCCCTCCTAACACTTCCCTATTTTATTGTCCCCTTGGTGACAGATTTTCAGAGCATCTATCAGTTTCATTGGATTCAGGGGGCAGCATAAAACCGATGGTACAAGCAACATTAATGGCATCAAGAGTTTCATCAGATTATGAAGGGGAGACACATAGTGACACATCTTTAGGAGAGATGGTGCATAGGAGACATCACCAGAGTGGAAAACAGCTCAGAGACGAGCCAAACACCCTCACGGAGCTGTGAGACATTCGTGAGCATTGCCAAGCTGCTCAAAGGGCAAGGATTGAGCTCACTTCCTTGGAGCAAGAGGTAAATGAAGATCGGGAGGCCAACCTTGAGAGAGCCAATATGCATTTGGAGAGGCTGATAGACAAAGTAGACAAAGACATTCCACTGCTAAGGCATATGGCATTTCACTACCAGGCACAAAGCATAAGCACCAAGGCCCGAATAAAGAGCTTGAAGGCTAAGTTGAGGAAAGCAACAAGGAGAGAAAAGAGGCTAAGGAGCAAGATAGACTTAGAATCTTGGCTAAGGCTTCCTTGGCTCAACATGTCACCCCATAGGGGACCTCCAGTCCAAATTTCAGCAAATTTGGAGAAATTTGGAGCAAATTTTGAATTTTTGTGCACAAAACAGGAAATTCCTCCCTGTGCGCCACACCACTGGCACACCGCTAAAATTATAGGGCTCCAATGGAGAAACCACTTGCATATTTGGATTCAGCATCAAAAATTATGACTACTGGTGTCCGGGCAAGAAATTTTGACAATTTTAGCTCTCCTAAAGGTCAAAAAACACTCAAAAATGGCCTCTCTGCCACTTTTTTGACACATAGAAAGCAGTCTTGGGAGAACGAAGTTTTGGAGGGGAAAATGAGCTTCAAATTTAGAAATTCCAGTTGGGTTGGAAAGTAGATAGGACAGGATTTCCAACAAGCCCACTTGGGCACATTTTGGACACCTACAAGTGCCCCAAAACAGGCTCCAAAGTGGCACGACGTACATGGAATTTGGCGTGGTGCACAAGGGAAAAACCTGCCAAATTTCTCCCGTTTCGCGAAATTTTGGGTCGTGGCTTCTCCAAGTGGGCCTGATCATTTACTCTTTGGTTTTTTGGCACCAAGGGAGGCTTTTAAATACTTTTCTCTCCAGGTGGGCATCTATCCAAGTGGCAAAAGAATGCAAAGGGTCACCACAGCCAAATGTCATGCTTGAGAGCGCTGCACCTGTAGCTGATGGTTGGCTCTCCATCTCCTTTTCGAAATGATTTGAGTAACTTCCCAACCCCTGGGCATTCCATCTCTTCTCTACACTTTCTGTATATTGTATGCAAGTTATTTGCAAAGGGTTGGCTAGCTTGTAACTTCTGGGAGACTGTGGGAAAGAAACTCTGTTTCTACACTGTGTATTTTTGACAGAGGATTAATGAAAGGCAACGACTCTGCTTCATGAGATTCTTGTGTGTCGTGAGTGTAGAAAATGTGTTCTTATGTTCCATATGTATCTTGTTATGTTTCATATTTCATTTCATGCTTCATTTCCATGAAATTTTCTAAGTGAGATTAGGTAGAATTCAATTTATATTGCTCTGCCTGTGGGAAAATTTCATGTGCAGTGTTATTCTTCTATTGAAAAGGATTCATGCAACCATGCCCTTTTCACTCTCTTCAGCAATCTTTCCATTCCGCGCTACCTCAAGCCGAAATTGCTGCGCTTTCCGCCTACCTTGCCTCACGGAATAATATGTGCTTTCATATTCGATTCTCTGTTCTTTGCTGAGCGCCAGTCCCATATACATCCCAGAAGCTCGGTCACTTCAAAAATCTTTCCAAAATCCCTTTTCACTTACTAGCCTAAGGTAAATATTGCATTGTAAGTCATCTCAGACCATTTTGCCTATCCATTAACTGAGCGTGACTCAAAGAGAGCCCTCTCCTGCTCTGGTAGAGCTAGCTACCAGACTGAGCGTGGTTTGTGGAAACCCTAATTTTTGCCTTCATTCAGCCTAAGGCATATTTAGGTGCTAACAGGGACTACTCCATTTTGACTTCAAACTCACTCTCACACTCCCCCTCTGTAGTGAAATAACTTTTACAGATGTGACACTACGCACTCACATGAACACGAACCTCATTATTTGAAGACTATGTATACCACTCTCATGTGCTGACAAGCAAGAGCTAAGGCATACCTTTAAGATAATGGCAACTAGGCCATCATACTGGATGCGGGATACAGAGTAGAGCCTAAGGGTGGATGGATAGAGACAAATTCCTCACAATTTAGGTGGAGAAATCTAGAGGCATCCACGCTTTTTAGGCCCTAGTGATACCTTGATCAGTATATTGTGGGATTGTGGTAAAGACTGTAGTGTATTTTTATTGTTTGGCCTAGGAACCCCTTGACCAGTAATGGTGGGACACAAGGTAAAGTAAAGATGTACATATGAGGGTTTCAGACCTATGTATCCCTTGATTGGTAATGGCGGGATACATGGTAAAGCTGAGGAAGCCCTGGTTGGTTTTGTTGTGAGTCCCACATTCATGTTTGGAATATGGCATGATGGTTATTAGATGATTTTTTTTTGGTTCATCCCAATCTATGGTCGGGTGGTATGTGGAAGTCCCTGACTTGGTTGTATTATGCAGACGTTAATAAGAGTTCTTTTCCACCCACTTGTGTATTATGTTGTAGGATCTTCTTTTATTATGCTGATTATATTGAGTTGTTCTATCATTATTGATATGTTTTTTATATGCTGGTTATAAGCATGGTTTTTTGATAGATTTGGAGTTATGGCTCTCATCTTGTTTAGATTAGTAAATGATGAATAATGAATGTATGACCTAACA